>OY744535.1:78262140-78294640 GCA_963556195.1 Sepiola atlantica
CTCAGTAGTGTACAAGGGGTAGGTTATGGAGGTTCGGCTGTAGGATTTAGACTTGTCGGTAATTCTCCATTCTATTTTGTAGGGGGTGTTGGACTTATTGAGATCGCATACGTGGGTTGCCAGTGTGGTTATGTGGTCCTTTTTGGGGGTATTTGAAAGTGTTGTTGTGGGTGTAGAGTATTAGTTTAAAAGATCCTTGGGTCATTCCGATGTATACACCCTCCCTTTTCGTATTCACCCCGTTCATAAACTGTTCATAAACGGCATGAACATAAAAACCGAGGTCTTCAGAAAATGCTCCCACAGAAAACAATTCCTGCTAGCTCAATGGTCTCATAAAAACATTACATAGCCCACCAATTATCTATTTAAACCAAATACCCCTCTAAAAAGATAGTAGTTCTTAAAAACATACAAAATAAGCAATCTCCCCAAGACCTCCTTGAACCCATAACAAAATCCCTATCTTTCTATTTACGTACAAAATGCCCCCCAAGATATATGTTAAACACACAACAGGCGCGACTGCATAAACCCCGCCTACCCTGATACAACTTATTCCTAACCACGGATAAGACAGTCATCATTAAACACCCTATCCTTTTCACCCAGATATCACATCATCCATACTAAAACTAACCCCGTCTACATCGTCTTATACACTTATCAGCAGATACCCCATCTCCACGTTACCCTCCTATCACGGTAAATACATGAACCTCCTTTAAACACCCAGGAATACAGATACACCACAGAACGAAATAATTGTTACCCCTAAGAACCCCCCCCACTTCATACAATCCATATCATAGATTCTCAAATCACCCGCACATCCCTGTATAAATGAAGATGAGTGTACATGCGTGTGTATACGTCCGTGTGTATGTACAAGCACGTGTGTGCGGTTGCGCGGGTGTATGTATAGGAGCATATTATTAATAAATATAAAATATAAAATAATATCAACAAAATAAATAAAATATAAAATTAATAACATATGAAAAACACAAAAAATAAATAATAAATAATAAAAAATAAAAAATATAAAATTAATAACCCCCCGTACATGTGAGTGAAGATGTGTGTATGTGCGTGCATACGCATATGCGTGCAGATGTTGTATAAAGACGTGCTTGTGGTTCCATACACGTATGTGTATATAAGTTTATTTGCCGGTGCGCATAGACGGAAGTACGCGTACGAGTGGAATAAAATACAATAATAATATAAAGAATTGAATAAATTTTCTGAAATAAACTAAATATTAATATTATAAACACACTATCAATAAAATAGAAGTTAATAATCCCCAACCAGAGGCTAAACTTATCCTATTCAAACGGAAATAACAGATATCATCCATCATTTCGTTTATAACCAATTTTTGTGTTCAACACTACTGGTTATAAACTGGACATATCAACAAAACACTGCTTTCCTCTCATTAAGATCAAGAAATACGAACACACCAATTCAATAAACAAAAATAAACAAACACGTAAAGTCCATAAAAAACATTATTGCATTATTTTTCAGCACAATATCGAACAATTAATCCGATACATGAATTTATTCCAAAAAACGACAATAAAAACGCACCCTAATTTCACAAACCCAACCGGCAAACTTCATAGCCGCCCCTTTCGTATTTTTTTCAGACTAGGTAAAACAATAACATTACAAATCCCCCCCCTAAAAAAACAGATGAATAAATAAATAAATAAATAAATACAACTTGCTAACATATAAAAAAAATAAAGGAATAAAACTTGCTAGGGGATAAAATGAAGGCCTTTCATACACGAACTAACATCGATCTCCCTTAAGTCTTAGTTAATCACTATTCCACGCCGGATTGTTTCGGGGACCCCCTCAGAGATACACCGTTTTCTGTAATTTTTGACGCCATTCCTTATCGGGACGTGACTACAATTATTTCAGCTTGCCGATGATTCCACTGGGCACGGAGACTTACTAAATATGTCTAAATCTGCCCTTTTGGATGAAACCGCGTAACATTGCTGAAATATGTAATATACAATATCTAAATAAATTATATTAGTTCTCTTATGTGATCGAGCACTGTATTTGATTTATTTTCATATACAACCTGACACACTATATGTATATATATATATATATATGTGTGTGTATTTCAATTAGGCCCCCGCGTTCTAACCCCGTAGGCAATCGTCAAGCTCGAATGAATAGAGTTTTTGTTGCATGGTATTTTTCTTGTAAATGCATGTGGTGTTTAGTCTAGCTTGTAAACCAATCATATTCTTTGTTATTCTCTTAACCAATCGTTGGGCTTCTTACAAAAATAGTGGTTGCTTTATATTCCCATTACTAATTATATTGTTCGGTTTTCTATAGGGTGACCCACCCAATGTTTTTTTGTTGTGTCGAAATAATAAGTGCCTTTATTGTAATACATACTTGCTTGTATTTCTTTTTTAAGTTTAGTTTAATTGTTTTAAATCTATGTGAGTGTTTATTTATTTATTAATTTGTTTATTTAGCATGTATTGTTAACCTAAAGTAAATTGTATTATGTGTATTAGTCGCTTGCTATTTAATTTCTATGGTTACATAGGGGTTGGTGGTCTTTAATGTTTAGGATTTACAAATTTATCATTAAGACATAATCTACACGGGTCGTCTAAATTTCTACATGCACAAGCGAACCATTATTAAGAGTTCCAAGAAAATGGAAAAATAAAAATAATATAACAGATGGGCTGATTGGAATAACTAATTGAAGAAACATATGCAAGAACAGAGAGAACACGCCACATAGGAAACGTATTTACTAGGCATGGACGCTGTGCCCCTGAAACAAGTAAGTGCTAAAGTTTGAAGGATAGCCAGAACACCACAGATGGTGACTAACAACAGCAATCAATTGTTTTTTGTAAAAGATACAAGACAGTATATTGAACATATCTTCAGTGATGCAAATTATCTATAACCTTGATGACTTAATATTGGCATAAAATGATCCTTATATTACTTGTATTTTGCTCATATACTTTTAGTTCGTAGGCAACAACATCAAGCAATTGTTTTTTGTAGACAATTAAAGACAGTATATTGAACACACGTTCAATGACTGCAGATGATCTAAAACCTTCATTACCCTAGATGGATGAAGCATTGTCATAATATGGGTATTGTCCTAATATTTATTTTATTTTGCTGATATAAATTTAATGTTCGTAGACAATCGTACGCTGCCTACTAGGGTCCCGGTTTCAAATCTCTATTCTTGTAGCCACACTACACAATCCCGTTCGTTCCAGCCACACTTCTGTGTCCTAGAAATGACGTAATATGTATGTATTGATACACTTATATATCTATTAATAAATATATATATATATATATATATATATGTATATATATATACCTAAATGTATCATTTCTATCTATATACACATATACATTTATTATATACGTCATTTATATAAGGACGACACATAGTGTAAAAGGGAGATAACTCTCCCTCTAGCATTTAAGTAAATGAAACACTGCCAAATAGCGTGACTATTTCATCTGCTTCTATTTCTAAAGTAAATAAAATCAACGACACCCCATTCAAGTACTGTAAAATGCTATTGTATTTCAAGAGCATCGTCTCGGCAAAACGGTAAATCTCTCGACTTTGCTTGAGGTTTTGAACTTAGTTTAAATCAGTCGTATTAACATTGTATGTGCATGATTATATTTCATATATATATATATATATATATATATATATATATAATCTTTGTTGATTCTTGCATATGTGCGTGTGGTCTTTTCTCACGCTGTGTTACGCTTGTATAAACGGAGGAGATAATTCAACACCTGGGGGCGACCTGGTTCTTGTGATTATAACTTCTTCGGAATTCAACTGTTATTACGGCCAGCTGACCATTCTCTCATAAATTGCCGGTCGCTTTTTCCTATTACATTGAAACGTTATTAAAATGCTAATTACTTTAGACGAGCAATTACCTCGATCGTGTTTCTCGTTAGCGGAATATGAAGGGCGGTAATCCGCACCATTCTTTAAGACTGGCCTTCTGGATTGCCGCCGAACGCATATGATCAATATTCATGAAAGAGCTTTAAGATGTTTAAGGAATACTTATGACGCATTTGCTTACGACAAATCTTAATTCACACAATGGGTATTCGACGTACATCAAATTACATGCGGACTAACACTTTTTAGTTTTTATGGTTATTACAAAGCGTATGTTTTGTAAGTATAGTTTTTGTATATTCATCTGGAATCTATAAATCGTCGATATAAATACTCCCATGAGACAGGTTCACGTGTGTGTTTTCTAGCATTATGTTAATTACATGTATAACCCGAAAAACACTCGCCACCAGACGGGTAAAATGTATACCTCTTACAGAACTACTTTGCAACATGTGTATGTCCATTATAAGATTACAATCAAGATATAGTGCTATGATACTTTATGTATCGAACCTGTATTTTTTTAGAATAAAAATCTCTTATATTTGTATTCTATGAAATGTCTTCAATTAATGGCTTATCCATAAAGGAAGATTATATGAGAATGCACTTCAGAGAATTTTTCTTAAATCATGTCTAATAAATATTAATTTTATGCAAATCTGAAATAGTACAATCTTCAAATGAGAAGTTGTGCGCATATCATGTCAATTAAAACATATTTAACATACTCACCAAAATTAGATTTTGGGGGTAATATTTATTAATTAGTGAGGTGTCTAGTTTTTCAATGATGACCACCACCCCACTTTGCTCCATTTATCATTCAATTAAATTAAACTAAATTTAGTCAACATTACGTACTTGTGTACAACATTACATAATGCTGAATGATCGCTGAGAGTTGCAGATGAAATTATTTGTAAAATATCCCGAACTTTATATAGTTAGATATTATAAGGTTTTTTAAAAAATATTTCCTATGAACCGATAGTGTAAATGACAACTAATTTCCATACTATCGTTTAAAAATAATAGTTAAAGATTAACATAATCTATGATGCATCACGGTGACTCATCAATGAATTAAATTGAAATAGACATACTGTTTTCTCCTTTGCTCGGAGTTAATACGGTCTATCTCGTTCTATTGTTTATTTTAATATTAACTAGCTTTATTTGCAAACCTCAATTCTAATGAATTCACTGATTTTAATAATGTGTTACAATCAGGTTTTTCGGAATAGTAATGCCGACTCTTGATAATGCCTATTTCGACACGTTTAAGCATCGGTAATTATTGAGAGATATAGTATACTTAGAACCCCGGTTAGAGCATACTTCATGCTATCTCTGTAAGAAGGGCAGTTACAATAATTTAACGTGTGTTAATTTTGATAATGTAAGATTTCAAACGCATTTTAGAACTTGATGTTAGTTTCTATTTCAATAATTATGAAAAATATCTCGTATACAACAAACACAATATGCGTAGTGTGCGAGGAATACTTCTGAACTTACAACAATTTACAGAAGTGGTTCGCTAATCTTAGAGCTGGATATTTTAGGTTTAATGGTGAAAGCTTTCCAGAGAGATAACTCTCTACAGATGACGTATTAGTTAACATTACCAGCGTTAACATATACGGAAAGTAATAAACAAGGTGGAAATATAAAATACTTCCATTTAAGAGCATTTAGTAAAACTTTCGTACACAGATCAGCACGATTTTTTTGGAAAACGAAATATTAAAATAGATTCCAAATCTTCAAACATTAATACAATTTTGAAGCATTAACTATATCGAATAGAAAGCCATTAATTACGTTAACATTCTTAGCAAATACTAATTTATCAGAGAATTGTAAGTTGAGAAATAATTTATGGTCCCTTCTTTCATAAATAGAGATGCTCTTCAGTTTGCAATTGAATGTTACAAAAATAAATGCAAATATTACATTTTACTAAGAAAAAATGAATTTTCCTTTAACAATTATACAAAACGCAGCATTCACACGGGAAATTCACACTTTCGTGTCTAAATAAAAGACGTCCTCTCCTTTACACGGATTGAAATTTTGTTCTTTTTTTGGAAAGGGGGATTTTCCCGCCGAAATATTAATTATAATTTTAACTATCCCTGATTTTATTAATATTACTAATACATATGTTTTGTACTGATATGGCATGTGAGAGATGTATCGAACACTTAATAGATAATTGCGAAATGGTATAGCTGTAACATTGTTTTCCATTGTTCGTTTATGCTCATCTTCTATTTCTCAATCCTGTTCTCTGCCATTTCTGCCGTCTTAAACACGAACTTACTGCAATAAATGAAGAAAAAATAAAAAAGAAAGAAATACATAAACATAAACTGTACATAATTGATTAATGTTCTGTACGAATGTGGATTAATTAATCATGTAATGCCAAAACAGAATCGAAATGGTTACATTTAACTTTCAGATAAGATTATGATAAGAAACACTCGCTAAAAGTCGATACAGTTAAGAAAATGAAACAAGAAGAAAATAAATAAATCTAGACATTAATGTAGTTACAGATAGTGTGAGAACATCAAGACAATAAGTGTAGTTACAGATAGTGTGAGAACATAAATACATCAAGACAATAAGTGTAGTCACAGATAGTGTGAGAACATAAATAAATCAAGACAATAAGTGTAGTCACAGATAGTGTGAGATACTAAATAAATCAAGACAATACGTGTAGTTACAGATAGTTTGAGAATATAAATAAATCAAGACAATAAGTGTAGTTACATATAGTGTGAGAACATAAATAAATCCAGACAATAAGTGTAGTTACAGATAGTGTGAGAACATAAATAAATCCAGAAAATAAGTGTAGTTACAGATAGTGTGAGATGCACTTCGGCGTATGCGTCTATATCATGTGTGCATTTTGAGGGGGACTTAATATTTTCAGAAATAATAGAAGACGATTATAATGTAACTACACCAACATACATTAGTAAATATAATTCAACATTAAACCAAAGTAAATATTAAAAATCAAAGAAATCTACGTAATATAAATGAGCAATAACGTATTTACATTGTTGCTAAAAGTACATATTTACTATTAGATCTTATTTGACAACGCCTAATAAGAGGTTTTGTAAAAACTGTGTATTACATGATACCAAGTAGATTTTCCAACATAATATGTCAGCTGATACTTGATCGTATCTGCATACCAAGCTTACGTTCTGATTAAAATATTCGGTAGACTAATTAATAACATAAACATTTGTGTTTTGTTGTTTAGAAAAAATTGCACTGATTTACAAAGAAATTGAGACAAGCACAAAAATACTCGTTTTAAACTGATTTGGGGGTGCTGAATTCAAATTTGAAACCCGTGTTTACTCATCACCTCTAGTGATTTTAGATATGCATAGTGTGCATTGTATAAATATACGATAAATAAAGGCGTATATCCAATAAGGGCTTATTCTAATAGTGAGTTACTTATGTTTTTTAGTTATTATACAGAAAATGTAAGTGATAGCATTACATTATATACATAGTTATATATGAAGACAGATTTTGGCAGTTAAGAAGTTGCTAAAGACTTACGAGGATATGGGGTGCCGAATTTCACCAAAGATTTGTTTTCTCCATTCCCACCTCAATTTCTTTTCGCGCCAAACATTGAAACAGTGAGTGATGAGAATGGAGATAGATTTCACATTACGAAGATGGAGAGCAACTATAAAACACATTAAACCCTGAAATGATGGGAGACTCATGCTCTTGCGTGATATCCCGGTGGCGAAATACACCAGCTCTTCTAAGAAAACGCACTTTTGACTGTCTGTGGTACTATGAATTGTGTAGCTGTATCATCCAAGTATATTTACTCAATCAGTGTTCTTTATATATCCTGTTTTTAGCTCCTGCAACTCTTGAAATATGCACATTTATTCTCTGTTTATTCTAAAATTAGACTAATAGCCAGAAAACTAGAGGTGATAGAGCAAAACTATTTATAAATTTGAATTCAGAACGCCCAAATTAGCAAAAAACATACATCCCCAACCTCGCCTCAGACATTTTATTTTAAACCAGTGTAATCATAAACGTACAAACATATTTTTTTAAGAGATTGAGCTGAGAGGAAAACGGAAGAGTCTTACTCCATGTCTGAACATAGAGATATGAAGGAGAAAACGAAAAGGCAATTTAGAAAACGTAATATCCCCTTTGTTCCACTTCCCTTTATGTTCAAAAAGTCCATACCATGTTTTACCTGTAATTACAAGAGTTCGAATGACGAAAGCCAACAAGGTATTGTAATCATTTTTCTCTCTGGAATCTACGCGGGTAATACTAACATCTAAACAACAAAGATAAGTTATTCTTTACACATCTTCATGAGAATCGAGTTTACCCATAAGCATGTCAAGTTCATTATATATATTCAGTAACGTAACCCCTTGAAAGTAATAATCGTCACGTTTCTTATGTGTTGTTAGTGATTCTAAAAGAGTAGGTGTTGTTATAGTACATTGTAAGCCTTAGTAATACACCAGCAAGGTTAAGATAAATAGCACACACATGCTAGAGGTATAGCAACTCCTTCTTACATTAAACAGATGTGTGTAATATTTGTCTGTTGGGATTTTGTAAACTGTGTTTGTGATGTTCGAACAGGTCAGCTGTGCTTGTAAACCTGGAATATACACAGCAATAGACCACTATTCCGTGAAAAGGTCGTCGAATGCCAGAAATATTGTTACTGTAATGGTTTCATTTATTTTGAAACAATGTGCACGAAAAAGTAAACAACATACCATCTTCAAAGTCTTTCTCAATGTTTGAATCATAACATAATAAACTCGTTTCTCAAGTTATATATCTTTCTTAAAAATATAATTTTAAAAAATGTATATTTAACTATATTTATGATTTCTTCATTTATCTTAACCCTCTGAAGAGCAAAATAATGTTTTGAAAAGTCCAATTTAGGGTAATCAGAATTGCGTTGATGTGCATGTAATTTTTTTGTTAAAAATATAAAAATAAATATGTTTGGTATTACAAAATATATTTGCTTATCTTTAGTCTTATGAACCCTATATATATATATATATATATATATATATATATATATAAAATTGAAATATAAGCCGAATTAGCAATACACGATTAATTCATTATTATTTTTTTTTTTACATTAATCCTATCGATTACGGAATAAAATTCCTTCTTCAGGGGTGACCAGTATTAAGTCATTTTTTTTCCATCAAAAAACAAGAATAAAGAAACTTATTTCTTTGTTAATATGATAAACGTCCTTGGTGGTACGACGTCATCGCTGTGCTGTCAAAAATTGGCGGTTGGGATTCAAAACCGGTGTCGAACGAGAAATGCTACCACACACTTTACTTGACAGCGTGCCAACGCATTTCTCGTTCGACACCAGTTTTGAATCCCAACCGACAATTTTTAACAGCACGGCGATGACGTCGTACCACCTGGACGTTTATCAAATTAACAAAGAAATAATTTACTTTATTCTTGTTTTTTGATGGAAAAAAATAATGACTCAATACTGGTCACCCCTGAAAAAGGAATTTTATTCCGTAATCGATAGGATTAATGTAAAAAAAAAAAAAAATTAATCTTGTATTGCTAATTTGGCTTATATTTCAATTTTATTAACTTTCCATGCAATACTTTGAAACTTGAACGATACCACACACTTTACTTGACAGCGTGCCAACGCATTTCTCGTTCGACACTGGTTTTGAATCCTAACCGCCAATTTTTTACAGCACGGCGATGACGTCGTACCACCAAGCACGTTTATCAAATTAACAAAGGAATAAGTTTCTTTATTCTTGTTTTTTGATGGAAAAAAAAGACTCAATACTGGTAAGCCCTGAAGAAGAAATTTTATTCCGTAATCGATAGGATTAATGTAAAAAAAAAAAATAATAATAAATTAATCTTGTATTGCGAATTTGGCTTATATTTCAATTTTATTAACTTTCCATGCAATACTTTGAAACTTGAACGATACCACACACTTTATATATATATATATATATATATATATATATATATATTTATATCTAGACAACAACCGGAAATACAACTTTATTTTGTATTAGCCCAGCGTTGCGCATACCGCTTTCAAGTGTAAGTAGTTGTTTATAGGGAATAAACATTCACATGTGATCAATATCAGCATACTTATCCCGATTAAAAAAGATGACATGCAACGCGTATTAGTTCGAAATGGTCACCCATCTTGCACTAACTACATATATATATATATATATATATATATATATATATATATATATATATATATATATATATATAAATTGTGTGTGTGTGCGTGCGTGAGTGTATGCGTGTATGCGTATGTTTCACTGTTTGTTAATACGGTTTTGCTTCAGGCTGTACTTTCTAGAAAAAAACTGATATGCATTTCTGTTTGCGCTTCGATGACGCCATATACGATTCTCTATGATTTAGCCACGTGACTTATCCATTTCGAATTCTCCTACTTAGTTTGATATAAGCTTTGTGAAAAGTAATGAGTGCGCGTTTAGTTTATAGGAACAACATGATTGAATAACCGGTAAACATCTATGTGAATATTGCTATGGTTATAATACGTGTATATATTAATGATGTACACAATTTGCTCTAAAGCGATTTTATAAAATAAAGAGAAAATCACGAGGTTTACCAGTAATGTGCACCTGCTCCCGATCCTGGACAATATATCATCATGATTATAATCTTAACAATTTACCATTGTTTTTTTCATTTATTTGTCGATTATATATCCTCTAACTCCTAATCTTGCGCAGCTGTTTTCTGTTTGAATTCTCCTCTCTTATTTATTTAAATTATTTATTTAAACGTCATACGCTTCTTGTGTTACTTCGCTCTTCTATTGACTCTTCCTAGTATATTTCATCTCATTCAGCGTCTATTAGCCATGTTAAATATTCAAGGTGTAAACAATTGAATCATAATTATCAGAGTTGTACTATCACTCTAGAAAAATGTCACCCGTTCAGTCGACGCCGTACGCCTCCTTACTTTGACTAGATATCTACAGAGAGTAGATTACTGAGCATTCAGCGACTTCCTGTTGACTAATTGTCCGAACTGTCGTGCGGTCTCTTCCTTGAACCTTCCTGTGGGGTTAGGGTGTATTTTAGAGTTCGGGTTTCAGGATCCCTAACCACAAATTCTTACGAAACAAATTAGGGCAAGTGTTTTCCTGTCTCTTGTACTGTGTTGCTTGCAATAGGATGTGTTGATCGCATAACAAAGTAGATTCAAGATACATATATTGCAATATAAGTGTAGATAACATGCCAAAGTAGATTCATGGTACGTAGATAACAAGTCGAAGCGGTACAAACAAAGCTGTTATATAACGTAAATTTGCTTTACTCAGAGTTTATATAACAATAGATAGATACATAGATCGATTCGTCGCTTTCTTTTTAGACGACATTCTGCTGTGATCTTGTTACTAGATCCGGCTTAAAACCAATAACTTTTCGTGCTTAATGACGTCAGCAATTATTCTCTATCGACTGGCCATATTACTATCTAGGTTAGAATATTCCCATTTAGCCGGACATGTGCCTCGTCAAAACAAATGACCGTGGGTTTGGTGACAGCTTCTAATTTGCATGTGGGTAATGTAGACTTAAGGACGAGAACGGATGAGAGTGAGAATTTTCGGACGCAGAAACCGCAAGTGGACACAAAAGATTACTGCACTCGCTATTGGATCGTGGCGTGTGATTCGCTTCCTATTGCCAGTCATTAGGACAACGTAATTACCTTTTGCGAATCGAGCAATCACGTGCGGAGAGAGGGGTCAGAGCGTGTGTTGGTCGCTGAAAATCTCGTTCGAGAATAATTTAAGAAGATTTGTCTAATGATACAGAAAATGACATGAATGTTGGAAGAAGGTGAATACAACACGTCATTTACTGTAATTATATGATTTGAAAATCGTTGAAAGGTAATTTTGTATATCCGTATATATATATATATATATATATATATATATATATATATATATATATATATATATATATATAGATATATATATATATAGATAGATATAGCTAAATGAACTAAGTCGGCGTTGTCAAGGAGTATTTTTTATATTTTTGATAAAGTAAGCACTTTATGTGTTTAGTAAAGTACGGAACATATTCTCATTGTAGGGGTGGGAGTCGACTGGTTTTTGCCATTAGAGCTTGATCACGAATTATTACTTTAATAGTATGCACACGATTATTAGAAATGCATATAAGTTGTTAAGAGTGTTTATCACTGTTAATTATTACAGGTGACGGGCGTGAAGTGGATAACGATACGGACTGAATACCTGGGTGTTCCAAGTTCGAATCAAGTCGGGTCGACAGTACCACTTTAACTTAGGGATGTTGACTACTTTCTCGTGGTCTATCCCGTATATACCCAAAGTCTTTTTAGAAATATTTCTAACTAGAAAAAAACATCGGGGAAACTAATGCCAACACTAGAATCATCTGGTTCACATGAAAGAAGACATTAAATTATGTATAGTACATAAAAGTCTAGCCTAAAAGTGAGAACATTTGCTTACTATTGTTGTTTGTAAAAAAACGAGATATCATTTAACGATTAACGAATAAACTGTAGAGCACAGTGTGATATATATATAAAGGTTAGGCGTCTGCAACGGCTTATCAAGGTTTGTGACGTCGACATTTTCAAGATTCCAGAAATTTAGTAATTACTTCGCCATAATGTTGCATATGGATATTTTTTAAATTATTATAAACATTTATCAATAATACAATCATAGATATGTTATTACTTTCCAAATGTGTTTCTGCTCGAAAATATTATGTATATACAAAAGTAAATGTTAATTCGTACATCTATCGCACCCAGCTCGAAAATATTGCTGGTCGGATAAAGTGTTTTTAAATAAATGAAGGACAAAGAGTTTCTTTTTTTTACAAACTTCGTGAAATGATAAAAAGTAAAATACGCTAGTCAGAATCAAATAGTTATTTGTAAAATCTAATTTTCTCGCTGTCTAACGCAATAAAATAACGTACGTAATTGTATGTATAAGACGGCATGAAAGTCTGTAATTTGTTGATTCACTTTCTCATACTTAAAAACAAAATGTTATAAAGCTAATACAAATTATAAACGTCCTAATCGGAGGTGTGTTTATAATTAGTAACAATCGTTACAACTAAATAATTGATAACACCCGGCGTAACTCACCATGTACGGCTTAACCACAGGAATGCTTCAACGACATAGCATGCGCAATTATAGAAATGATTGGAAAAAAATAAATACAAATAATAATTAGTTATGTGAATTTAAAATTATTTAATTTCTATATACACACATTTTCACAAATAGTTTTACGAAATACGTCGGTATTTTTTTTAAAAGTAAGCAATTTGAAACGTTCATGTGTACTAGACAGAATATTCTAAAGTGATGTAATTCAACTAATAAAATAATGCTATGCTGAACTGTGTTGATTAGAATAACAAAAGCAAGTGATGACGTCGATCTTAAAGGAGGTTTGTGTTTTTTTTAATTATTATTTTTTTTAACATGATCCACCCCAAACAAGGCAGACCGCCACTGTAGACGTAAGGGGCTACTGAGAAAAAGAAAAGAGTGGAAAGTGGGTGGGAGGGGGGGGGGCAGCCTAAATTGGGATGTGAGCAGCGAGATGTCTTTTTACATTAGTTTTAAATTTCTGCATGTCAGTACTGTCGGGGAAACAGGGGGCAGGGAGGGAGTTCCAGAGGCGAGATGCACGAGGAAAAAGCTATTTGAGTAGAATGCTCTCCGGCATCTGAGGACCTCCACAGGGAATGAATGAGATTTAGTAGATTGTCGAGTTAGTCTAGTGAATTTACGTCGAGGGGGCACCAGAGTAGCCAACTCATCATTGAGAATCCAGGTCAAAACTTGCTATATCATGATGAGATAACATATGTCGTTATTAAAGCAACTAACAACAAACATATGGAGATACACGGGGAATAGTTCATATATTAGATTATTTTACCCGAACAATACATAATAATTGTACACTTAAATGCTCATGTGATAAAAAAAAGTTGGCAGAGGTGTAGTACCTTTCTGAACTGACTTTCTCAGATGTGCTCGGCTTGAATCCATGAACAAAAACGGATAATAAAAGACGCAAAATACAGCCTATCAATAGTCAAATACAGCTCGATATTAATAGTGAAATAAGCAAATATGAATGGACTACATAGCAAACAGTGGATCAAAGTTACCAAACCCTGTCAACAAATCCTGCTATTTTTACGGTCAGTAGTAGATACAGTTTTACTCATCAACAGATTGATTTCAAAACTCTGAGAACAGCATGGCTTTGCATACAATCATACACATATTACATTGGTAAGAGAACTGTTCCAGTTTGAAGAATAGAATAAACTATGTGCAGGTTTGGTGTGTTTAATACACAATAAGCATTGATACAATACAGAATTTAATGATTCACTATAAATGGATATATGAATCAAGTAGACAGAGAAAAGCAAATTAATCTTTATAACATCCAAGACGCATTGAGTAAAGATCGAACAGATATTAAACGTAGGCTGCCGTAGCTATTAAATAGCATCCTAGAAGAGCGATTCGAGGCACACGGCCGAGTTTTATGAAATTACAATCTGGCTCCGCAAAAAGCGACATTATGTTTAGAATACATATAACATTGCATAAATATCGAAATGTGTATCCTCCTCCAAGACAGAGCAGTACAAACACTACGCGGTGATTCTTACCCCAAACCGGTGAAGTTCTCCCTAAAATGGGTTAACATATATGTCTCATCTTTCAAGTTAATTGTTCAGCTTGTATTCTCTTTTTATTTCGAACCGCTATGAAACTACATTTATTTTTTTATATGCTATCTAAAATTGGGTTCTCATTTATTATATAAAGGGCCGTTGTATGTCTGGCTAAAACTTTAAAAATAAATATAGAAAACAACAACAGGCTGATAAATTATTTCATCAATTTTCGTCAAACAATATATAGGCACATGTTTTTGATATTCATTCTTTTGGAGGTCATCGGGAACGATATTAGTTAATGAGAGCGTGGACATTTTAGGCGATTAATGTTTCATAGACATTTCGTCTGAAATCCGGATGAGAATACACTTCATGTGTCTTTGAACTAGTATACAATTGTGGTATTAAGAACAGGTTCAGGGAAAAAGTGGGAGGTAGAAGAGAATATAATAGTAAGTACATAGAGGAAGAGAGAGATAAAAAGGCGTGAGAAGTATAGAAAATATAAAATGTAGTGACAGGTAAACACAGAAAGAGTAACATCTTATACATTTATGTAACACTTCTGTTTTGTAATACATTCATCCGGGCAACGCCTAATGATCCTACAAGTTGTAAATAAAATGGATACTTCTTAGATAAACTTATTATATTCATCCTAAATTTTTTACTTTGATGAAAACAAAACACAATCATTCGGCGAATGCTGTATTCGCACTTCTTTGTTTAAAGTCGATATCTCAAGAGACATATTCGATCGATTTCGATGATAAAACCCAGTGAATGCAGATCAAACAGTTTTAAAATGAAAGGTTTATTGTCAGCAAAATAAAAATAAGAGATGTATTAAATATACATTAAATAAATCGTGTATACGCCCACACTTTTCGTTAAATTTTTTTTTAAAGTTGACGTTTATAAAAAAAAGACGCTTATTCTCTCTGTCCACCACGGTTGACTTTAAACAAATCGGCATAGTTCACGCAATATCTAATATATTTACATATTATTCGTATCGCGTGTGAAAGTATATATACTTACATGTTCTGTTAGCGTTGTTGAGTGTAAGGCTCCCCGAGCAAGCCAAACGATTTCATCATTACCTCCGCATTCATCGATTATAATTATTAGCCATTACTGATCTTCTCCCATTCTTAATAATGTCGATTTCATTGTTTAATATGTAAGTGCACTTGTGTTTAAACTAAATGTCATTCACAGTTGGGAGATAAACCACTACACTATCGAAATAATAGAATATCTATTTATGTTAATGTCGCTTGTATGACAACTGGCGATTGTTCAAACGGTGTTAATCAACATGTGTAATTCTACATTTTTGTATATCCTCATTGATTCTGGAGAGTATTGATTTGTTAGGTAATCGAAATTCGGAGTTAGTCGAGTGGATTAGTCTAGTGGGTGGTTTATTATTTAAATTTTATAATAATAAAAAGAAGCATATAATTAATAATCATCTTTATTGATTATACAATATACACTTAGTGCAATTACATGTAGGTTTAGCAAAAACTTTACAAATTAAAATATATGTAAGCATTTTAGTAACGTATATAACAATGTTCTAATAACAGTATATGTTGTAATATAAAATTAAATGGGCATTCGCACCATTGTTGGATATGTATTAGAGCACCGGTTGCACCCCGAACAAGGTGGACCGCAAGCAGTGCCTTCTAAAACTAAATACGCTGTAACGATATTTTTTTAAGTTTCGTATGTATATTAACAGCAGTACTATCGTCCTTAAGACACATCTCTTTGAAAAACTGGAAGCAAACAAATGAAAAAGCGTTTTTTCCCTCGGAAATTAAACACGCATACACTGTAAAATAAATTCCTCTTAAACTTCTATTCTAACTACATCGAGTTCCGAATTATAATAATCCACATCGTAAATATTTTTTTATAATTTACCTGAGAAGTTTACTTATATAAATACGTATATTTGAATCTAGGAATGTTTTCCTAAAACTGGTATTGCAATAGTTATATTACGCTTCGACCATACACACGTTCACTTTAATGCAGGAAATTAAAACAGAGCGGTTATATGTATTTATGAATAATTGTTTTGTAACCTACCTTCGTCTACATCCTTGCCATATTTACCATATTTATCTCATATGCCAACGCAGTTATGTTCCTAATCACTTTTAACACTCACACAAAATGATATTTTCCAATAAAAAATATGGTATTTAGTGAGTAATCTGATATCGCTGCGGTAAAACGTTCCTACTTACTAATTTGAGAATGAATGGTTCCTAAATCTACCTATGTCCTCTTGTCGACTAACATAGTGCAGTGTTAAATTATTACATTTTTTTAAACTGGCATTTATATTATTGATTTAAAGAAACATTTATGCTGACAAATATTTTTACAAAGACAGAAAATATTCGTTGTTTTAAAATAATTAAATAAGTAGAATGTTAAATATATAACTTGACATATGCAATAAATATTCGTTTTATTTATTTAACACATATAAGCCACGGATGCTAATTATTTGTACGAAAAGTAAAATAATGAACATTTCTTCTTGTATAGTATTGTCCCTGAAAGACAAGTATTATTTATGAAATAATATTACTTTCACAGTAGACTATACATGCTGACGCAGAAAGCGCTGTGAAACTTCCACGGGATCCCATGTGTGTAATACTTTACATGTGAAACATCTAAGAATATATTACTGTATGTTATTGTCTGAAAGAACATCATCAGTTTGAAGATAGTGATAGACAGTAATATTGAAAGTGTACCTGTTGATTGGTCATAAGTTTGGTCATAAATAATTAAAAGTGCTGTTATCAAAAGATGGTGACCAGATGATACCAGCTTAAATAAATTGGGTACAGACAAACTCAATGTTTGTCATGGGTAAGTACACTCATTAATTCTGCAACGGATAATTTATAAAAGGGAGTGATCCGTGAACATTCGATACACCTGAAATCATACAAAGTGGGGCGTGTAATAAATAAACGTTCTATTACATCATCAAAGGGATTTAATCGATTTAATATCATTGAACATTTTCGAATGAAGGGCATTTCACTTATATTTCTGCGTAACCATGAATTCACATAGGCTGATGTACAACATATCTGAATGCATTTAAGTAAAGCCTAACTTACACCCTAACCCAACAATTAATTGCAATATTTTCCGTAACCCGAAGCTAGCACTTACCGAATACAATGTCCAGACAAAATTCAGAAAAGTAGGGCAGGGCATATACGTGCAATGTGAATGATTGTTAGGTCGATTTCTTTCAACACTATTTCCCTAACTGAACTACTAATATATATATACCTATAATATACATATACACATTTATAGGTATATATATATATATATATATATATATATATATATGTATATATATATATATAGTGCGTACGATTGTGTTGATAAGAAATAAATAAAGTGCTCGATTGCAAAAAAAGTCAGAGATAAAGATCAATAGATTATTAAAAAAAAACATATTTCATTTAAGAAGATATTTTAATATTATTTAAAATGTTAAATGAAATATGTAACATACAGTTACATATATATATATATATATATATATATATATATATATATATATAAGAAAAACACATTTCCACTGTTTGTTTAATGGATTTATGTTTGCACATAATAATTGTTTACACACCAGAAAAAGATAAGCTTAATTTAATGTAAGCAAATATAGCCATTTATATTTCATTAATCAACATAATCACTTATTAAAATTCGAGTTTTCGAACTATATAAAAGGTCTTTGTCAAGAAAATACTGGCTTCTCTTTAACATGACATGCTGATATGTAGATGTAGTATTCTGTTCGTTTTTAAGATTCCAGTTGTTGCGTCCGATTTTGTGGGGTTGCTCTTGTATGTACGAGTTCTAAATAAGTACAGATTGTTTGAACTGTTTGTCTGAATGCATTTAAGTTTGTAAATTATAAGTGTTTAGTAACAAGTAAACATGCAGAGTGTGTTCTATATACACAAATATATCCATACATAATTTTACATATTCACTTATTTTAATTAGAATGTTAAACAAAAATGTATATGTTTATTCATGACATATGAATGGATATATTTACTTGTATGAAACGCATCTGTATTTTATTTGTTTCTAAACCATTATAATTACATACACCCACACACATATATATATATATAGATATATATATATATATATATATATATATATATATATATATATATATATATATATACATATATATATATATATATATATATATATGTATATATATAATTTATTTAGATACTGTATATTAAATATTTCGGTACATTGCTGAAATATGTAATACACAGTATCTAAATAAATTATATTAGCTCTCTTATATGATCGAGCACTTTATATGATTTCTGTTCATATACAACCTGACACACGATATATATATATATGTATATATATATATAATTTTCTGATAATAAATAGTCCATTATTATTAAAATACGTATGCGTACCGTCATAATAGAGTCATTTGTGAGGAAGATTACTGTTCAGTCGATCGAAGGTTTTACCCAAACACGAGTTACCACTTAGCATATTTCCGGTACTTTTACCCAACGGCCAATTCAACAGCAATGCGAACATCTGAGAAATAAATACTATTTATAACATGAAGCGGTCAATATAGTCAACCGTCTTAACAGTGGTCGACAAGTCAGGTGAACAGGCAGTTCGCATTTTAGCTTATATTTGGCGGTTTATTTTATTTAAACCGCTCATTCGAAAAGGGTATAACTACTTATTTAATAATACATATGTAATTAGTATTCACATGCAAATACATTCATTCTGATTATAGTATTGGTGTTATAGTAAACTTTAAAGCCGTTCGCACGATTCGAACCTCAAACACTAATGACATTTGACATATTTTCATGCGCTCAAATCAAACAGCCAATTTAACAGCTATGCTACTGGCTGAATATTACATACTAGTAATGTCATGAAGCAGAACATATTGTAAACAGTCTTGAAACCAAAAATTAAGTGCAATATGTACATACCAAATAGACTTTTTTTAAATATTCACTACACATTATGCTGTGCTACCTCATTAGGGGTGTCTAATAAATTTATAATTGTTGTCGTACATGGAGTAAAATCAAAAACATGTACGAGGGCGTCACGAAAGATCCATTACAAACTCAGTCAAACGTAACTCTCAAATCCACCACTCGGGAAGTGATGATCGGCAGACAGGAACCAATGCAGAGATGAGTGTAACAGTACTCAAGACCCTACTCCAGAGAAACTAACGTCAGCAAGTCGAAACCTGACGCGATCGAACCTGAAACTCACATGGAATATTTTGATACAGACTTGAAACTCGAAGAAATCAGAAAAGTTTTTGACAGCTTGGACTGTTGAAGGGCAGAATTCACGGACACCAATGGCATTTTTGTTGAGAGCTAAGTTTACTATATTATCTGATACTACGCTCAATTGGTTTTTCTGTGAATACCTCTAAACTGACGCAATTTTTATTTTTGTCGTTAATTAAAAGATATGTTTTTGAGAGCTCAGTTTTCCCAACATACAAAAGTGTTTTGTGGTATACCCCTACTTTCGTTGTGAGGAGAGTATATAGGCAAAGCATACCTTAGACATCGTCAAGCACTTTAATACCACACTCCTACAACAGTTACATGATACACCGTCTATTTTACTGGTACAAGGGTAATGTCTTATACGAAATGACAGCTTCTGAGATAAACACTTTGTATAATATAATAGGCCATGACCTGAGCTAAGTAAAAAAAAAAGGTTTCTGGTAGTTCGTTTAATGTTCGCTAGTTCAATTTGCTTAACAATAAAACTAGTGTGGCACACAAACACCCCCATATATTTTAACATTGTAACTTTTTTACTAAATTTATGCAACTTATGAAGGTCATATGCTACTCGGGAATAAGAGTTAATGTGATGGAATGATTAGTTAAAGCAATTTATAATAGTTGTGTGAAGTGAATCTTGATAGAAATTTGTTAGCATTGCCTTTAAAACCAAGAAATTTGGGATCTAGGGATTATCAGTCTGATATGTTCCATACACAGACAACAACCCTTACCTAGATGCCCAGTTCGTTGAAATCTCAGATGACGCAAGACAGAAAAAATGTTATCTATTGTGGTAGTAGACGAGTTCTTGCTATTACTGAGGTGCCAGAGATTTAAGCATAATCGAGTACATTCCATGGTAATACCGAGAGATTGACGGGATAGACAGGCGGTGAGAAAATGGATGTAATGAACGAAAGAAACTATCCACCATCAGATTTCAGTGTAGTTGCAGATTCTGTCATGTCAACGAAGGGCGTTCTGAACGGCACCACTCTAGATGTGGCAGCAGTACTCGATCTTATGAAGTATCTGAGACTTATATAAATAAATGATTGACTAATTAGTCTAGTGCTTCCTGGAATAGTATAATAAGCTAACAACTTGTGTATTTGCCCTGTAAGTCTTCAATTGCAAGTCTTAGTGTAACAAACATCGATGTATGTTCATTGCTGAAGATATAGAGTAACGCGCACGTGTTCTCATGGGAATGCGTTTGGTATGAATCAGATGATTCGATTTTTGGCATTGCTTTCCCAAGAGGCTGTCGAGTATGAATGTTTTCTAGAAAAATATCGGGTGCTTACAGGAAGGGGCAGGTGAAGGTTGTCAACACTTTAAGAAAAAGTGTTTCTGTAGCACAAACTAAATTTGAACTTGACACACCAGGGTTGTCAGTACGTGTCATTACCAACTTAGCCAGCGGTACTTCTCATGTTCATTTAATTTTTGTTCCTGCAAAAAAGTTGATCACAAGTTTGATCATAACATTAATTGCCTTCTCTAAATACATTCTGCCCTACCCTTCGAAATATACAGAAATATACAAAACATTTAAACCATGATAAATTCATAACCATTTCTGCAATTTAACTATGAATTTAAGCCGCTTCTGCATAGTGCAGAGTGTATATATGTGTTATGTTTACACGTATTGTCACAGTATGTGTTCCCATAAACATATCGTAACATTTATACATTACAGGAAAATAGCCTAACTAACCTAAACACCAGCCATACACTGTAGAGTTTTGTTTAGGTGACACAATGTGTTCTACTCTGATAGCTCCATTCCGTAACGCTAACTTTTGAAATTGATAGTTGTTCCCGACTGTACGAACTTACAGACATTTAAATTTAATTTAAAAAAACATTTTGGTTACCCAACTCCTCACAAGTGTGGCACAATGTATACATATATATATATATATATATATATATATATATATATATATATATATAATATATATATACACATATATATATAAATATATATATACACATATATATATATAAATATATATATACATATATATATAAATATATATATACACACATGTACATATATAAATATATATATATATATATATATATATATATATACATATACACATATATATATATATATACATATATATATATATATATACATATACACACATATATATACATATATATATATATGTATTTATTTATAAATATATATATATACATATATATATATACATATATATACATACCTATATATATATATATATATATATATATATATATATATATATATATATATATATATATATATATATGGCCTCTATCACAATATGCGATTTCTGCTGCAATAGAAGTATGCTTTGTTTAGAGTAAATAAAAGAGGATGAAAATGCAAGGTTTCACTTATTCTTTAAGTTTCAGTCGTAACGCCCCACAGTGGATGTTTATTCGCCGTTCAATGATATGTAGTGATACATTGGTGGCCATATTATCCTAAATAGGATTCACACCTACCGGATCTTACCTCTTCCCAATTTTTTATACGTTCACTTATCTTAAACTTCTTTTCAAAATATGGCTGAACTTAAAAGCGCCCGCACATAAAACATCAGTGGTATCTATGTGTGCTTGCGATAATACGGGAACCATTTATAAGATACAGTGCCGCAAAATATTTCGCTAGGTGCCAGAAGATGTCTAACTCTGATTGGCCGTTTCATCAAACTGCTAGTCTTTGGCATTCCTTTTCTGCTCCTGGCCTTTTCTGACATAACGAACATAAACAACTTTAAATCTAATATGTACAAACATTCTTCTTTGAACTCTAACACCAGGTTGCCCGTATAACGACAGTAACCCATTTTACTTCAGTGCCACATACATTGTTTAAGATTAATAAAACGTTAAAAAGTGTAGGTCTGACTTGTCTATCAAGTTTTACTCGTTAATCGTAACGTATTTTGTTTTCTCGCCATTTAAATATGTGTAAATACATTGGTGATTAACTCTGACATATGTTATATATGTGGGCTTAACTCAGTGGATACATCTAAAAAAAACCTTCCCGATTATACCGAAACTAAAGAGTTACATCGCATGTACAAAGAGTGGTATCCAGGTTTTTAGACCTCCGTTGGGATTAATGATCGCTATTTACAATCTATCAATCAATGGCGAGGAGAAAAACACATTGCGAATGTATTAGTGAAACGTCTTGCAAATTCAAGCATTTACTGAACTTGTGTTGCAGGAAAGAAGTGTGCTTTTATTGAAGATTGAAATTTTATAATCACTGTGTATGTATGGTAGATCAATATATGAGCATTGTCTTCGATTTAAAATATTGATTAACGCGCACGTCTTTTCCGCGGCATATATTCTGTTAATTTCCGTAAAATTCGGCAACACATAAAAGCTACAACATTAAACGCTTTCCCGTGAATCAATACATTTCTTATTATATTTCATTAATAAGCAATAAGATATCGGTCATTAAAACGTTTTATGTTGGTAACTAGACACCATAGATATATATTTCATTAAACGGCTGTACGAAACCCAATTATGATCTACTGCCAACATCTCAATTTCAAACATATACTTATATTACTGCAATGAATATTTCCCCTACATATACTTGCGTCATATTCTGGAAGTGTATTTTGAATTATAAAGAGTAAGAATTGTTTAATATTACTGCCGCAGTTATGATTTATTCGATTCTTCTGATGTAGAGCTGTTGGTAGTGTAATCTATTCTATTAAGATATTACTTACTATCATCATTTTAATATTCTCAATGTTGATAATTATTTAAAATTAATATTCTGTAATTATGTGGTGTGCTATCGTACTGGATGTTCCGATTCAGTGTATGTCACTAAATTGAGACAACAACTAAAACAACATGATTCAGTTGCAACGTAGATAAAGGGGGTAGACAATTACACGGAAGAGGATCCAGTAGGCTTGTACCTTCTCTATTTTGTTCTTAATTGCTACGTCGTTAACGCAATTTGCTACATGACCTTGAAACCCTTTCCAAGCCAAGGGATCCCGATTAGGAAAACAACTCTGCTCCCGTTAAATCGAAATAGCTAGTATAACTGTGTCTGGCTATGCCTGCTATGGTAGTTTGTATGGTAGTTTTGTTTTACGGCATATCAACCCTTTTTGGGTTATTTAATGCCAAATCTGGTCTTGTTTTCTTCTCTTTTTTGTTTCTTTCCCCTTTTAATATCTGTTTCTATTTAACCCATAGTTGGGACCCTAACAGGTACTACCACTCCGGGTCAGGGTGGATCTGGGAGCAATAGTAATTAAGAGGAGGCTACACATTCCCCAAAGTCCGTAAGCCGGATCTCACCATCGGATGTAGTTTAAGGTCATATCCAGGACCGGGAGTAGGGTAGGAAAAATAAAAATAAAAAAGGGGAGGGAGAAAGGGAGAGGGGCTGTTGTTTTTGTTTTTGGTTTTGTAGAACATAATTAAGTTTTACAAAAAAAAAAAAAAAAAAAAAAAAACGTCAATGTAGGTGAATTTCGTCTCAGGGAGCCACAGGGCAGCCTGATCTGGTATCACCAGGCTATGCCTGCGCCAACGTCTGTCTGGCGAATAATTAAATGGTACGTTTCCATAGAGATAATATTGTCAATTGAGGAGGTGTTAGCCAAACCTAGATTGGGGCGTAATCATTTGAACTCAAGTGGAGGGGAAGAGGTGTAAACCTCCTCGAGTTGGTTTTGTATTGAAGATCCCGTAGTCCCTGCACTATTCTAGTAGGTAGTCGTTAAATTCTCTCCAGGAAGGGTGTGATTTTTCTCTGAAGATGATACAGCGAAAGGATCCTAGGACGCTAACATTTACCGAGGCGAACCGTCCATTATATTTGATTTCTTATAGTTGACATCATCGTTATGTTGCTATTAGTATGTATATCAGTAATAAAAGAAGAAACAGTAGTAAAGGAAGTCGTTTGTATTTGTCTCCACAATCCCAATACGTGTTAACAGCGTATCGCAATCTACATATTACTATCACATAAATAGTTTCGCTTTACAACTTAGAGTTATTTTACATTTCTCTGCGGAGAATCGTCAGAAAAGGTGTATGTTTATTACAGGTCTCTGATCGTCAAACCCAATTATGTTACTAGTAAGGTATCTTACAAGAGCTTGCGAAATGTGCAGCAACTTCGACACCTGTCTCGAACCAAAGCGCGACATAATAATGTTACCGTTTATTTCACGTACTTACCTTTGAAAGACTCTCTGTATTTTTGTTCCGTAACCACGGGAGTGCAGCATTCACTTTTTTCTAAGCAATATCGTTTACATTATTTTACATATACAGGGTGGCGCAAAAGTTACGCATTAGTTTGAACCATTTAATCAAATTTTCTCATTATTTTTCAGAATATTACAGATATAAACATGGATAATTTATCATGGAAACATATAGCACTGAACTACGAACCAAAATTATGGAACTTTACTTCGGAAACCATCGGTCAATAATCTTAACCCAAAAAGCCTATCGTCGGCATTATAATGTCAGACAATCTCACAGTCAGACCACAATTGATCGTCTTGTGGTCCGATTTCGGCAACAGGGTTCAGTGAGTGATCTTCTACGATCTGGCAGACCACGTTCAGTACGGACAGCGGAAAATGTAGCACTCAATGAGGATAGCATTGCTGAAAATCCAGACACCTTAACTCGAAGAAGAGACTCAGATTGGGATGTCCAGAAGGTCACTTCAAAGAATTTTGCGTGAATTGCATCTGTTTCCATACAAAATTAAATTGGTACAGGCATTACAACCCACATATTTGCAATCACGCGTAGTTTATGCTGTTCACATTCAGCAATTAGCCAGAGAACAAAATGAGTTCATCCATAAGCTGATAATGAGCGACGAAGCATATTTTCATCTGAACGGGTTCGTAAATAAGCAAAACTGCAGAATATGGGCCATTGAAAATCCAAGAACCGTTCATCAGCGTGAATTACATCCACTAAAATTTACCGTATGGTGTGGTGTTACCTCGGAAAGAGTTATTAGTCCATATTTCTTTGAAGACGAAGAAAGTGTCGCGGTGACGATAACTGCACGGCGATATCAACAAATGATTGACATTTTCTTAAGGCCAGCTGTTCAGGACAACCCAGAAATGTGGTTCCAACAAGATGGAGCTACTGCCCACACTGCCCGACAAAGTATGGCGCTTTTAAGGGCATTGTTTGACGAGCGCTTAATTAGCAGATTTTCAGATTTTAACTGGCCTTCACGTTCACCGGATTTAACAGCCCCTGACTTTTTTCTTTTGAGGTTTTCTTAAGGAAATGGTATATGTGAACAGGCCTACAACGATTCAAGAGCTTAAAAACAATATCAGACATGAAATTCAAGAACAAGAGCCAGTTATTCTAAGAAGTTTAATGGAAAATGCCCTAACTAGAGCCCGTCTTTGTGAGGCCGAAAATGGTGGGCATTTAACGGATATTATTTTTTAAAACTACTGCAACTAAATTACCAAGTAAATGTAGTATTTATCAGAAAAGCCCAGTAAATTACTTTAAATGTTGTAGTTACTATCACGTAAACAAACCAATGCGCGACTTTTGCACCACCCTGTATGTTTTCAATAGTAAAATTATACACCACTTGATATTCTTTTAAAAACATGAATATTTAGATGATAATATTTATACATGGGTTTGAGCATATTTTAATATACTAATGAGTACGTTACTTTACGGCTGTTTGTTTATGAAAATATTTCTTAGATCAGGATACGAATGACACCTTAAATACATTTTATTTATAGTCTGATAAAATTCATTTTCCATTGGTTTTGGAAACGTTTAAAAAAGTTACACACGTGTCAACCTGTCTAACAGCGTATATTATCAACAGTAAATTTTAAAAAAGATCATGAATGTAAATAAATTGTAAAAAGACTGTGTTTGCGTAATCAAAAACAGAGTGGGTCCTAAAGATTTTAATTTATCGAATATTAGTAAACATTACATATGTAATTGTATTTCATGAAAATACAACACAGTAACAAAATAATCTAGATCTAATGGGGTATTTCAGAGACAAGGCTTAGTATTCAACTTTGATAACTGTCTGTAAAATAATAGTTAATCACAGTTCTCAAATACATGGTGACTGGAAAGTTCTCGTAATGTTTTACTAAAATACTATTTTTTACAAAAATGAATTTGATAAGAAAGTGGAGAGTATAGGGTTTTATTGAACATTCGATACGGGTGCCAGCAATTGCCACTAGTTTTTGAAGCTACCGACCTCGTGTCTATGATAGCGAAGAATCGAAGACTCTTTTGCCATTCTGTTATGACCCACTTCATTTTAACTTGATAGAATACAAGTACCGAATACAGTAAAAAAATATGAAAAAAACAAAAAACACGCTGAGAAAAGATCGAGGCCAATTAAAAAAAAACGAAAAAAATGGAGCAGTGGAATATAATTTACTTTTATATAGGTGTTTTTTTTATAAATCTTCCATATCAAAAAAAGTTATTGTTCTCTTTGCACAGAAGAGGCGTGAGTTGTCTGCATTTTATATTAATAAAATGGTGTGTCAGGAGCGTTTTCTGTGAATAATACTTAGTTGGGTTTTTTTTTAGGTTCATGAAAGCAATTGATGGGGTTTGATGAATGGGAAACTCATGGACCGTAGATGATATACAATTAAAGAGACGACTACGCCATTTACTGTGTGTTGCAGTAAACCAGTGCATCTCAGTTGATTCGGACACTCTTTCTGGTGTTGCCTGAAGCTGGAGGGGAGAGGGCGGTATGCCCATAAGAATTGGGAGTCAAGGTATAGACAGGACCAAAGTGTTTCAAAGAAAATATAAGCTTAGTTAACCGACACCTCTCTCCATCTCGCACGAAATATGCTATTCCTCCTAGAATAAAAAAAATAGTTACACGTCTTGATCTACCCTTATTTTGTCAGGAATTAGGAGGTAAATGTGTATAGGTTAGTTATAGCAAACTTAAATCTCTAACACAAACATATATATATATATATATAAATGTTCTAAGATATTTTGTCATTTAAAGTGTGTACAGTTTGCGAGAGCTAAAAATGTAATAACTTAATCAATGTTCTGAATTTATTAAAAAAATATATTTATTCATCTAATAGTTTCTGTCTATTGTTAAACAACTCATATTTTTTAAGCATTTAATATGTTATAATCAACTATAAAAATAGACCCTCTTAATAAAGCATACGCAAAAAATAAATATTTTCATAGAAAAATAATGAAAATCATTGCATCGCTATGCACCTAATAATAATTATAATAATTAATACTTAGCGCTTGAAACAAATTATCTTATCTCCATTCAAAATATTTTGCTATAGAGAACATACACAAACACAGCATATACCTACAGGAAGCAGTTTATACCTAAGTAATTGTGTTTTTCTTTTAAAGTTTTCTCTTCGATTTTTATTTTTACTCATTTTACATGTCAAGTCGACCCACTATCTAAGTCACAGCGTTATTTTATGTTGTATAGCTACTATATGTATCATATCCTTACCCTAACTGAACGTCTAAGATTGCTGGATAACGGATAAATGTTTGCACTCTAGTCCCGAGGCAAGTTGTAACTGCGACCTATTATCTGTGCTCATTATAGACTTTAACAAATCCATACCATCTCAAAACGTACGTAAATGAGTATAGCATACATAAGTTGACCTCCTTTATATATTATACTAGAGGGGCTACCCGGCGTTGCTCGGGGTCATAAAAACATATAATTGAGGAGAAATCGCGTGTGTAACATCTTTATATTAAAACTTCTATTTCCCCCTCCTCTATAGCCGTCTATTTATCTTTCTACCTTTCTCTTCCCTGGTCGCCCCATTTCACCGCTATTTTTTAATTTTGCCTTTTGGGAAGGCTGCTTCTTCCCCACCATTTCACCTACGTTGCCCAGGGCAATAGTATGACATATTTCTATAAAAAGTACCATCTCTATCTGCGTTTTCTATATAGGTACTTATCTCCGCTCCGGTATTCATACTATATACGTATGTATCGCCACCGTGGTGCGCAGACTATATAGTACCTATCGTCGCCCCAGTGCACATACTATATACGTACCTATTGCGCCCGGTGCATATACTATATAAGTACCCATTGCTGCCCCAGTATGCATGCTATATACGTACCTATCGCTGAAAATCTAAGAGGCCTCCTGAGCACTACTGAAATAACTCTAATCGATTCCCCCATCCTTTTCAGCATAGATGCTGTTAAAATATTATCCAACTCTATCACTACAGTAGCTCTATCTAGGACATTGAGCGCTTTTCTCCCGGACAACGCCGAGTACTTTGAAAATCAAAGAGGCCTCCTGAGAACTACTGAAATCACTTAGGTATCCTCTCTCCTTCAGATCTGCGAAATAGTCCAAAGGGGAACGAAGATGGCGTTAAAATATTTTCCAAACCTATCACTACAGTAACTCTATCTAGGACATTGAGCGCTTTTCTCCCGGACAACGCCGAGTAATTTGAAAATCAAAGAGGCCTCCTGAGAACTACTGAAATCACTTAGGTATCCTCTCTCCTTTTTATCTGCGAAATAGTCCAAAGAGGAACGAAGATGGCGTTAAAATATTTTCCAAACCTATCACTACAGTAGCATTATCTAGGACATTGAGCACTTTTATCCCGGACAACGCCGAGTAATTTGAAAATCAAGGAGGCCTCCTGAGCACTACTGAAATCACTTAGGTATCCTCTCTCCTTCTGATCTGCGAAATAGTCCAAAAAGAAACGAAGAGGGCGTTAAAATATTTTCCAAACTTATCACTACAGTAGCTCTACCTAGGACATTGAGCACTTTTCTCTAGGACACCGCCGAGTACTTTGATAATCAAGGAGGCCTCTTGAGGACTACTGACATCACTTAGGTACTCTACCTGCTTTTGATCTGCGAAATAGTCCAAAAGAGGAACGAAGATGGCGTTAAAATATTTTCCAAACCTATCACTACAGTAGCATTATCTAGGACATTGAGCACTTTTCTCCCGGACAACGCCGAGTACTTTGAAAATCAAGGAGGCCTACTGAGGACTACGTAAATCACTTAGGTATCCTCTCTCCTTCTGATCTGCCAAATAGTCCAAAGGGGAACGAAGATGGCGTTAAAATATTTTCCAAACCTATCACTACAGTAGCTCTATCGAGGATATTGAGCACTTTTCTCCCGGACAACGCCGAGTATTTGAAAATCCAAGAGGCCTCCTGAGCACTACTGAAATCACTTAGGTATCCTCACTCCTTTTCATCTGCAAAATAGTCCAAAGGGGAACGAAGATATGAATTTTTGAATTTTACATAAGAATACGCTTTTATATGTTATGTATATTCTCTAACCTTGTTTTAAAAACCTAAATTGTGTTTTTAAACGTGAGTTATCGCTCTTCCTTAGCTATGCTCTAACAAATAAATTCAAGTTGGACTTGTAAAGCCAGCGCCCGAGAAAGTGAGCACTCTGGCCATTAAAAATTGCCTGATTTCATGTATTTAATAAATATATATATATCAAAATAAAGTTTGTTGTTTTTGTTCAAAATTCTATAACATATACGTATTATATATATATATATATATATATATATATATATATATATATATATATATATATATATATATATATATATATATATATATATTATTGCTTTTATTGAAAAACAGACGTACACAATCTGCGACATTGTCATATCGATGTTATCAATCTACTACAGTTAACCTAAAATGTATGAAACGTTCGAATCCTATATTACAGATAATGCCTACCGATTGTCTGCCCATCCACTTATTGACTGCCCCCAAACATTAATTACACACCCCTTACATCTATTAAAAAAGTATCAACAACTTTTATCATTATCTAATCTTAAACGCATATAACCCATTCTACAATAGATTACTAATTGAAAGTTGATACAAAACACCCAACTTGCATGTATCAAACCTACTACGTTCAACAATAAACATGAAATAGGAAGTAAAATGGTTTACCACTCCATTTAATAACATGGTTAACACTAAACTTGGCAAACTATTTCTTGGGTTAATTGACTTACATTTATTCCCTAATAACATTCTACATAAAATACTCAACACTAATACGCTGACATTAAGCTACAGTCGTTGCAAAAAGCTTTACAATATGATTTAAAATCTTAACAATAAATCTATAAATATCAATTAAAATAGTAAATTAAATGATAGAAAAATAAAGAGTCGTGACTGCTTGAATTAAACACAATGTCCTATGCAACAAAATTACCAAATAACCCAAATAGTATATCAGTCCACAATTACAACACAAAGAAACACACCAGAAGATATTATATAGGCATGGCTTGTAACACTTTAAAATAAAGATATGCGGGCCATAAATGTTCATTCAATAGATTTGACGGCAAAAAATAGAACTTTACACCCTATACCACTGGAAACAGGCCATAATGATCAATCCCGAAAGATGATTAAGAACAAAATGATACCAGCAGTTCCTGAAGTCTACCCTGTTTCGCATGCCTTAGTAAACAAGTAGAGATAATTATATTTCATGGTAGAGGTTTACTTCCCAAACAAAAAACAATTAATCATAATCAACTGTAGGCACAACAGATCACGACTTCTTTATAATTCACATCCAATATATCGAACCAATGTTACCATTGGTAAATAGGATAGATACGAATTTACAATATACTAATAAATACAAGATACACAAATAAAATCACTTAACCCTTACTAAACCCATCATTATGTAGTATATACTACCCCACCTAGGAATTAATTACCGAATTATTCAATACAAAAGCACGGCAACACTAAGAGATTATTATTATTATATAGAATTGTTCTATCCACAGACATACAAATATAGTTATACATTTATATATCATATATTACATAAATACTCAGTATAGTTATCATGATATATTCATATCTATTTGCTCATTTTATCATTAGAATTAGAACTACAATGCATTACTATTACCATTCCCACTATAAACAACTGCTAATACGTATTATTATATAAATACAATTATTATTATTATTATTATTATTATTATTATTATTATTATTATTATTATTAATATTAACAGTATTATTGTTATGATTATAATTATTGCCATTATTTTTTTTACTATAATTATGTTCATCATCATACATAACTAC
>OY744535.1:78297140-78299640 GCA_963556195.1 Sepiola atlantica
TAATATGTGATTTTAGAGTGTGGTTGACTGTTAAACTGCAACAATTTTTAAAGTAGTCGCTGTGTAATTGTGTTAATGATCTTCATAACGTTTTGCATTGGAACTCTTTTTCGAAACCTCTTTTTTCATTTTTGAATACCCTTTCACCGGACACCTTATCTATGGATATTTACGAACTGGACAGTTATCATATTTTCTACACGCACACTCTTACTCTCCATTACTTTATATTTGTTTCTAATTTTGAATTTTGGCTTTTCCACTGTCAACTTATCCATCTATGTAATTCCTCTCATGATAAGATTTTAATCGTTGAAAAATAGACATGTGTTTACCGAGTGCACCTTGCATTGGGCAATCGAAGTTGAAATAGATGTGTCATTCGTACATATTTATCCTTCTTCTTTAATGTGTATATATATATATACATATGTATATATATATATATATATATATATATATATATATATATATATATATATATATATATATAGTCTCGGAGGTTTTTTTAACCTTCAAAACCCTTGGAAAAAACATTTTTTTCGTTGAAAAATTTTTGTCTAGTAAGTCAATCGATCTACTGCAATCACAATATTAGTTAACTTCCAAGAATTTACTCTAATATAAATATATTTTATATATGTTGTGTTATATGTTTTTTTTTATATAAAGGATCGTCAGTTGTTTTATATATATATATATATATATATATATATATATATATATATATATATATATATATATATATATATATATGGGGGTGTAATAGCATTTCGAGACGAGGCGTAGAGCATTAGCTGTACACACGTATACAATATTGTGTGATAGAAATAAATTATTCTCTCTAATCATTCCCCTATCAGTATCAATCGAAATTAAGTGCAGAAAGCAGAAACAAATCTCATTTCTCCATCGATGACTTCAAGCATTGTTTATCGAAAAATGGATGCACATCTCGTCTCTAATTGCTTTAAATTCATTCTACTTTGTTTTTGTACACGAATTAAAATTATTTCACAAGACATTGTTCAGCGTTTTAGCGCTATGAACCAAATGGAAGAATACCGAAATCAATCACGTGCGAATATTCGGAATAATAATAATATTTCATTGAACATTCGGTACAATTAGAGTACTTTAAGTCTATTCCGCGTTGTTTGCATACACGCACATATATCTATCTATCTATCTATCTACATATATATCTATATAACTATCTATGTATCTATCTATGTCCTTATATATACATGTATATATATATATATATATATATATATATATATATATATATATATAGTGTGTAGATTTCAATTTTGTGTAGAGAATCTGAATAACAGAGCTCAATGTAATTTAAACAGAGCAAAATAGAATAGAATATATATATATATATATATATATATATGTATATATATATATATATATATATGTATATATATGTGTGTTTGTGTGTGTATTTGTTGTTATTTCATTTTACTTAACTCAAAGTTCTGATAAAGTTTACTTGATCTAGATGAGATACATATATATTCGAATATTCTATAAACAGTTATCCTGTACTTGTCAAACGTTGAGTGTGTGAAGAAAGGTTCATCTCCTCAATTGACCATGTAATTTTACTTTAGTATAAGTTTCTTGTCTGTTCCAGAACCATAATTACTCTAATATGATAGAGTGTCTAGCTTAGTGCTTTTACTGGTGACGATATCCTTCGGGGAAGCTGTGTCATTCCTCATATACGCCAATGGGGAGGAGCAACCTTGGGTAGGATATTCGTTGGGCTGCAAATATCATGGTATTTTGAATATTTAGTCAGAGTTTAGTTGTAGGAAGACGGATGCTCATGTCATGTTGTACTTGCAACTATCTCTATAGACAGACCTTAGCCACTCGAGGTTAGTATGTAGTAGGCATTCAAGTTATCTCCAGTAGGAATTACATTTTTGACTATAGAGCATTTGATTTCTCTATGTGTGTGTGTGGATGTGCGTGTGTGTATTTAAGTGACATATTTTCAGCTTCGATCTAAATAGAAAAACTCGGTCTGATATCAAGTTACATATATTTATTAATGTAACAGTTCCAACTACTGAGCTCTGTATATATATATATATATATATATATATATATATATATATATATATATATATATATATATATCATACATGTGTCGTTGTAGACAACGGAGTTTATTTTCTTTGCTATCTTTCTGGTTAATTACTCGACGCAGCGAGCGATTCGTCGTCCGGTGTCAATTGGTGGATTATGGCGCTTAACGTTGTATCTTGGGCCATTTCTCGAGCGCTTTCGGTCTCGCGACCGTCTTCAGGAGGCTGTGTCTTATTAGTAAGAAGCCGTATTCATGGTTTTATTTTTGGTTATAAATATTTATATACATATGTGTATATATATATATATATATATTTATATATATATATATATATATATGAAAAATATGTGTTATGGTTTATTATCTACGGACGTATAGGTTTCGTCTCTGTTC
>OY744535.1:78307140-78347140 GCA_963556195.1 Sepiola atlantica
GATATATAGTTAATCTCTTCGGACTATGGACTTATCAAAATTCTGTGGAACCTCCTTACTAACATTACAATATTAAAAGAGAAAGGCAGAAAGATAATGAAACGGCAAGAGAGGAAAGGAGAAGCATCGACATTTTAATATCAATATATTACACACGCTATTTTTCTTCTAATGTGTATGTTATGGTCTCGGGCATCGCCGGGTAGCCCTGCTAGACCCCATTTTTTTTTCTTTTCTTCTTACTCCCACGTTTTCTTTCATTCTTCTTTTCTTCCTATTTAAACGTTTTCTCCTACTTCCACAATTTCGTTAATCTTTTTTCCTCCTACCCCACGACATTATCATATCCGCCACAATCCGTCACTGCCCGCCACTGCCCTTCATGTAAAAAAATCGCCAAGTCATAATTAAAAAAATCATAATTAAAAAAAGTCAACTTTACATTTTTGTAGACGATGTTCGCCACTCCCTGCTTATATCCGCCACTCTCCGCCACTTTCTGTCACTGCCAGTAACTTTCCATAATTTACAAAGGGTAATGAGTCAGCATTTTTTTAATTTTACATTTTTGCCCGCTACTACTTTATAATATCCGCCACGATCTGCCACTGTCCGCCATATAAAGGAATGTCAATTGATATGAGTGAATTTATATAATATGGACGCTACATACATGAACTTGATTTATGTATTCGTTCATATGACAGGGTCTTTATATACATTTTTTCAGGTGCACAAATGAACCATATTGGTTATTTGATACAATAGGGACGCATATATATGAGTTATTTTATATAATAGTGACGCTATCTACATGTACGTGCGTTATGAGTTATTTGATAGGGCAAGGGTGCTACATAAATACACATACATATTTTCAGAGCCACAAATGAACCATATGGGCTATGTGATGTGACAGAGACATGACTTCCTTAATATATAAGGGGCGCTACATAAATGAACATACTTTATGAATAATTTCATATGGCAGAGACGTTACCTAAAAGAACATGATTTTGGTTCAACCATATGAGTACTTTGATACGACATAGACGCATACATATCAGTTATTTTATATAATTGCTGCGCTACATAAATTAACGTTCTTTATGAGTGTGTTTATTAGACATGATGAACATAATTTTGGTTCAGGGAAACGAATGAAATATATGTGGTATTTGATACGACAGGGCGCATTAGTATGGGTAGTTAGCTATATCTCCTCGACGGCCGTAGAATTTAAAATAAGTGGGTGTATTTATATATTTGCATGCACATAATTCACTCCTAATCTACTCTGCGAACATCAAAAGTATGAGAATACAACTTCTCTTTCAAAAGCGTTTTAATGTGGCTTATCTTTTGTTTAATAAACTTGTATTCAGATATTTCGGTTCTTTGCTAAATTTAATCAATATGCATTAGACCTGAATTATAAATGCTTCCTAAATTTAAATTATCTTTGTTGGTATTTCAAAGTAATTTAAATTGTAATAAATGTGCACAACCACTTACTTCAATATCTTCATTAATCAGATTTGAAATTGTTTCTATAAGAATTATACTTCGATTAAGATAGATACCCTGGATTGAAATGTATTTATAATACACATTTACAAAAATAGATATACCATTTAGACGTTTCCTAGAATATAAATATTGCAATGGATTCTGATGATGTAATAAACATACTACAAATATAGGTTATAATTACAATATCTTATTTTAAATGTTCATATGTAGTCAAAGATATACGAAACTATTTTTGCTAGGAATCAATTTTAGTTTTGCTGGTAATTGTATATTTTACGTACATAAAAAGTCAATTATAGCTGCATGTATATTTTTGTATGTACGGAATAAACTGTAACACTTAACAAACAATAATCATGAATATTAAAACACACCTCGTAGGCGTGATTTTCGTTTTATTTTATTTAATTTTGCGAGAATATATATATATATATATATATATATATATATATATATATATACATACCATATATATGTATACATATCATATATATATATACATACCATATATATGTATACATATCATATATATTTATACATATCATATATATTTATACATATCATATATATTTATACATAAATATAAATTATATATATATATATATATCTTATATATATATATACATCTTTCATTATATTACATTTGAATTTTGATCTGTAGTTGACACTTTACTTATATATGAGATACATCGATATTTCAACATTCTATGAACGTTCACCTGTAGTCAGTAAAGAAGTTCAGAACATTTATTTTCCTCTGCCAAATAGACCAGTATACTATATCATAGTATATATTTCTTGTAATCTTTTTGTCTTACTGTATTTCAAGACAACACTTCATCTAGCCTGGTGGAGTATCCAGCTAAGTGATGTACTTGAGGTAACATTAGTTTGAAAAGCTGAACGATTTCTTCGTAAGAGAAAGTGTATAGCATTGTGGAGAGGAGACTTATTTGGGATTTGAATATTATTTTCTTTCAAATATTCTGGTAGGGTTTACTTGAATGGGGAAGTGTTCTCATGTTATCTTGTGCTGACAAACGCTGGTACAGTAAAAGCAAAGACAATTCTAACTTTCTATATTTCGTATATTTTAATTTAGTCGAAGTTTTAGGAATCAAAGGGCCCTTGCCTGGGGCTAACATGGAGTCATACATAAAACACATATATATCCGAATATTTCGATTAGAGTTTTTTAAGAAGTTAAGAATATTAACTACGCTATCACCAATTGACCAGCCAACTGTGTTATATATTTCGTATGATCTTTAATGTTCTCGGATTCTAGGAGAATAAGTCATCTAGTCTGGTAGTGTATCAAGATTAGTGATGGTTCTAAAGGACACACACTTGGATAAAGTGCACTATTCCTCGTATAATCCAGTGTTGGCTTGCGATACAGACCGGATCTTATTTGTGTTTCAAACACTATGTCATTTCAACTATTTAGTCAAAGTGTATTCGTACGAGTAAGTATCCTTATTTCAGGATGTCCTGCCAAACACTTGTACAGGGAAACCTTAGAAACTCAAAGTTGGTGCGAAAATAAATATTACATTTCTCTCCTGTTATATATGTATGTGTCTGTACGCATATTAGAATAATACCTAGCATTTCAGAATAGCGGTATAATTATCTTGTGTATGAGGTATATATATATATATATATATATATATATATAATTTTATTTAAAAGCGCTAAAAATATATCATTTTTACTTGCTATAAGTATTCTCTCTTTCTCTCCTTCCTATATATATATATATATATATATATATATATATATATATATATATATATATATATATATATATATATACGTGTGTACACTGTATGAGTGCGCGTCTCTTCTCTAGAAAGTGTTGGATAGTAATGCGACCCCAGTTCTTAAGGAAACTGACCGCAGGATCGATATTTTCTTGCCGCAAAACACCGATTATTAATTCATTCAATTATATGTTCGAATGCCAATTGGTCAAATCTCAAGCCTCATCCATCAATTTTTTATTAGTTTTATTTATTTACTTACTTTATTTTTATTTTTTTTGTATTTCTCGTGCGCGAACAATTTCTCCTTATCACCCGGTTCAGTAATTTATGCCTATAAACACTTGATTTGCTGGTCTTGATACGATGCCCAACCGCTTGTGTTTCCCTCAGTGTGTATGAATATGACAGAGTTGCCGTTCGTGCATGGCCGTCATATTCACACTCTTCCTTGTAGTGTGTGATTTCGCGGCCCTATCTTTCATTGATTAATACTCCCGCAAAATGTAAACTATTTCCCGGCTTATTAATATTCGCTTCCCCTCATATATTTATCACCGTTGTAACCCCATAACGATATTTTATTTCTTTTTATAGAAACTAAGAAACGCAGTCTTGCGGGGAAGCCAACATCTTCAAAGTTGAATGTTTCACACAATTTCTTATCACCTCTTCCTTATTACTCTTAATCTTTATTTAAATAAACAGACTATTTTATCAATACACACGCACACACACACATATCTATATCTATCTATCTATGTATATATATATATATATATATATATATATTCATATATAAATGAAGAGTTCGAACGAGAAAAACGCGATCAACGCCATTTATAGAATCACGAAACTGTCTCTACAAAAAGTGTTGCATTTCCACACTCAACGCGACCCCAAAAGTATGTGTTACTTGATATGAAACCGAAATAATTTACTCTTGATTTGAATCTAAATCAGCTTAAATTTAAGTCTAGATTTAAAATATACGTGTTTTTATTGTTTACGGTCTCAATTTAAACGATATATATATATATTGCCATACGTTGATTTTCTATATGTATGTATAGATACATTTCATGCAAATGTTCTAATATCATATGAAATGTCATCAAATGTCTTTTAAAGCAACATGCGAAAACACGTCTAGAAAATTATGGAGAATGCTAATACAACCTCTTACATCAGTCGTATTCGAGTGTTTAGAAAAGTCCGTCTTCATATCTTGAACTCTACCGTTTCGCGTTGCTTCGAAAGTGACAATATATCACAGTATGTGTCGTATTGATTTATGTATGTATAGCTATATTCATAATTTTATTAACAACTTCCTATTAAGTTCTAGATTGAGTACTAATTTTGTCCATAGAATGAACTCCTCACAATAATCAATCAGAACTTTTAAACAAACTGTTATTTTAATGTCATCACATACACCTACAAGCGCATATATATGTATATATATATATATATATATATATATATATATATATATATATATATATATATATATATTAACTACGCTATACCATTCTCGAGTATCTTTAGTATATTTGAACGAAGATGTGATATGGCAACTTGACATGAAGATACTTCACACTACACGTTAACTCCTACCAACTATTAAACAAAAAACATATTATATGAACCCTAGATACGAGCCCCTCGACGCAGTGAAACACAGGCTATTACGACGAAACGCTGCAGTGCTCCTATTAATGTTATATTTAATTACAACACTAAGCTAGATACTCAACCAGACTTGAGCAATTATTGTCCTAGGAGTGTTAAGATTGAGACACCTACACGAAAAATATGCAATAACATACTTAACTGGACAATTGTGGAGAGGAAAATGTTGCTCTTCACTTCTTTACTAACTCAACGTTTTAGAAGTAAGCGAGAACTTTAGTTAAACACTCGGATATACATGTATCCCATATACAAATTAATTGTGAGCCCAACAAGGGTACCATTGCCTTATGGGGCTTTAGAATGTATATACACATGCATATATATATATATATATATATATATATATATATATATATATATATATATATATATATATATATATAATAGCTTGTTATCATAAGTAGTTATAATAAATGAGAAAGAAATTAATAAATAACACGGATAAGAGGGATCAAGATGCTGTTTATTCTTATCATTTAATATTTAGTAGTGTGCTTAACAGAAAAGAACATAGATAAGATTATATATATATATATATATATATATATATATATATATATGCACATATATATATATGTGTCTCTCTGTCTCTTTCTTTATCTGTATGTATGTATATATATATATATATATATATATATATGTGTTGAGTTGAACATGACTTCTGTAACATAATATATATATATATATATATATATATATATATATATATATATATATATATATATATATATTAATACTTTTATAGAAGATAAGTTCAACTCAACATGGCACCAGCGGTTTTATTTCTGAAGTATGCCTTGAACGATAATTTATGTTTTGTTGGATTTTTATATTTTCCTAAACAAGTTGCGCCGGTTATCTTAGACCATAGTTCATTTAAGAAGACCTCCGTAGACAATTGTTCGTTTTCCTTCGGAATGAAATATGCATGAAGATCGTCTTAGCGACTTATTTATTAAAAAATATACAAACCCACCGAACCAACAGTGTTCGTTTCGCACCCTGTCCATACTTGAACTCAATGGTTACATATTTATCTTACTTCATCCTCTGTAAAATTATTCATAAATAATAAATATTATTATCTATTTATTAAATAATAGAGCTGCTTTCTCTATCTATATACATATCTATATATCTCTTTTATATATATATATATCTCATATATATATATATATATATATATATATATATATATATATATATTTATATATATATATGAGAGATAGCGAGGGGGCGAGGGAGACTAACATATGGAGATATAAAAAAATCAGAAGTGTTTTTTTCGGTTTTCTCTGATAACAGTCTTCTAATATTTTCCTTTTTATTAAATTTGAATTAATTATTTTATTTCTTATGTGCGATTATTTTCCCCTTATCATTACGTTTATTAATTTAGACCGATAAGCACTTGGGCAAGTAATGTTATTCTTATCGCCGTTTTTTGTAATTTAGTACTTTGCCGTCTGGTCTTGATACCATGAAACACGCCCATTATCATCAGTACGTGCACGGAAGAGGAGTTGTTTGTTTGTGATCGTTATATGAGAATAACTTGTCATTTAATGTTTTAATGGGGTGAGAGTCGCTAAGTGATTAAGGACACAAACTGAAAATCAGGTTGTTTATAGTCTGAATCTAGTTCGTTGCACAGAAGCACGTTCACTAAGGATTTTGGCAATCTTCATGAGTTCCTTCCTGTAAAATATTGGATGTCTCTTTAGAATTACTTTTGACTAATAAAATATTAGGGAAACCGATGCCAACAAAATAATCATCTGATTTACACGAAATGAATGAATGAATTCGCAGGTTTATTTTCAAATGTGCATCGTCTTATGTATATCCTCTTCCTATTCTACATTAACCATCAATATAAACCAACTACAATCGTGTATTTCTTTTTTAACAGACACTAAGATCCATACTTATTTACATTACTAAACACGTGGTCAACCCTAGTCCAGGGCGACGCGAATGTTTTATAGATTAACTACTACACCGAAGTCTAGAGAAATGCGCTACTTTATTCCAACTTACCGTTGATACTCAGCTTATCATGCTGAGTGTTTTACGATAAGCTTCAAGTTTTATTCGAAAGTCGTGGGTATGACGACGAAGTAGTACACACTTGTCTCCCGGCCTAATAGCGAATACTCTTAGCATTATGCTAGCTGCACCAGTAATTATTAGAAATCATTTTAATATTTGAATAATGTAAACTCTTCAGAATAAGACATTGCTTATTTTTCGTGGTAAGGAAAAGAGAGGGGGTTAGCGAGAAAGAGTGAGCGAAAGAGCGAGAAGGAGCAGGCGATATATATATATATATATATATATATATATATATATATATATATATATATATATATATATATACAGAGTGGGCCAAAATAAGGGTCCTATCTTTAAATTTGAATAACTTGAATTTGAATAACTTATACAAAATAAAAGTTAAACTCACCAAACTTTATGTGTGTGTAGACTGACCCTTCCGAGATTTTTTGAAATAAACAAAAAAATTTTAGCCGAAAAACACTTCTTAAAACTTACAAAAACTAAAGTATTGTTTTTTACACTGTTTTGAGTTTTTTAAGCAAAAATAATGTTTTCTAAATAAGGGTACGTTCCTTAGGGCTAATACGGCTCATGCTTGCTTCGGAAGGGGTCCTTTACTTATTCTAAAAAAAATTTTAAAAAATCAATAAATAAAAAAGTTATGAATTAAATTAAATTCCCCATATGTATAAAATTGTTAGGTATGAGTCCAAAATAGTAAACTACCCCCCCCCCGGAATGTTAAGAATGTATTCATAATTACTTATGTTAGTAAAATCAATTAATTCAAATAAAATTAATGTCATTATGTTTTCATTTATTATTTAGAAAGACATTTTTTCTATGGAGAAGAGGTTTGTTAAATATACTGTATTTTAACCAAACAATTTAATAAGTAAATAGGTACAAACTCAGTACAACACTTATCAAACGAGAAGCGTAAGCGACTCAAAACAGCACCGCCACTACTCTTAATAGACAAACCGTAAAAGATAAACACTACTGAAGGAATCTCATCTACTATTACTTAAATTAATACAATCTTGTATAAAGTTAAACTGGCCGAATTTGTCTACCTTACAGTAAATACGTAACGTTGTGAACCTTATTAATACTATACAGATGTGTTGTACGAAGTAAGAATTTCTTACTTCATGGCATATAATACATTCGGTATAATATGATGTTACATTACCCCCCTTCGTAGAAGAGCTATGGAGACCTCACGATTCACAATAAAATAAAGTATATATGTTGTTATCAATGAAATCACAAATTATAAAAGTGCAATTATTTCCTACATGTTTTTTTCTATTTCTCCGTGGCCGGGATTTCTGTAATTAATGTTTCACAACATCACGTAAACACGAAGAACTCCTTAAATTGAAGAAAGAACAGTTTATTGAGATGTTTACGTTGCTTCGCCTACTGCCAGTGGCGGAGTGTGTCATTTCCAGCTACGGATATCTGGCCTCTTAATTTCTTGTCGATAGTAAGTTATCTTCATCCGTCTATTCCCCTCCAAACGATCGCCCTCCCTCTCTCACTTTCTATATTTCGGTATTGTGCGGTCAGCTGGTATATGCGTACACTAACTTACCCTAGTTCAACCCTATTTCTTGTTATCCCAAACTAACCTAAATTATATTCGTCCAAAATGTAAGAATACAAAGTTCTTGGAAGAAAAGTGCTGGTTAAAATATGGGAACACATGGCTCTGTGTGTCAAACTCTACAGACTGAAGACAGTTTGTAAGCAACAAAGAAAGACAACTGAATTAAATTTCAATAATGCATTACCTGTGCATTTCAAACATTTTAATTTTAGCAGCGTGTACATATGCTATTTGGTAACATAAACTGTAAGCGAGTTCACTCGGGCCAAATTGAAATAATCGCACTCTGTAGACTGCTTCTAATAGAAACATAAACACCTGGAAATACCATTAGGGAATAATAAATATAAAATAGTTTATCAATTCCAACTTGAATTTTAAACCTATGTACTTGTTTAATTAAATTGGAAAATATCTATTCATTCTGTTTAAATTATTAAAAACAGTGAACTCTACATAATTAACAAAAGGTATGTTCCCGTTAGTACACACATAAAAACGTGTGCTTAGTTGACTAAAAGTTAAAAGAGCTTTTGCCTAGAATACAATGTGAGTCTCTAACTCTGCCCTCGTGGGGAGGCAATTAAATAGGGTTATCTTAATATATATTAACGCAAGTATCTATCTATACTATCTGTTAAATTTGTGAGCCTATTACGTGATATTTTAATGTCTCATTAAAATCTCTCAATAATGTTTAATGTTTAAGGGGTCGTTAAACTACGACTGGCTCACTTGATCGAGGTTGCGACGCCAGATCATAAGGAACGCCGACGGCACTTGTATGTTGGTGATCAATTATTGAATTATTCATACGACAACACATTTTAGTGCTAGTTAGAAAGGGTTTTCCCGTCAACAATACATAAAAAATATATGTCGCTCCTTATCTGGGAACATCACATTGTTAAAGGGAATATACACGCACACCCACACACACACACACACACACACACACACATACCCCCCCCACACATATATATATATATATATATATATATATATATATATATATATATATATATATATATGTATATATATATATATATATAAGAGATCTAATAATAACATTAACAATTTCAAATAAGTGAACCAGGTGCTCAGGGTCTATTTGACGCCAAAGGTCTTATCTGGCGAAAGTTGAGAGGGCACGTGATGGTTTATTGTGCCTGGCGAGATGTCTGACCTTCACTCGGAGTAGAGAGAATGTGTCAAATAATATTAATTACAGAATAACAATAGTATATCCTTCATAGAGATAAAATACACAAATGTGTGCTAAAACAAGCTGGATTTTCTAGCTCGTAATCTCTGGATACAGTTCGCTACTTGAATGCTTAACCCATCAATTCGAAATAATAAACATTTCATTCAAAACTTTGTTGTATACCAAAAACAAATGTTTGTTATTTATTTATATGGATCAATAAACATTCAAATTTGGTAATTTTGTTAAGATATATATATTTTTAGATGTGACCGTAAGGTTAGGAAAGTAACTATAAATCGATTTGCCTTTTTCTTGCAATGCTAAAATTAATTATCTTTTTATTTGCAATTAATAAAAATCAAGTTTAAATAATGAAGACATATGTTAAATATTTCCAGAAAATAAAATAAAGAAAAATCACTGTGTGGTCCTTTTCAGAACAGATATACACATAAGTAAACCTTGTAACTGATTGCATATGTATAAGAAGTATAAAAAAGAGTGGGTCGTGTTAAATTAACTTGAAGTCGATAGATTTCACTTCATTGTGGGTGCTTAAAAAACTTTCGCATTAATTAATCTAGATGAAAACAAAATAATATGAACATTATAAACGTAATTAAATTATGAAATTGAAACAAAAATGTCCACATAAATGGGTACATATACATGGATATTTTCTTCGCTAATTACACCCCAATGAAATTATTAAAACATTGATGATTCACTCTAAGTGTTTGCACTAGTAAAAAGGATAAACAGACGTGTAATATACAATGATAAGTATATAAATAATATGATTATTTGTGATAGTATTTCCTTTAATGAAAGATGCTTGACCAATGATGTAAGCTAATGATGTAGTACTACAGTTAATTGTCGGGATACGAATTATCTACTATGATTTTTATTTGTGTATATGTTATATTCTTATGTAGTCAAGCATAAATAAGTGTTGTACATACCAGTCACGGTTGTGTTCTCAACAACCAGTCTGGGATAGCTTGGGTCATTTTAGGTAGGTGGTGACAGTGCATGTGTCGGGGTGAGGTATTGTTATATGCAGCTCTACGAGATCCTAACTTCTATCACTTACTTTCTCTATTTGAGATGGTGTCAGTTTATTACTAATCACTCAGATCACACCTACCGTGTAACGCCTACAGGGCTGCGAAAGTATATTCAGTAAGCTCTAGTGCCCTTGGCCTCAAAACTCCTACCTTATGTAACATGTTATCACGTCGTGGGGGAGATTAATAATTACAGCATGCTCATTCCTTCACCTCCCAAATAAAATATGAATTAACTTTGGATTGATGAGCATGTTTCTTTATTTTCTCTAGATATTAAATAAAACGATGGTGAGAGCTCTTTTAGTGTGCTTAAAAAAACATGTGAGTATTTGGAGATGTTTTTCTTTTTTTTAATTCATCTATGTAAGATGTTTTACCTCGATGTTTTCTACAGTCTATGGCCTGCTTCCACATGCTTTTCCATGATTCTATAATCGTTGATATTGTCATTTATAACAAACTTTTTTTCGCATTTCAGCCTTGTTGTATATATGCGAACCACCATGTTAACATAACACAATAGTTCACAATTATTGCGCATACCTTGTTAGCTGCGTGTTTTTCTAAGGGCACCTCTAAGATCTTTCCAGACTGAGTTGTTTCACCAAAAGCTTCTGATTTGCACCAACTTCAAAATGATAACAAACAGATGTTTATTAAATTGATCGCCGTTCCAAATCACTAACCAGATGAGTGTAAATGACAAAAAGAGAACGATACTCCTTTTTAATCATACTTCGGTCCAAGAAGTTAACTCGTACTAGACTTTCACTTCCTATATTTTCAGCTAACAATTGTATATACTAGTGTCGCGTTTTTAACACTTGAGCGTAGCATCGGAAATATAATCCGGTTTGCTAACTTATGCGCTGTAGATTTCCTCACTGATCACCCCGTCTGAGGAAAACTAAAAAAAAAGCTTAAAGAGCAGTGATGTGCAAATACTTTTCTAAAATATATGATCAACTCATATAATAAACAGATAATTTAGTTAGAGTTTATCTAATCTAATGTAATTGAATGAATCAGTGTTACTGAACTTCTTATAACTATATTTAAACATACCACCTACATTATCGGTTGATATGATAATATATATATATATGTATATATATATATATATATATATATATATATATATATGTATATAGATATACATGTATATGTATATGTATATATATATCGCGTAAATATTCATAGAAAGTAAGCTACACAGACACGTCCGCGAACCATCCCTGCAGGGAATCGTCAGTGTAAGTGCTTTTACTAACTTCAAAGGTGGACGCTTCTTTGTAGCTTAATTGCAATAAATATATTTTCATAATTTACTATAAAGTTTATTTGCGCGTTGATCACTGTTGAAACAACTACTGACAATCTATGCACAACCTATTATATCACCTTATTTAATTATACGTATATACAGTCGTGGATTGAGGACACACAATGTATTTTGTATATACCCCATGTTTGAACAATTGAATATTAAATTAACATTGCCTGTTTATCGAATCTTATTATAACTACTGATCGCATTATACTATTGCTCCTCTCGCGTATATATATATATATATATATATATATATATATATATATATATATATTTAAGATAATACATAATTTAAAGATATCATTTTTACTTATACTTTATCTCTTTACACACACACATATGTACATATATATCTATATATATATATATATATATATATATATATATATATAATATATATATATATATATATATATATATGTATATATATAAGGAGAGAGAGGGTGTGTAATATAGAAAAAGAAAGATAGGACAAACATTGTCAGACAGAGCGATTTAATATATATATATATATATATATATATATATATATATATATATATATATATATATATATATATATATATATATATATATATATATACAGGGTGGGCCAAAATAAGGGTCCTATCTTTAAATTTGAATAACTTGAATTTGAATAACTTCCACAAAATAAAAGTTAAACTCACCAAACTTTATGTGTGTGTAGACTGACCCTTCCGAGATTTTTTGAAATAAACAAAACAAATTTTAGCCGAAAAACACTTCTTAAAACTTACAAAAACTAAAGTATTGTTTTTTACACTGTTTTGAGTTTTTTAAGCAAAAATAATGTTTTCGAAATGAGGGTACGTTCCTTAGGGCTAATACGGCTCATGCTTGCTTCGGAAGGGGTCCCTTACGTATTCTAAAAAAAAAAAAATCAATAAATAAAAAAGTTATGAATTTTTAAAAATAGGACCCTTATTTTTGCCCACCCTGTATATATATATATATATATATATATATATATATATATATATATATATATATATATATATATATATAAGGAGAGAGAGTGTGTGTAATAGAGAAAAAGAAAGATAGGACAAACATTGTCAGACAGAGAGATTCAATATATATATATATATATATATATATATCTACAGGAGTCAGACCCAAACTAATCAACCGATCATTACTATGTTTTCAAACATAACAGCTTAAATGTAAAGTGTGTTTCTAATGGCCATATTTAGATTTTGAAAGCATTGGAAAAGAGAGTTCAAGCTTTTCGTAAAATGGCAGATTTTTTCCTCTGATTTTTGTGAACTAAAACAAACGGTTTTATTAGGATTTCAACTTTCTTTTTGAAATGTTAATAATTCGGATTGGTATGCAATTGTAATTTGAGACGTATTAAAAAGATGCTATGGATTTTAATATCTTTCCAAAACCCGTTGTAACCTTACATTTTAGACATTTTATAGAATAAAAATCATGTAATGGGTATTTTACAACAACAGAATAAGGATTCTCGAGATAAATGTTACTATTATTATATCTAGATTTTTATTTTCAGAAAGTAACATATAAAAGTTGCAAAACTGTTATTTTCGGGGAATTAAGTATACCTGTCTTTAGACAGTATACTTCTGAGTTTATATAAAGCAGAGAAATAAGACCAGCACGTGACCGATCGTGTAATTTAGTGATTGTCAAGTTCGATATTTAGATTCACGAGTCTAAAAATATTTACATGAAGAATATTGACGTCTAAATTATTCGGGACTGTGTTAACATTACAGCAAATATAAGAATAGTTGTTGGAATACTACATAATTTAATAATTTCTTTAAGTATTTACTTACACAAGTTGTTTCATAGGGAGAATCATCGATACATTTTGAAGTGAAGGTTGACGATATTAATTGTTTTTATTATATGTGGTGGTCGTCATGCCTTTTTTTAGTGATAACTTCCTCCACAAATAAAAATAAAAATAATAAGAAGAAGACTTACATGCAAAACCAACGGAAGTTTATTCACTGAAATAAACTATTAACAAATATAACATATTTCCTTTTGTAATGAGTTCAGAAGTCCTTTCTTTAGTTTCAGGGTAAGTAAAAAGGAGAATGTCTTTTGTTTTGTTGAAATGCTCATGTGTTATAAAATGTGAAGAGAGGCAATAGGTAATGTTCGCCTGTGAAATTGTATGAAGCGCGCGAAAAGTGAAATGGAAGAGTGATAATAAGACGCGTGTAACCTCCGAATGAAGAGTAAGTTGAGAGAGAGGGTTTGATGTTTGTGTGTGCTTAAATACTATTTGGATAGGCTCCAGCGAGCTTAAGGAGAAAAGTTTAGAAAAATGTCTTTGGAGAAATCTCATTGGACAGAAATATCACGTGGTTTGCTCCCTACTACGTCCGCTCGTTTTGAGTTTATTTAATATATAAGGCCACGCCGGAATTTGCGTGGGCGTTATTTTTTATTTTTCACGCGCCAATACAATTATATTCACACTGCGCGCCTAAATTGTATTTATCCCAAACAACAATTTTTATCCGAATCTTAACCGTGTCAACTGGCACATATATCAAATATATACATATTATATCTCTTCAAATACCCCATCGCCCATGCATTGAGTAGTGCTGCCACAGTTAGGCTGGTGCGTCAACCACTAATCTCTCCTTCTCACACATGGTTAAAAATAGCGTCCACTATAAAATATCCCACTAAGTTACAGCCCTTGTTTCATCGCAGCAATGTTGCACAAGTTGAATAAGTACTTTAACAGAATGTGATTCGAATAACTTGCTGATGTGTCCCCCACCTAAATACCACGGACGGATACAACTCTTTCAGTAGAGAATCCCCTAGATACCAGAAAGCTGTCTACTGTAATAGCCTTTATCTTCTAACTGCTTGCCTTATGAATTCCATCTTTCTCCCTAGTTAATCGACTGTGCAAACATGAAGAAATGTAAATATAATGTGAATAAAAGTATTTGCAAAACTCCGCATTAAGGATGATAGTATAAACCTTCCTATACTTAACAGTATTCATTATCGTCTTAGCGGCAATGTGTCTTTTTTTAATACATATAATCAATAAAGCATAAGGTCTAATTTGTCGATAGGAATGTAGACGTATAGTCTATTTAAAGAAACATACCCAGTGTAGTCAAGTAGTTCGACTAGTATATACTTTCACAGTGTGTGTAGTCACATATCGGATGTAGTATATTGCCTTAGTATTTACAATTATTTTTCCCTTAATGTTGTTAAGTGGTTTCATGAGATAATGAAAACATAAACAATCATAAGTACTAAAAATGCAATCACTTAAGACAAGTCACAAGGTATAAAATATATTTAATTAACACGGCAGACATTTACGATTTTCTCCTTTTAATCTGTTATTGTCTGTGTGCTTGCGGAAAGACAGTGCAAAGAAAACTCAACAATGTATATAAAACGAGATCAATTAAACATCTTTCGCATAATTCGTAATGGGTTTATTAAGTGTAGAATTAGAGTCTTCATAAAAAAGGTTCTTAATAAAGCTGTGTATTTTTCATTTGTAACAGAAGATGTTGTTGTCGTTCAAATGTGTTTCTGCCTATCTCTACGAGCAGCTGTCGATCTGTCGGTGTATCAAGCATTACTTTCCCATAATACAAACAGCCGACCATTTATTTTCATCAGCCCCACTGACCTAAATGATTATGTCTACATCAATTCTCATTATAATTGGCGGCATATCGACCTATATAGTATTCAGTCGGCTACTGAGGATAAACAACGCGCAAAAATTACGTCAAAATCTAAAGTAAGTGAGGCTGTTTCTGTTACCTTTCTAACTTGCTATGACCTTGCTAGACATTGCCTAGAGAGTGATGTGTCTCAACTGTCGCGTCTCGATTATCTGATGACAAGCCCTCCAAAACTCTATCGCAGGAGAGGAAATTTAGCAATTTTAGTTACTACAATTAACTACTTTCGTTTAGCGGAATTTTAATAAACCTATGAACCGTACAACATATGACATTCCTTCTTTAAATATATGTTATATATCTACATACGCGCAGTCGTACTCCAAAATAGCTAATATTATCCAAAACTCTTAGAGAAGAGTAAAATCAAACCATGAAATAAAGTCCCGCTCATTAAGGTAAAATTGAAAACAGATGTGCTTCAATTGAAATAATATATATCAGTCTTCAACGTTTCATTTGGAACACCATTTTAAATATTTGTCATGCCTACTTTTTGAAATAGTCCATACATCACAAAACGCACACATTACATGAATTGATCTTATCTCAAATAAATACATATATTTATATACGAATATCAATCAACATGTCCTTTGATCAAGTTTTGTTAAAGATAATTTCCGTCGCTATATCACATTTGACTAAAAGGTTACATGTTGTTTACTATGTCAGTCTCAGATGTTAAACACAATATTTGTCACGCCGTAGCACTTATATTTGAACTAGTATTTTCATTTTCATGTCATACTTTGATATAAAATGTCAATAGTATATCGTTTGTCTCTTACGCTTCACTTTTACAAATTGGGGCTCTTACATATACAACCTAGTTTCTGAAAATTTGATTAAACCCTTGCACCGTAATAATAGTGATTTATTTACGTTAACTTTTGAACCAGATCGACAGTGTGCTGTATATTTTAACTTAGTATTTTCATCGCAAACCACGCAGATTGAATGAACGTCTCGTAAAAATAGTCGGTAGTCCCTTAATTGCTTAGCTGTTAGATTACTTTATTATAATATTTATTGTTAAAGTTGTGTAATTAGTATTTTGTGTTTAATCAAGATTTTAGACGTGGTCGGGCTTCTTTGTGCTTAAATGTGTATAATGTGTTTACTAATTGGTAATTAATAATCTTACTTTTTAACCGAGTTATTATGTTTATGTAATACAAACAAACACTTATGTTTGCTTATGTTCTAACGCTTTTCTTTGTCGTAGACAAGCAAGTTCCATTATCGTTTATCGACGAAATTGAATTAATTATTATTTCGTGGTGTTTCGCGTTATTCATCTCTTTATTATGAAAAGCGTAGCCGAATGCCCAGAGATACATTTAACACATTTCTTAATATTTATAGTTGTTTATGTGTTACCATTTTCCTTTCATCAGTGTTTCCTTGTTTTCATGATTTAATCTATTGAAAACTGTTATGGCGGCTGCCTATATGTGTCCTTGTGCTTGACAGTGATAGGATATTTTATCATCACGTCGTTTAACGATTAGAATAAGCCTTATATGTTTGAACGGTCGGAATTCAGTTAAACGGTACTCTTGTTCCGAAGTTCTAATCGTACGACCTGGTTGAACAGCTATCTCTGTACTGATGATTCGGCAAGGATGAAACGTATACGTATATAGATACTAATAATATATCTATTATTAAATAATTATGTGTAGACCTTTTTGGCCGACTCTATAATGAGAAATAATACAAACTGTTTTTTCTAAGCTATAGATGAAAGTGTATTTCTGTTGAACACTATTAGGAGGGCTGACTACGGCTGCCAACCTGCTTCACATAATTAAGAGTTATTTCTCATCAGGTTTTGTTACAGTTAAAATTTATTTCATTGATCGGAGCGTCAGAATTGAGTTGAATATAACTCTTGTTCCGGGGTTCGAATCATGCGACAGGTTTTAACAGTTATTATTATAATGATTATTCTGCACGAATTAAATGAATTCGTATGTAATAAATAAAGTAATATATATATATATATATATATATATATATATATATAGTCAAATCTTATTAAATAACACGGAGTTTTCTTTTGGTTTATCACACCTTTTATTTAAAATATATATATATATATATATATATATATATATATATATATATATATATATGTATATGTATGTATATATATATATATATATATATATATATATATATATATATATGTATATATATATATATATATATGTATATATATATATATATATATATATATATATATGTATATATATATATATACTCGAATCAGTGGCGATTTGTGATCGGAGTTCGAGCCCGCGGACCGTCGGGAATTAACTTCCTGCACTGAATATGGCGTTAGCATGAAACAACGATGTGTGTAGGTAATACATAATTAATATTTATTTATAAATATTATATATATATATATATATATATATATATATATATATATATATATATATATATAGACATATCTTACATAGATCAAGTGTTTTGAAATAAAACGTTGCTTGAGATTTAAAAAATCACTGTATTTCTTATACTATTACATACCAGAAAAAAGAACACCGTGCGTTACTAACTGACGGTGTTAAAGCATATCTTATTATTTTCTAGAAAACTGATAGCAGTTATCCATCCCCACAACATGGGTGTGTCGATGTTGAATAAAGTATCAGGTACAACAATACCAACGACAAAATGAAGCCGGTCTAAAAATCATTTTCATGCAGGTAGAAAAAGAAAGCTATCCTTAGACTTCCACGAGGTACTGCAAAGAAATAATTACAACTCAAGAGTAGTAATACCTGATTGCCTTCTCGGTGGATTTACTGATGATTTCGTTTGCAATACTCTAAGATCCGTGGTGGGCATTCTCTTACAAGTAAGTATTTAATCATAATCATGTTAATAATGATAGAACATTCTATCCACAAAAGAATGCGATGCTAATATTAGGTGTATTTTTTAAATTAAAGTGTATTTTAGGGCTACCTATTAATCCCATTCACAATATATCCCTATCCGATAGCCTCCTGCACTTAGAAACCTTTCTTCCACCTCAAATTATAAGCAACTGAATGCCCCTACCCCAAAGGCACACCCAATACAACCTTAGCTGACAACTCGAACACAAACTTGCATTTATAGATTTTACCCCCCCCCCCAACTCCACCCATTCCTTCACACATACCCTTAAAAAAATAGCTTTACGCATAATTCCTTTCGCTGAATCCAGTTCTATTTCTTATTGGTCGGCAAAGCTTCCTACGTAAAGCAGGATATTTAAGACAATATATAAAACGTTTTGAAACATCTTTCTGCCCAGGAAGCGAGGTGTTGAAGGCAGATATGAATTTTTCTACATAGTGCCGTTAAACAGACAATTTTCACCTCGGGTTTGCCAAATTGGATATTTAAAATACCAGTCCAGGATTATACTTGTAACTCTACGGAACTATACACATAACGGAGTACGAATCCATACGGACCAAGTGAGATATTAGGAACCCTCTACCTTTACTTAAAACCCTGTAAAAATTGTTAAAAAACATTCTCCAATTCTACACACTTTTGCTATCTTGCTACATGCACGATACCGCCCCCTTTTGTATTCGAAAATGGCTACTCAATACTGCTAAATTTTTCAACCCGGCCATTTATTTCCTTATTTCTTTATCCCCAACCTCTTTAGTTTTATTCTTCATTTTTTTAAAGTGAAATAGAACTAGGTAATATATATTTATTATAAATACCAAATAACCAAATTTTATCATCTGACGAGAAGAGTTTATCTTTGAAAAACAATGGTTTAAGGGTGAATGTAATTCCTTGCATATGAACTTTCGATGTAATAACATTTGTATTAATTTTGTGTAAATTTTATGGAATTTTTTATCTTCATCTTTCTGCCTTTAAAATTGATTGCTCTACTCAACGTATTGAGCTTTACTTTATCGCGATAGATCACTTTACGATACTTCACTTATCGTTAATTCAATTATCATTAGTATATATGCATATATATATGTATATATATATGCATATATGTATAGATAGATACACCCACACACATACACACACACATATATATATATATATGTATGTATATATAGAGAGAGACATGCATATGTATTGACATATGTATTGACATATGTATATATATATATATATATATATACATGTATATTAAGAGAGATTCATATATATATATATATATATATATATATATATATATATATAATATAATTACTGACTAACAAGAACTACCACACACACCTTAAAGTGTTGCTTTCTGTCTATACCAAGAAAGTGTGTTGAGTTTTAATGCATCTCTTCTCAAATACTTTACAGTTACACATCAAATTGAGCAGTTTCAATGGTGTTGTCTTATTGTAGATGGAGATGTACAAATGCGTCATGCAGTCTTTCACTGCGTATTTTAAATAGTAGGTATTGTATGATACGATCTACTCCTGCCGATCAGTGACAGGACATCTATATATTATAGAACTATACTAGTGGGTGACAGGTGATATTTTACGATACATTTCATTCACGTGGAGTACCAAACATAATGCATTGCCCTCACATCGCTCATCTACGTTTACGCCAACAACATTTGAAAAGGTTCATTAAGTTAACCAAAACGTGTGTGTTTACCTATCATATTGTGGTTGTATTTATTTTAAATCTGAAATGAAATGCATTATACCGTTCATTTGAATGCACGCACTCATTGATACTTATTAAAGTGTCAACGCATGGACTCTCGTCACAAGCGGCCCATCTACATAGGAGTACGTCACGAAAACATGTCGTTCTCACATCACAACATATAACGAGGGTTATAATGTTGTACTGAAATTATCACTTAGATTGCGTAATACAATTAAGATTGCGAGTCGATACTAGAAAAGATAGAGAAAGGGGTTAGTAAGACAGAGAGAAAGTAGAACTATATCAAACATGTGACGGGTTGCTTAAATATACAGGGTGTTTCAAAAGTCTTGGGTACATTACAAATGCGTATATCTCATGAACTATTCCAGGTAGAAAAATGAAACTGGTGCCATTTTAAAGCTTGCTTAATCAAGTTTTTGACCATACTAATAATTTTCGTGTTATCTTTCCAGGTGCAGTAATGGCGTTCTCTAAACAAGACAAGGCATTTTGCGTCCTTCAGTTTGCAAAGACTGAATCGTGGACATGTGTTCAGCGTGCATTTCGCAGGAAATTTAAAAAAGAAGCCCCTGAAAGGAAATCCATTGTCAGATGGCATGCTAAATTCGTGAAAGATGGGTGTTTGTGCCCAAGTAAGCGAACAGGTCGCCCTTCAACTTCAGAAGATGCAGTTGAGCAAGTTCGGACAGCCTTTCAGCGGAGCCCCCGTAAATCAATGAGAAGAGCCAGCAGGGAACTTCAGCTTGCTCCGGAAACTGTCTGGCGTGTCTTAAGGAAACGACTGCAAATGGTACCTTACAAGCTCAAGTTGGTCCAAAAGTTGAAGGACACTGATAAGCCACTTCGCCGTGACTTTTGCATTGCAATGCAAGAGAAGTTGGAAGATAACGGCGTTGATGACCGGCTTGTTTTTAGCGATGAGGCAACCTTCCATCTGAATGGCAAAGTTAACAAGCATAATACTCGCATATGGGGTACTGAGAATCCTCATGAACTTCTTGAGCACGAGCGAGATTCACCAAAAGTGAACGTGTTTTGTGCAATTTCCAGGAAAGGTGTCTATGGACCGTTCTTCTTTGAAGAGGCAACTATCACTGGTGAATCCTATCTCAACATGCTGGAAGACTGGTTAATGGCTCAGTTGGAACAAGCAGAATCTGAGAACTTCATTTTTCAACAAGATGGTGCACCACCACACTGGAGTCTTAGAGTAAGGCAGTTTCTTAACAAAGGCTGCCTGGTAGATGGATTGGGAGATCTGGGCGAGGTGATGACGTTCTCATGCCCTGGCCTCCTAGGTCTCCAGATCTTACCCCGTGTGACTTTTTCCTTTGGGGCTCTGTCAAGCAACAAGTCTATGTGCCGCCCCTTCCAAGAGATATTGACGAACTAAAGGCTCGAGTAACGGCAGTTGTGGGAACCATTGACGTCAAGATGCTGGAACGCGTTTGGCAGGAAATGGACTATCGACTAGATGTCTGTCGTGTGACGAATGGTGCTCATATTGAGCAACTTTGTAGATTCCTCACAAAACTTGAAACTTTAACCTTTCCAACGGTACCAATTTCATTTTTCAACTCCTAATAGTTTTTGAGTTATTAAAAATCGTTATGTTCCCAAGACTTTTGAAACACCCTGTACTATGGCAACAAGGTGTTACGTATATTATATAAAGTTGTATTTCATGCCTATTTGATTTCCTAGGAACTGCTCTCAGTGTCTGAAACATAAATCCATATATACACATATTTTCAAACTGCTCAAATTACTTATGACATGTTTAGCATAAAACTCATACATATGAAAACATGATAATTAAATGTTAATAAAAGCAGTAATGTACATGGGTCCTCATTGATTTACTTAAAATGCCGAGTGTGCCTCTATGAGTTTGAGATAAAAAAAATTAGTAGATGTTATTGAACTCTTACGCGCTATTACATAACCCCCATGACAACATTGTTGGGTACAATTGCCAAAATTTAATTAAAAAAACTAACGGTGAGAATTTGATTACTTATGAGTACAGGGTTGCCAATTAATCTGTGAGTGATTTCTGAGGAAGTATTTACATTGAATATATTCTTTATTTGGTATGGTGATTGAATGGATTGTTAATATAATATGACGAAGACCATAACGATTTTTCTGTTAAACAGTTTCACATACGTTGATGTAAGAGAAGAAATGGTTACATCAACGAAGATAAAACTCTACAAGAATTGAAAGAGAACATAACGAATGTAGCCAAGGAATTACATCGTAATCGAGTTATCCTGCAATCTGACATGTATAATATTGTGAAAAGGAAACAATATTTGTAAAGCTAGAAATAGAAACTATTCAAAAGATGTTATTTTAATGAATAAATTATTTTTCATTTTTGCTTTGTTTTTTTTTTCTTTTCACAAAATATGTATATTGTCTTCCTAAGATATATTCCATCAAAGTTCCATGGAAATGAAGAATGCAGCAGAGTTAACAAATCATCAGTGGTATCTAGTGTATTTCTTGTCCACATTGTATGTTCAGGGCATTGTGCTAACATCCATATCGTTAATTTAGAGATCACATCAGCGACGCCCCGTGGAGGGAAACATGTTCTCTCCCTGCTGATCAGTGTGCAAATGTGTTAACTGTATGGGTCAAAGCAGGCATTGAAACCTATGTCCCCATGCGAAAGTTTATTAGCAAACTCCTACCCGCTTTAATAGTTCACCTCGAAATTTGCAGCTGCAATTGCTGAGAGGCAACAAGCATACCGTACTTTCGGCCGCCATAAGTAAGCTACATATAGACAGAAATGTATAGAGTCAAGAAATAAGTATGAGGTCGTGATAGGTGAAGCAAGGAGCAGGTATACAGAGATAACCAAAACACGCATTCAGTCAGAGAAACTAAGTACTCGCGAGTTCTGGAAATCTACAATAGTGTGCTGAACAATGGTCAATACACGATTCCCCCACTGTCAAACCACAATAAAGTCGTGTGTACGTCAACTAATAAGGATGAACTACTTGCCCAACCCTTCGCCTCAAACTCTACTTTGTACTCAGAAAACAACCCCTATCTAAATTATCATTACGGATCGATCCACACTTAAAAACCTGGTCATCACCCCTATCAAAGGTCAGATACATCATAAAAACCTTGACACCTGCAAAGCTTGTGTGGCTGATCTTATATCTGTACTAATAGTAAAGAAATGCTTGCTCAACTGACTCTCGAAACTCTACAACAAATAACTAGCTGAAGCTTGCTTCCCCGATAGCTGGAAAATTGGCTTTGTTCGTCCAGTCTTCAAGAATTCTGGGGATAGAAATGATCCTCAGAACTACCGCCCAATCAGTCTACTCCCGATCTTTGCTAAAATCGTGGAATCTTAAATCAATCTAGCGATAGTCCGGCACTTAGTTAATGCTACTTTTTTCTGACCGCTAGTATGATTTAGACCATCACGATCTACTGCGGGCATCTTAACGGTTATTTATTTACTCATATATCATACACTAGACAAGACAGGTGAAGCTAGAGCAGCAACGCTTGATATATCTAAGGCTTTTGACAAGGGATAGCATAAAGGGCTTCACCTGAAAATGTGCTCATATGGTATTACTGGGCAACTATTTAATGTAATTAGAACATACCAATTAAAAGAAAGATCAACGTTGTCCTCGATGGCTGTTCATCTGGGTAACATGACATAAATGTTGGTGTGCCCCATGAATTTGTCCTTAGGCATTTATTTTTCTGATGTTCAATAAGGATATATGTTATATGTATATATATATATATATATATATATATATATATATATATATGTATATATGTATCATCTACGCATTTATATTTAAAGTTTTATATTTAAAAGGTTCAGTCATATATGCGTATCTGGGGTCCTACACCTTGCCGGTGGCATGCACATCAGCATCGAAAAAATACAATTATGATTTGAACTTTTCTTAACTTATATATTAATCACCTGAGGCTGCTGTATGCGTGTTTGTACATGATCACAACCCACTCCTTTTTTGAAAAAAAGTGATTTAATTAAAACATTATCGCTGCTGTTTCCAACTTTAAACTCGAATTAAAATACACTTTTTTATGATTCGGGTTTCGATCAAAGTCTATTGTGTGTTTTATGAACAGATTAGTTCATAATATGGTTGTGTCTTTGTTCGCGGTGAATGTCGATTACATGATAATATCTCACAAACACTTAGAGGTTCTCTTAGATACCCCCCAATAATCAGATGTATTCCAGAACTACATTTATCATACTACGTATATACGTATTCTATTAGTTAGAATAACATGTTACAATTATATCATGGGGTCTGCGTTACCGCCAGAGACCAACAGACTGTACAGAAGTAATATATAACACATGAAATATACACTTGTTAACATTCTGTGGTTTCCGTCGAATATATATTCGTCTAACACAAACGAAGAACCTCCACCCTATATAATTCTCTCTCCGACGTATTAACTGTTTTGTATATTATATTTAAATTTATAGTTTTTCGCCTATAAAGTTATTACTTTAACTATGCCCCTATCTCCAATGCAATTCGCTCTTCTACTACGAGACCCTTATTTATAAAATTCTCAAAAGTATACCTAGTCTCCTATACAATTATGCCTCTAAACAAAAAACCCTCTCTCTATCTCTCTCTTCCCCTCTATCTCTCTCTGTCTCTGTCTCTCTCTGTCTCTGTCTCTGTCTCTCTCTCTCTCTCTTTCTCTCTATATATATATATATATATATATATATATATATATATATATATATATATAAAAGGGTGGTGCAGTATTAGTGCAGTTCCAACGAGAGAAAAGTATATATGTACAGGCTTACATCATTTCATAATTTTATATAACGCGTTCCAAGTGGTGGCCCGCTTTCATCAGATATGTAAATCCATGTGAATTCCAATGGATTTACATATCTGATGAAAGCGGACCACCGCTTGAAACGCGTTATATAACATTATAAGATGATAAAATGGCAAAATAATAAATAAATGTTAAAGAAAACATTTTTAAAATTTGGTAGCCTTACTCCTTTAAACACACACACACACATACACACACACACACACATATATATATATATACATATACATATCTATATATATATAACCAACACATATACTATCACATATATAAGTCTCTCTCTATCTAAGACCTTCTCTTCTTTATAATATTATGTCTAAATAAGACCCCCTCACCTATATAATTCTCCAACTAATACCCCCTCTCTTTTGCATAAGTACTCTTCAATTAGGACCGTTTTTCTATGTAGTCTTCTTCCAACAAATACCCTCTACTATTTATACACTTGTCTTTCGAACTAAGACCCGCGTCCTAGTGTAATTATTTCTCCAATTAAGACATTCTCCTATATAATAATATAACCATATAAGACACTTTATCTTATATTATTATCTTTGTAAGTAAGATCATCTCCTGTATATCATTGTGTATACAATTAAGATTTTATCTCTTTATTAGCTTCTCCCAGCTATGACTTTATTCCTTACACCTTACGTGTTGCTCTCGTATTTACCATTTTCTCTCGCTAAGAACTTAAGATGATTGAAAGAAAAAAGGATGGAATGAGAAAAGCTTACTGACTGTGTGACCTAATGTCTATGTATTCTTTTGTAAACAACAAGTCATTTCCAAAGATGTATTTATTTATCTATCAATTAACTACTCTCCTTCCTCCCCAAGAGAAGAGATCTACACTTATTAAACGCTCTGCACAACAGTAACTCATTTTTATAAAGGTGTGTTGGTTTGTTTTTTTAAAGTTAAGCTAATAATAGAAACACACAGAATTATTCATTTACTTGTATATGAGAAAAATAAAATTATTGACAATAAGGATGACCCCTACCACCCACAATAGCTTGTAAGATCCATGAACTATTTGTGTATGAATAGTTGTAAGAGAAAGGTGTTTACTGATAAATATTTCCCTAAAAGTAATGAGCTATATAAGTGTATTAATAGCATTTGCGTGTGGTATTATTGCATCGAACAGACGGTTATGAGAATAACAAACAGGAAAATGTATACAACAATTCATATTAAAATAACAAAAATAATAAATTTATTAATAAAATAAAATTAAAAAAGCGTATGCCTTTACAAAGATAACGTAAATTAACAGTGCGTCCATATTAAACATTTTGAAGAGACTTTTGTTGAATACAATGTTCAATACATGAATTATTTAAATAATTGGCTATTTTTCTATTGTTTGTACATATTTACAAATTAGCATTGAGTTTTTCAATACAATATCTTCGTATTTATAATAGATTAGTAGAATCCCCGTCTTAATCGAGTTAATATTGATATTAAGAAAATAGTTTGCACCACTTGCATGGACCATTATGTAGACGAAAATCAAGATATAATAATACACGTTATCTATGGAAACCTTATTCCAATTTTGATCAAAATCTATTTCATGATCATTAAGATTAACATGTATTAAGATAAATTTAAATATGAAATAATTGTAAACAATAAGTGTTTAATTTGTGTAGATCAAACTCAATGCAACTATGGGTGCGCAGTTCTATATTATACCTAATCCTAACCCTAACCCTAACCCTAACCCCCTTAAACCCTTTTATATTCCCTTAGAAAAGGGTAAATTCAATTTGTGTGTTCATGAATTAATGTATCAACCAATATTTTTTTAAATCACATAAATCGAATTTATTGTAATTTTCAGGAAGTTACCCGCCGCCTTTTTTATTTTATTTTGTATATTAAAAAACTGCTAACGCCCACGATCTAACACCTGTATCCTTGTAGTTGTGTAAAATAAGTTATAATTATTGATTAAATTATTCACGGAAAATCTTGTTCACACACCTATGTAAACACATAAACACACTTAACTTTATGTAAAAAGACATATCAACAACAAATGAGTACTCTATCGAATTAAATATAACCACGGCTGTTTGAATCATTCTACATATATATATATATAAAATATGTATATATATATATATATATATATATATCATTACCAATATGTAGCTGTCCCGTTAGCATTCTGAAAAGACTAGGAAGTCGAAATAAATTATAACTGCTGACAGTTGCAATTCATATGTACATTGTTCTTTATATATTCTATTCTTGCTCTATATTCTACATTGAGCTCTCTTACTCGGATTTATTACAAAAGATTATTCACTTTAACACAATATATATATATATATATATATATATATATATATATATATATATATATATACATATATATATATAGTATTCAGGTTCGATTATTTTCGATCGGAATCCGGATCAGAGAGCTCTATGTCCGTTAAAACAGAGCATGAATACGTTATGAGGTTTAAAAAGACTAAATATACATTCGGATTGTACACATTATAAGTTATTTCGACCTTAACTAGGTCTCCTCGGATGTGTTTCCAATCACGTTTCAAACCCAAATGGAAGAATTTTAACACCTTTATATCTTTTAGAACAAAGTAAAAATAAAGAATTAGAAAAAAAAAAAAAAAAAAAAAAAAAAAAAAAAAAAAAAAAAAAAAAAAAATTAAAATAAAATAAAATAAAATAAAATAAAATAAAAAAAAAAAAATTAAAAAAATAAAATAAAATAAAAATAAAAAATAAAAATAAAAAAATAAAAATAATTTCAGCGATATTCTATTTGTTGATTGGACTCTATAGTATAGAAGTGGTGATTATGTAAATTAGGGTGGTGGCATTAACGGAGTATAAAAATATGTAACATTTTTATCAAGAAGTCCATCCTCGATTTAAAAGGAGAATATAATTGATCCTGATTAAAACCTAATTGCGTTCGTTTAAAGGAATAAGAATTTTTTAAAATTATGTAACAATGCGAAAGTTTTGATTAGATTTCAGATTGCGAATATTATACGTTTAAAGATTAAGATACAAAAATTACGATTAAAATAGGTACTGCAGCTACACACGATTAAAGGATGTTATATTATATGATAAGTTTTTATTAAATTTCAGATTGTGAATGTTATACGTTTAAAAATTTAATATACGGAAGTTACGATTAAAATAGGTACTATAACTGCACACGATTAAAGAATGTTATGTGACGATGAATTAAAGGTATGGTGAAGTTAATATAGGTTTTATTTAATTAAAAAAAAAAAAAAAAAAAAAAAAAAAAAAAAAAAAAAAAATTTACAGGTTGGTTATTTTAAATTTGTGACGATGTCTACATTTTGCTAATAGTTCGTCCCTTTTATTTAAGATATTACTGCCTTCATATTTTAATATTCTAATTTTTTCTTCCAGACATAGATTACATCTATGTCTGAAACCCCTAGGAGTGTTTGACTTACATAATATGGTCCAATCAATTATTGGTTTTAGTCCCTTACTTTTTAAAAGCCACACATGCTTTGCCAATTCAGTTTTATTAGTGATATTTGGGTTAGAGAACGAATGCTTGTGTGTGTAAAATCTTTGTTTCCAATTGCCAGCCGATATTCCTATATATATTTTCTTATCATTTATGTTTTCTTGTGGGTAAATTGTGGCTTTGTATACTACATTATCTATATTACAATTTCCTTTCAGCGGGCAGTTGCTTTCAATACGACAATTGCATTTCTTCTCCTTGACTTTATTCTTGTTAGTGATTGTTTCCAGAATTTTTTTTATTGTGAGAAGTGATTATGGTGTCCATGTTTTTTGTACATGAGTAACTAATTTTTACTGTTTTACGGTTGAATATTTTATATAGGGGGTTACTCTTGGTGAAATGCTTGTCTAATAAGTTTAAAAATGTTCTCCCAATATTAATATTGGATAGTTGACAGAATGGAGGGTTAAACCAGATAATTTTCCGTCCTCTGTTCCTAGGTTTGCTTTTCTTTGTCTCTTCAACATATCTTAATTTCTCCTTAAAACCACTGTTTTCTAATGCATTATCGAATGTGTTTTTACTTACGTTAAAAATATTTACATTGGATGATAGCTTATTAATTCTAGTGTTTATTGTTTTTGGAATATGTTTTATAATGCATTTAGGGTGGTTGGATTTTACGTTTATGTATATGGGAGTTTGATTGTCCTTGGTATATGGTTTGAAAGTTTCTTCTTTTAAATTTAATGTAATATCAAGGAAATTTACTTCCTTACAATTTGATGTAATGTCGATCTTTAAAGATCGACATTACATCAAATTGTAAGGAAGTAAATTTCCTTGATATTACATTAAATTTAAAAGAAGAAACTTTCAAACCATATACCAAGGACAATCAAACTCCCATATACATAAACGTAAAATCCAACCACCCTAAATGCATTATAAAACATATTCCAAAAACAATAAACACTAGAATTAATAAGCTATCATCCAATGTAAATATTTTTAACGTAAGTAAAAACACATTCGATAATGCATTAGAAAACAGTGGTTTTAAGGAGAAATTAAGATATGTTGAAGAGACAAAGAAAAGCAAACCTAGGAACAGAGGACGGAAAATTATCTGGTTTAACCCTCCATTCTGTCAACTATCCAATATTAATATTGGGAGAACATTTTTAAACTTATTAGACAAGCATTTCACCAAGAGTAACCCCCTATATAAAATATTCAACCGTAAAACAGTAAAAATTAGTTACTCATGTACAAAAAACATGGACACCATAATCACTTCTCACAATAAAAAAATTCTGGAAACAATCACTAACAAGAATAAAGTCAAGGAGAAGAAATGCAATTGTCGTATTGAAAGCAACTGCCCGCTGAAAGGAAATTGTAATATAGATAATGTAGTATACAAAGCCACAATTTACCCACAAGAAAACATAAATGATAAGAAAATATATATAGGAATATCGGCTGGCAATTGGAAACAAAGATTTTACACACACAAGCATTCGTTCTCTAACCCAAATATCACTAATAAAACTGAATTGGCAAAGCATGTGTGGCTTTTAAAAAGTAAGGGACTAAAACCAATAATTGATTGGACCATATTATGTAAGTCAAACACTCCTAGGGGTTTCAGACATAGATGTAATCTATGTCTGGAAGAAAAAATTAGAATATTAAAATATGAAGGCAGTAATATCTTAAATAAAAGGGACGAACTATTAGCAAAATGTAGACATCGTCACAAATTTAAAATAACCAACCTGTAAATTTTTTTTTTTTTTTTTTTTTTTTTTTTTTTTTTTTTTTTTTTTTTTAATTAAATAAAACCTATATTAACTTCACCATACCTTTAATTCATCGTCACATAACATTCTTTAATCGTGTGCAGTTATAGTACCTATTTTAATCGTAACTTCCGTATATTAAATTTTTAAACGTATAACATTCACAATCTGAAATTTAATAAAAACTTATCATATAATATAACATCCTTTAATCGTGTGTAGCTGCAGTACCTATTTTAATCGTAATTTTTGTATCTTAATCTTTAAACGTATAATATTCGCAATCTGAAATCTAATCAAAACTTTCGCATTGTTACATAATTTTAAAAAATTCTTATTCCTTTAAACGAACGCAATTAGGTTTTAATCAGGATCAATTATATTCTCCTTTTAAATCGAGGATGGACTTCTTGATAAAAATGTTACATATTTTTATACTCCGTTAATGCCACCACCCTAATTTACATAATCACCACTTCTATACTATAGAGTCCAATCAACAAATAGAATATCGCTGAAATTATTTTTATTTTTTTATTTTTATTTTTTATTTTTATTTTATTTTATTTTTTTAATTTTTTTTTTTTATTTTATTTTATTTTATTTTATTTTATTTTAATTTTTTTTTTTTTTTTTTTTTTTTTTTTTTTTTTTTTTTTTCTAATTCTTTATTTTTACTTTGTTCTAAAAGATATAAAGGTGTTAAAATTCTTCCATTTGGGTTTGAAACGTGATTGGAAACACATCCGAGGAGACCTAGTTAAGGTCGAAATAACTTATAATGTGTACAATCCGAATGTATATTTAGTCTTTTTAAACCTCATAACATATATATATATATATATATATACACGTTTGCGTATACTGTGTATGTTGGATATTCTTATTTAAAAGCATTTAAGTAGACGAATATTGATCAGGAAAAAATTGTAGGATTTATGTTTTTATACTTTTGTCAAAAAGTGCATTTGTCATTTTTTCCGCACTCAAAGTTTAATGAGATTTCTTCATGGATTGTGTCTAGTTGGTTATCTCGTCGATGTTGAGTAGATAAATGATATATTACATCTGACAGATACTGTCTTGGCTGTTAAAATAGAACTATTTCTCTCTTTGAAATACACCCTAAAGGAGTGTGATTTATATTGCTAATAATAAGTTGAAAATTGCGTTTTTACAAACTGGCATTATATAAGTATACACGTAGCTTTAGTTTGCGTACTGACAATTTCTATGTATTGATGGTCGTAAATATCTTCGTCTTTTCATTTCTCTGACTTCTTCCACTGCCATTTCCTTGCTAACGTTGTTTTACTTCTCTAAACTTTGAAAGATAAAAGTTCTACATAGATTAAAATAATTTCTAGTTAATGTCGCAATAATAATTGACCTCGTGAATGGTCCATACTTATTAATCTTTTAATACAATGTGTGTAGTAAAAACGACATTTGTGCAACAGGGTTTATAGCTTGAGAATATAATTGAATGGTAAGGTTTTTTACGGACGTGAAGCTCTTGCAAAGAAGCTCTGTTTGTGCGAGTGTTGCCTGACATATTACAAAAACTGATATGGAAATGAGAAGAAATGTGTGTTAGAGAGAAATAGCCTGGATTCTAGACATAATGGTTTACTAGTAGTATATATTGATTTAAGCTCCGTAATCAGACATACTCCTTGTGCACAACTGATATGTTTGTGCGATATATATATATATATATATATATATATATATATATATATATATATATATACATATATACATATATATATATATATATATATATATATGTATATATATATATATATATATATATATATATGTATGTATACATACATATGTATACATATATATACATATATACATATGTATATGTAAATATACATGCACAGGGGATGGACATATCCCCCACACACACATATACACACCCACACACACAGACATATATATATATACACATATATCTATATATATATATATATATAAATATATATATATATATGTGTGTATGTATATATAAATATATATATATACATATGTATATATATACATCTATATAAATATATATATATACAAATATATATATATGTATATATATATATATATGTATATAATATGTATATATATATATATATGTGTATGTATATAAATGTATATGTACATGAATATTTAAACATATATATATATATATATGTATATAAGTATACATATAAAAATATATATGTGTATATACAGATATATACACATACATATATATATATATATATATATATATATATATATATATATATATATATATATATATATATATATATATATATATATATATATATATCATTAAGTTAAAATAAATGTTATTATATTATATTTACGTACATACGGTAGCATATAAAATTGTCGCTCTCATTAGGTCAGGTATGATAATCTGGGACGGTCGCACGGTTCGAACACCTGCACAGAGTCAACCTAGACTCCGTAAGCATGCGCTGACACCATCAGTCCATGTAACATTATCACCTTGAAGAGGGCGACATATCAATAAATACTGACAATATATATATATATATATATATATATATATGCTTATGCTTCTGATATAAATAATCTAAACATAATATATATATATATATGTGTATATATATATATGTATATATATATATATATATATATATATATATATATATATATATATATATATATATGTATGTATACATATATATATATTAGTAGAGACTTTATAAAAGTAAAATATCCTAATATACAAAATCCTATATATGCTTATAAATAGTTTTTCAGAATATGTATTTCTTATGAAAATATATTTTTTTTTAATTAAACCAAAGCGTGCAGATTATATATATATATATATATATATATATATATATATATATATATATATATATATATATATGTATGTATATCCACAAAGCATATACATTTTATAAAACATATCCTATTAATAGAACTAAAGATGAGCATATATATTACTAAAATATATACATACACACAATATATCGCTATTTATATTAAGTTATATATGTTTATATATTCATAAACAGTTATGTTTTGTATATATTTAGACCTGTTTTCATGGCATTTCATCATTGTATATTGTATATTCTATCATCATATCTCTATATACAGGATTCACTTCTGAATTAATTCATCGATAATTATACATTTTTGAAGCAACTGCTAGGTTGCTATATGCAGTATGGTTTTGTCCAGTGCTTGGCAGACAATGAGTTAGTTGTATCTTTTCATGAACATTCAGATACTCTTGGTTTATTTGTAGTAGTTTTAATAGGTTTCAGGAGGCATGCTATAGAGACACCCTCCGATATAAAAGTCAGATGTTCATTAAATATTATCTGTAATCATTAGAAACTAATTAAACAAGATGTTCTTGAATTTTATTTTGTTATTAGGACCTCTGCATCTAAAGTCGTTCATTGTAGATATTTTATAGAATCAAAATCATGATTTTTACCAACTTTGTAATACAAATTGTAGACATAATGTTTAGAAGTATTATATATATTATAACTGCACTGTTTTGGAATAACGTTTATGTGGCGTTTAGCCAGTATTCCTCCTTTGTATATACATACTATAAAAGCAGAGTCTTTTACAAATTGCGACCCATGAACATTTAGTGGCAAAATGAAATTTACAATACGCGATGGAATTGATATTTACTCTTTTTCAAATACTTCATGCCATCGTCATACACATCATCTTTGAACATTTTCAAGGAAAGTTATTGCATCTCATTATTTTGTGTTTTAGTGATTTTAATCACTTATCTAATGGACTCGTCTAGGTGTCGTGAAATGCTGGCTTTAGTTGCATAAACCACTGATTACGAAGTCTCTATAAAAATCTAAATGATTAAACTCCAGAAATTTGAATTGCAATGAGACCGGCATTCGACGTTATATCCTTATGTCTGGAAAGCTGTCACACAAATATGTACACACATCATTTGCAAAACATGATAGAGCAACGCCCCATTGCGACAAGAGAATTATAAAAAAGTATGCCATTCGGGCGAGACGATAGATAATATTCTAACTACTACTTATCTTATTCAAAGTTTTATAATTAAAAATACACATCACGTCTGCACCACACATGCTTATAAATATTTTTAAAAATACATTTCCTCTAAACTTGTTCTCAAAACCTCTCAAATAGTTTTGTTTAAACGTAGTAATAACAATAATTCGACATGAAACTCTTTCACTATTTTTAGAATTATGCAAAAATTAATAAACGCTGAATAACCCATGTGTGTAATACTAACTTATTTAAATGGGAACTAAATTTCACATAAGTATAATATATCTATGCTTATAACATCAAACGAGCTGTATAACAGTTAAAGATGTGTTACTATAACTACATGAAATAAAATTGCCCCTAGCTCGATTTACGTGCAGCTAGAAAATGTAGGCTATATCCCTCGAAATTATATTCACCTCGTAATGATTACATAATATTGTAAACTAGTAAATGTGTTCTGCCAGTTTTAGTCGATTGTAGATAAGCTGTTATTTTGACTGGCACAGAAATGGGAAGCTTTCCGGGTGTATTCTGTAAGCGGTAGTAATCGTCGTCGAGTAATGTCAACAGCACGCAGAAAAGAGAAAATATCTTCTGGTCAATAATGTTTCGTTTCGTACGAAAGCTTACAAAAGGCTGATTACGTGAATTCGAAAATGTATAAGATTAGCTGTAGATTTTACTAGAACAAAACGTTTACAGTTTTAACTTAAATCAGAGGATTTAATACGGTTAATTACAAGACGAAGCATGTCTACCTCTTTTTTTAATTTGTTGACATCAATCTTCCGGCTGTGTTTAAAACAACTTTTTTTACCACAGTATAATTATTAAAAAGTGGGGCCAGCGGCGGTCATCTTAGACTGTTCCCTAAATCACTCACGGTGTCCATTTATCTACAAGATAATAACTATTTTCAATCAAGTTCACATTGAAGCTTACTAATCTTAACATGAACATTTAAACGACTTCCAGAAAAAAAACTAGATATATACTGAGTCTCATATTGCCGCTAGACAACTTACTGCAAATTGCAACTTTTCTGTTTTCAAATCAATGTTTTGAAAACAAAGCTTTACTTCAATGTTAACATTACTATATAAAAAAACGCAACCTATATGTAAAATCTGTGTTATTATGTTTAAATAAACAACATTGTTTAAATGTCCATACACATTTAGTTTATATAAAATTACACATGTTCTATACTTTAATATTACCAGTATAATTTATGGCAAACAAATAATATGAATTATTTATGTTAACCTCTGGTGTGTGTTTTTTTCATTTTCTCAAAACGCTGAATAACAATTTAATAAAAATAATCATCTTGTATGTCTGTGACTTTAAACATATGAAATTTGTATATCAACCTTCTCGCGTTGACTCGTTATATTTATCACATATAACACATATTTTAAGTCGCATGATTTAAATATCGTATTATATATTCGTGCTTTCAACAACATAAAACGCTTTACGATGCCATCGTTTTATGTCATGATTTTTCTCCCCCTCTCTCTCTCTCTGTATATATATATATATATATATATATATATATATATATATATATATACTAGATGAAGTACTGCTGTCGAGGGAGGTGCCGCTAAGAGCTGTTTTCGTTGTCTTGACAGAATTAAAAATGAGCTCTTCTGATCTTTACATCCATTTATCATATAAGCATACTAGTATGTCTATTCTTTTGGCTAAGATCAAAGTGTAGTATCTGTTCCGATGGATACTGCACCCCATACTGGTGTTGTCCTGGCCTTCGGATCTTATTTACGCCGGTCAATGGGTCTGTCCTGTGCAGTTCTGGGAGGTCCACCTTCCCAGGCTTTGCGTCCCCTCTTTGGGGAGGAGTAAGTTTATTGTTTACTGCATTAGGCGCCTCTACCGGGGAATTCCGACGTGGATGGCCAGCCAATTTTTAAACCCCACTTTCCCGACCCGACCTTGGGTCAGATCTTACTTGTGAGAGTAAGATTAAACTGGCCTTGTGTCTTACTCCTGGAGAGGAGTGAATCAATACTCTATAGGTATTTCCATGGAAATTGGTCGACTGAGCTCAAAACCTCAAGTTCTTCAATGCAAGACTCGTCCTCATAACCCAACGAAGTAAATAATTAATTTACTACCTCAGGGTACACAGCGTCAAGCGACTTTCTCACGAATCTAGCTTTCTTACAATTAATCTCCTGACTGTGAGGCAAATTAGTGCAGGACTGCTTCCTCACAGATAGCAACCTAGTCTTCTTCGACGGTACCATTTTGTTCTGAATAAATGTAATAGAATACATGAATAAATTGATATATATATATATATATATATATATATATATATATATATATATATATATATATAATGCCTTATTAAACATATTCCAAAAACAATAAATACCAAAATTAACAAACTATCATACCATATAAATATTTTTAACGCAAGTAAACATACATTCGATAATGCATTAGGAAACAGTGGTTTTAAAGAAAAATTAAGATATTCTGAAGAGAACAATAAAAGCAAACCTAGGAACAGAGGACCGAGAATTATCTGGTTCAACCATCCATTCTGTCAACTATCCAATATTAAAATTGGTAGAACATTTTAAAATTTATTGGACAAGCATTTCACCAAAAGTAACCCGTTATAAAAAATATTCAACCGTAAAACGGTAAAAATTAGTTACTCGTGTATAAAAAAAGATGGACAGCATAATCACTTCTCACAATAAAAACATTTTGGAAACAACAACTAACAAGAGTAAGGACAAGAATAACAAATGCAATTGTCGTATTGAAAACAACTACCCGCTTAAAGGAAACTGCAATGTAGATAATTTAGTGTACAAAGCCACAATTTATCCACGAAAGAACACAAATGATAGAAAAAGATATATAGGAATATCTGCTGGCAATTGGAAGCAACGCTTTTACACACATAAACATTCGTTCTCCAATCCGAATATCACTAATAAAACCGGATTAGCAAAGCATGTGTGGTTTCTAAAAAATATGGGATTAAAACCAATCATTGATTGGTCTATATTATGTAAGTCAGGACATCCGAGGGGTTTCAGACATAGATGCAATCTATGTCTGGAAGAAAAAAATTAGAATCTTAAAATATGCAGACAACAATATCTTAAATAAAAGGGACGAATTATTCGCCAAATGTAGACATCGACATGAATTTTAAATAATTAACCTGTAATTAAAAAAAAAACATTTTGTAAATAAAACCTATATTAACTTCGCCATACTTTTAATTCATCGTCATATAATGAAACATTTTTCAATCGTGTGCAATTGTAGTACCTATTTTAATCGTAATTTCCTATTTAAATTTAAAAAAACGGAATAAATTTAATTTTTAAATGTATAACATTCGCAATCTGAAATTTGATCCAAACTTTCGCATTGTAACATAATTTTAAACATTCTTATTCTTTTAAACAGACACATTTAGGTTTTAATCATGATGAGTTATAATCCACATTTTAATTCGAGGATCAACTTCTTGTAAAGATGAGAAACCTATTTTATTTTTGTACTTTGATTTTACATATTTTTATACTGCGTTAATGCCACCACCCTAATTTACTAATTAACATAATCATCCCGTCCCATCCCTTCTATATTATAGAGACCAATCAGGAAATAGAATATCGTTGAAATTCTTTTTAATTTTATTTTATTCTTTATTTTTATTTCATTTTAAAAGTATTGTCAGATATATAAAGGTGTTAAAATTCTGTCATTTAGGTTTGAATTGCGTTTGGAAATACATCCGAGGAGACCTAGTTACGGTCGAAATAACTTATGATGTGTACAACTGAACACTATATATATATATATATATATATAGATATATATATATATATATATAGATATACATATACATATATATCTCTATATATACATATATATATATGTATATATATACATATACATATATATACATATATATGCATATACATACATGTATATACACATATATATATATATATATATATATATATATATATATATATATATATATATTTCCGGAAAGAGAAAATGAGAGAGAGAGAGAGAAAGAGAGAAAGAGAGAGAGAGAGTGGAAAAGAGATTGAGGCATTGGCTAACAGAGCGAGAGAAGGGACTAGAGATAGATTGAGCGAGATATCAGCAGGAAAAGAGGCTGAGAAAGATAGAGAGAGATCGTGAGAAAAATAGCTACCATGTATTTATGAGTGAAACCACTTTTTGTTCTTCCTATTCTCGCCTGGTAAATTGCATTGCAAATATAAAAACGATGTCGTCTATAGGAAAGTGTTATGGAGAAATAATGTTAGGCTTTCTCCGAAAGTCACTTTAGAAAAAGCAAATTGACTTCGTCTCTGACATGTCGGAGAAGACAGTTAATTTGAACTTCCTTTGCTCGAGTGTTTCTCAGACAAAAACAATTCAATTTGTGCCTTTCCATACGCCACCCCATCTTGCCAGTTTGCATCAAGAATACTCGTCAAGTAGGAATGGGTACGCATAATTATATACGTTAGACAGTGAATACATACATTTATATGTATATAGACATATGGTAATTTATGTACATTACACTGTGTTTTTAAGTATATATATTTCTGAACATAGATACGCATAGAATTTTACTGAAAACATTCACACATAGACAGGCACTCAACGGGAGGTGACAGTGGTTAAGTGGATATCGACACAGACTGAAGACCTGAGTGTTCCAAGTTCGAATCCAGTCAGTTCTACAGTACCACTGTCACCTAGGGATGTTGGCAACCATCTCGTGGTCCGTCCCGAAAGTACCCGATGTCTTTCTAGAAAGATCTCTAACTAGAAAAAATCGGGGAAACTAATGCCAACACCAGAATCATCTTATTCACACGCAAGAAGAAGAAGAAGAAGAAGAAGAAGAAGAAGAAGAAGAAGAAAGCACTCAACAATATCAACATTTCGCAACTATAATAAATAGCATACCATCGAGAACAACTATTAATATACTACA
>OY744535.1:78352140-78382140 GCA_963556195.1 Sepiola atlantica
CTTGGAGGTATAATTATACCAGAACTCTTATGTTACAACTTACTTCATCAATACTTGAGTTGCTAATAATTTTGAAATGCACAAACATATGGAGGAAAGTATGGTTTAACGATCTGACTGTGGTACATATTAGATAATCCACATTGAATGAAAAAAGCAAAACATTTAATTATAAAACAATAACACACTTACTTTGCTTGTTTATTTCATGTTAAAACTACGTTCGTCTATATTTAACTAACATTGTATCCCAGCATTCCCTGGGGATATGGAGAGCAAATTAAAAGAGTGAAAAAGTGAGTGCAGTATCGTGTTTTTATATGTCTCTCGCAGTCCCATTTCCGCTGTTCCTGTTATTTATCCTTTTTACTTGTCCCCCGAGTCCTCTCCATCTCATCTCTCCGTATGTCTATGTTTCCTTTTCCTTATCCTATTACCTCTATGCGTCCTCCTCTATACCCTTTATTTTTCTGTACTCCCCCATCTCCATATACATCCTCTGATGATTCTCCATACACTATTCCCTGTATCATCTGTCTCTATCACCCCCTTTTCTCTCTTATTTTGGCAACTAGAAATACTGTTCACGGATCCGTACTAATATACATTGAAATATGGCTCAACATATATCCCTCCCTTACTACTTCTATTCCGCATGACACTGAAAACAATGGACATGACGAACGTGTCTGTAGGGTGTCCGACGAAACGGTGAACACTCATATATCAGCTTTTTGGATGTACCTTGTGTGTGTTTTTTTTTAATGTTAGCGGTACACCCTCACATACAAAACTGCTATTTATATAATAGATCCTTTAGAATGGCATAGTCCATACATGCTTGTGGGCATTTACCGATAATTATTTTATATCTAACTTCTTGACACTTGGTTGAGGACCACACTAAATCTATCCTGAAAGTTTTCGCATTGTGGCTTTGTCCGGATAGCGTGACTACATTATTTAAATGTGTAAAACATTCAACAATACTACACACAGACTGTAGGCTAGTCACCTCTTGTTCTGCGCATCGTGCAACTGGTTCTGGTAAAAGTTCTTCTCATCTGAGAAGAATCATAGCATCTCCTTAAGGAGTTTCTTGTAAACTTTGTGAGTAGTCAGCACTTGTGAATTTTGTATAAGAAGTTGAGAAGATCATCGTTCAGGACGCCTATATATCTTGCTTATATCCACATTGACATACCTGGATCTAGCTGTACCTTTTTTCAGTTCCTCAACGAATTTCGTTGTGCAGACAAGCGCACGCCTATCGTCATTCAGCATGTAATCATGTTAATATGATATTGATATCTTTAGCAGATGCTCTTTTTTTCCAACTCACTTAGTTTAATAGTAGCTATAATTTGAACTATCTAACATTCGGATGAACGTAGGCTGACCCAATTTCCAGAGACAATTTACATGTGTGCCTTTATGTCAAATAAACTCTATAGTGTATAATCGTGATTAAGTAACTTTATATTGCCCAAACCTTTCATCATGTGTTGAATTTCTTTCCATAGATAATGCGTGATACCAGGATGTGGAGTAGCTGCATTGTTAAGCATTTGCTCACTTTTAACTATACACACATGTGAAATATTGCTCCGAATATACATCCATTTTCAAAGTATTATTATAAATTTCACAGTTGATCTATACCGTGATGACTTATTTTAAATGTGTTTGCTATACATATGTATTTAAGTACCGGTGTGGGACAACTACTGCCTGAATGCAGAATGCAGACCGGAAAAGAAATACATGCGTCCTGCCAAATATTTGTATTTTACGTTTAAACTGAGGTAATTTTGTCGGTAAAATGAAAGTGTTTCATAATATTGTTCTATAGTCATGTACAATATTGAATAAAAAAAAGTAATGCCGTTTTTTCAAAGGCTTTGATTTTTTATATTATAAATAATAATTATTTTTTGTTAATATACTCTACGACCCTATAAAAAAGTATTCCTTTATGTGGCAGTATGAAATTGTGATTTTTTTAATGTGGTCCTATGACAGCGCAGGGTGCTATGCAATTGTTCATTTTAGAATGTGACCCTAAATCTGCGTAAGCAGATCCACATACCAGTTCTTGAATGACATCTGTTCACTGGTATTCAATCTTAAATATGAATATAAAAAAAGTCAGAATATTTTAGCTTGTAAAGATGGATTTCGATACACCAATCTAACTGAGTAACAATGCCAAGATAAAGGTGACATATCGAACGTATAGGAAGTAAGAATTCAATAGTGTTTAAGGGAAGTTGGCGATACTACGTGACTTCGAAAAGACCGGGGTTCGTCTACCACTTGACGACACTTCAAGCAGAACCGACATGTTATAGGCGAGTCTCACTTGGATAGCAGACAATCTCGCTAGGTAGAACAAAACATGAACTATATATATGTATGTCTGTCTCTCTGTCTTCCCACTCTCTCTCTCTCTCTCTCTCTCTCTCTGTATTCCTCAATTTGACGTAGCAGTGCATATGTTTATGGTGTTGTATCTCTCTCATAGGTGGTTTATTTATGCTCCAAATAATCAACATTAATAAACTTTCTCATGAACTAGTTTCAATGTATAAGTCATTTTGTCTAAAGACGGCGACGTAGCTGGGTTCCTGAGGACGACGGGTGGGTTTATAATTGTTTATAGACGCAAGGGAGATAAGACACGTACGGTGTGATTGTTTATCTGAATAGGTAATGAAAAATATACAGGATTTTCCGCAGTCTAAGGATACCGATTCAGCGGTTCAATATTACAGAAGTATTATATTGAAAATGTGTATGTATATGTATATATATATATATATATATATATATATATATATATATATATATATATATATACTTAAAAAAATAAACTCTATTACTCATCTCTAAAACAAGAATAAGGTAGAGGCTCTTTAAATTCATACTAGACGTGTCCACACGGACCCGTGGAACATCAGCTACAAGTTTAAATTAATGATTAGTTCTAAGTAACAGTTTTTCTAAGGGTTCACTTTCAATCGTAAGTACGGTCGATACTTAGAATGCAATTACGGAGTTCTAAAGACTTTTACCCGTTCATGACTGACGAAACCAAAGAAAAGCAACCGCCGTGGATAACATAAAGAAATACGTTCGAAATAGTGTACAATGTTCCGAGATCGACGTTAAGTAGCGATTGCGCGAGCGAGATCGTACAGCGACGGCAAGGTATTCTTCGTCAACGAGAAACATATTTAATGTTACGTTTGTCAGCCGAAAGTCTCTCCGAGGTAAATTATCTCGGAACCGCAATGTTAGTTCAAAGTGTCGATGGCAACTAGCTTGTGCAGTTTTAAATCGTTTTTGTTTGTTTGGAGTAAATGCGCCTATCTATGTAGTAATACGGGTGTTGTCAGTCTTTCACATGAACCACCTATATTACTAAAGAACGGGGCTCGTTTTAAATGATTTAGAATAAGGCTTATGGAATAGCATGCTCAAATATACAGATCGTGTTGGTCTACTTCAAACTTAAATCTTTCAAAGATTACTATCAAATATATAACAGTACTATCGAACTAATGAAGCGTAGATTATTTTCTGCCTCAATAGTGTCAGTCCCATAACAGGGTATTGCTACACATCTACATCGATATGCAAATAGATTCCTGCTAAAAGTGGGGTCTTCAACAATGGGATATAAGAGAATTAGAGAAATAGACGGAAAAGCAGGATGGTCACTATTCGTGATTCGACCAGTCAATATCTCGTTTTTATTCAGATAGAAATGAAAACAATGTATTTTCTGGCTGTAGTACTAGAGTATTGTTCTGTTCAGTGGTAGCAAGTCCACCTTCACAGATTTACTGTCTCTCTGAGAAGGGAGTTGTGTATTTAATCGCCTAATACGCCTATACAGTGAAATGCCGATGTGCCTTTTCAGGAATTATTTTGTAAATCGGAGTGCACTTATCCTAGTACGCAGGCTACTTAAAGCCATACCTGTCATTTAAGACTCATGGAGTGTAGTTAAATATATTAAGATAACTTGTTCATATAATATTAGCCTGACATTACACGATTGGCTGATATTTGAATGAACAACTTATGAGACTGTCCCAATAGTATATACAGAAGAAATGGTGGTAGTTAGTGAAGATGTATGTTTCAGTAATTGCTGCGAAAAACTTGTTACAACTTTAAGGTTTTATTAAAAAAACATGTTATATTATCAAGCTTAATGAAAATATGCCATGTTAAAAACAGGAAAGTATATACGATGTTTTTTTTTCTTTTCGTGTATCTAGAAATCTACTTCAAAAATTGGTAATTGAATTCACATATAATGCACTTTTTTCGATTGTTTCACAATAATGATGATCATATATGAATGCTTATACAAAGTTTCCAGCGATGTTATATTCACATAATTCTCGATAATCTCTGAAAAATAACGGAAACTTTCTAATTACATCGTTGATTTGGTTAGAAAAAAGGATAACGTGAAAGACAAATAGAAAAAGGCAGATACAGAGTCAACAGCAGACAGAGTGAAAGAGTGCCGAGACGGAAATAATTAATAAATATAAGGGTAAAGTCTATATTTCGAGTTACATATATACATATGTATACTTATTAAATTGTGCAAAGTTCCGATATTCTACAAGAATCAAGGGTAAAAGTGAAGTGTTATTTGTTCATTATGAGTCAGGTGTGGGCAAAAGCCTCCGGGTCACACACACTCTTATTCACTTCCTGTCAGATTCTACCATAACGGCACTCATTTCAACTATTTCTTTGTAAATCAGGCTGAACACATTCTTTGTTTAAAGTATCTCTTGGAGTTTACGTAAGCCAGTCGACGAATTCTATAACTGGCTTTACGTTAAGTTTTGTCTGCCTTCGCTCGCGTAATTAGTATATAGATATATGAATAGGCGTGTGCATTGTGCTGTGACCGACAATCGATCTGGAATAAATTTGCATATACAGAAATTACAAACAGATTTTTGTCTTTAAAATATTATTTATTATAACTTCACAAACGTGTTGAGTTCAGTCCTTTAATAGAATATAATGTATGGTTTGAAACTTACTTCTATATTCTTCCATGTTTCATTCAATTAATCTGCAGTATTTCACATCATATATATATATATTATCTAGAAACAATACCTCGTCACATGATCCATCACACAACTTATGGGTGTAGAGAGACACACATGGAGAATTAAAGTTAATAATTAAAAACGTGCTTCCAGTGTTGATTTATTCTGATAACAAACGTCAGAAATAATTGGTATACACTTTATCACTCGATACGTGTACAGGATATTACACCTCAAAACCAATATAGCTCGCCAATAACTATTGTGTCATACTCTCTTATTACAGGCTCATTGTTTGTAGCCACATTTTCGAGTATGTATACATTCTATTTAAATCATACAAAATATACTCAATTATTGTCTACTTTCGTCACCTGTCAGCGTCTTAACTACTTGTCTAATGCTTGTATTTCCACTCATAAATTATGTATATTTTATAGTTAACATATGTCGTCTTGTTTATATATAGTGTATGTTCTGCATAGCCTCATTGCAAATTTGGTACAAACAAAAAAAATAGTTGACTTAAACTTTCAAACACGAAGTTGTTAATTTCGGGGATCCGACACGATATAATCACAACAACGCTCACACAATATAATCACAACAACGCTCACACAATATAATCACAACAACGCTCACACAATATCTTAACGTTTTAATCGATGATTTTCATGAGAACGTGCTCAGCAGTTTTCTTTTGATACGTCACCCAAGGTGTACTACCATAAAATAAAGTTAACAAAATAGACAATATCTATTATGTTATTGATGTTTTTTATGATAGCAATGAAAGACTCGACGGTTTACTCCTTTTTTTATCGATAGCGAAGTTACTTCAGAGAAACAAGAAATCTTGTTATCATTCGGCTAACAGACACATGACAATATACTATTTTACTATACCACGCTATCCACATATGCTGGTGCTATAAATTCTACATATATGTGAATAAACGTTTCCCTGATTTAATGCGTCGCTTTTACGGCATATCTACCCTCTAAAAGTAATTTATTTTAAAAGTAAATACTTATTAAAACCGTTTCAAGTTTTAAATTAGGTATGTTTATTTTATTTTAATCACGTGTTTTATTGACATGCATAATAGATCAAATGCAACGTTATGAGTCATTTAATCAAATTATTTTAAATTATGAAAATTAAAAGAATACAAATTTATATTGCAATATGTAGTTAAGGACTTGGAGCATAAGTTCATATGTTTACTCATTTATTAACTTTGAAACGCCTGGTTCGCCTCGTGCTTATAGTGACATTGACTCCAGTCTTTAAGTGAAAGACTTACAGCAAATTCCTTGCTAATGTCGCTGGAAAAAATACTTGGATTATTCTATCGCTCCAAAATAATGTTACGTCTGACGCAATCTTCTACTGGTATACTCGTTAAATACGTCCGAACTACAGTTGCTACATCTGGAGAGGTGCCGCTAGGACAGTATTTCCTGTCTTGACAAAGTGCAAAACCGACTTCTGAAAATAGTAGATTATGTTTTCTCTTCCCTGCAACCACTATTACAAAGTTACATGTTTCTATTCTTTTTCTGCTCTATCGTTATGTTGATACAGGTGCTCAACTAAGGTAAATCTAAGGTTCTCTCTGTAAAAGACAATCACAACAAAAAGCCGTCTAGCAATAAAAAACTGACAATAATTTTCTTTTTCTCCATCTATGTACGTACAAGTAAACGGAGGTACAACGAGTAGAGGTTGTTTCCCACTAACGTCTGACGAACCCAAACCCGCGTGACTGTTTCCCACCTGACTACAACATAGTCGTCTTCAAGTCTAATGTAAACATATTTTTGTTTAACCCTCCTTTTAAATAATCACCTTCTTACCAATTTCAACCATCGTCACACATCATCAAAGAGTTGTCTCAGCGGTCATCTTACACACACATCACCATTTATCGTCGAGAGGCTGTTGGGCCTTGAGAGGTGAAACTCTTTAATTAAATAAATATTTCAATTAATCACTTTACTTACACCAAGACAACATTATACTCTATTATGTTACCCCCCCATGAAGTGAATATAAATTCCAGGTGATCATTTATAATTCATATGTAATTAATAACAAAGGAGTAAAAATGTAAATTGTCCAACCGTAGTAAAGTGAACGTCGATGGATCACTTTTTATTACTTACTACACCGAGATGTAAGGATGGCCGGAAGTTCATTTACAGTATTGCTTCACTTACACTTGATAATCACCCTATCATACTGAGTGTCTTGCAAACAGGAATCAAGTAACATGTATGAGTCTTTTGTATGACCTTAGCGATTATTGGACTTTGCTCTCCCGACGTTTCATTGTATCGCAGAAAACCTCGTGTCTTGTTCTAAGACCTTCATTATTGAGTATAATGAAGTCGATTGAAGGAGCCTTGTCACCGCTAATAAACTTCGGCACATTTTATTTATTAGATAACGACTTGGGACGAAGTGTCTTTAGAAGCGAGTCGAAAGTGGCGTCATCTTTCTCTCATCACCGTTTAATCTTTTTTTTTATATAAACCGCTCAAAGAAGGCATAAAGGCACTTGATGTAAGGTGATAACAAGACCAACAAGAGTTTTCTGAAGGCAGGAGATGCCTATTGGCGTTAATCTTGGACACACCAAGGATATAGATAGGCGGAAAACAATCAAACGGAGAGAGTTCCACAAGCCTAAAGTACTTGGAAAGAAGCTACTAAAATAGAAAGATTTCTTACAATGAGGTATAAAAAAGTAAATTAAGGCTATTAGACCAACGATTAAAACGAACCGACAAAAAAGAAGCAGGGAATAGATCACTCAATTCTGAAGAGCACATGCCATAATAGCACTTATAGAAAAGGCTGAGACTAGCAACACAACGTATTGTGAGAGGTGAATAGAAGAAGAAAAAAGTTTGGCTAAAAAAATGCAGTCAGGTTTCTGCACCTTATTAAGAACCTTCTAATGAGACAGAGGGTGACCAGCTTAAATATAACAACATTACTCCATACATGTCCTGATAGCAGATTTGTAGAATTAGAGAATAGCCTCAGGTGTAATAGTTTTTAGAGCGATAGATAGAACCGACTTTACGAGAAGCAGAAAAGGCAAAGGGTGTAGTGTATGAACTGATCGAAAGATTTTATGAAAGAAGGACCAAGAAGTTTCCGAGTAGATTTCATATCAAAAGCATTGACATCCATTCTAATCTCAGCAAGAAATAGGGGCACCCCTACGAGTGAAAAACACGAGCGGATTCTCAGCTTTTGGTCTTATAGTGTCACCGTACAGTTTGCAAAAAATACACTCTCAAACTTTGTGATAGGGAGCGAGACAAGGAAATCACACACATTGGTAAAGTAAATAGGCTGGTTATTCGGTTTAGGTATCCTACTATACAATGAATGTTGTTGATGATTTGCTTGAAGACGATGCGAAATATTTTTAAGAAACCTAATAGTTGTGTTATTCTGTTTTACATAAAGGCATTTAATAACCTGGCGAAACATGTTGTCGTCTCTGTGTTAAATGAAAGACTACTTGTCGATGAGTTTAATTCATAATTTTGAGATAGCATGTCTTTAGCAATTTCAGATTGTATCACCAACATGTTAACACTGTTATGCTCATCGATTACTTTCTGAGGGGACACGTTGTCTCAGAAATGTATATTCTTTTTGCGTCCTGAGAGGAGAAATTGTAGAAGGCAACGTGTGTTCATTGTGTAAGGGCAGTGTTCTTCTTCTTCTGACATACGTGGATTGTACAGTACAACATAAATGTTTGATAACATAGAATAAAGTATGTGAGTAGGGAGGTCTGTAGTTTGTCAGGATATAAAAAAGGTATAGATTTGGTGTTGGTGCTGTTTTGAGGGTGCATGTTTATTGTTCTTCTGTGCAGACATACACATTCGGAGGGATTGAAAGATTAGTGTATATAGAGACTATTATATAATATACATTACTGAAGTATAACATAAATTTGGTTCGCACATCCTTAACATCTATATACATGGCCATACAAATTGAAGATGTATTAGCACTGCCAATATATATATATATATATATATATATATATATATATATATATATATATATATATATATATATATTCCACGAGCGATGCTGTGGATGCACTTCTGATGATGTGACATTTTATGCCACTTATGCTACATGAAGTTTACATATAATGTTTAAGCTCAATAGATCGTTATTAATAATTTCACGCCATTTATAAATGGGCAATAAACATGCATATTGCAGCGACAATGGCCTATTTATTTTCCAGTGAAGAGATCTATATTGCCAGCTGTATATATATATATATATATATATATATATATATATATATATATATATATATATATATATATATATATATATATTTATTTATTCTGGTACAGAAAAATTAGTACAACATTCGTACCGTCGGTTTCAAGCACGGAGGGTCTTACCCATCCGGCTCTCTTCAGCTTCTGTTGTCATCTGTTTTGGAAATGTGAGGTCACATGACACTCTTGTTGGGACGCGTTATTTGCTCAGTGTGTTGTGTGTGTTTGTTTAAATTTGAATTTAGTGTAATAAGACCGTTGAGATTTAAAACACGAGGGAATTCAAGATTAAAGGGAATAAAAAAGGGGGGGGGGGTAAAAAATATATGAAAAAATATATATATATATATAAATAAATATAAAAAAACCTATATATATAAAAAAACATCTCAATACTAAGAATAAAATAGCATCTCAATACTAAGAATAAAAGAATAAAAAAATAAAAAGGGAAAGAGTATAAAAAAGGTATAACAAAGAATAAAAAAAGGAATTAAAAAATAATAAGAAAATATAGAGAATAAAAATGTAGAGAATAAAGAGTGAGAGAGAGAGAAAGAATAAAATAGAAAGAATAAAAATATATAATAAATAAAATAAATAAAAATAAAAATCAATTAAAAATGAATTTAAAGATTAAAAAATATTAATAATAATAAAAAATAAAATTAAAAATTAAAAATTAAAAATTAAAAATTAAAGATTAAAAACAAAAATAAAGAAAGGGTTTCTCTGAAATTCCCGTGAGCCAAATTATGAATTTGTATCATTAGCCGTTATATTTTTGAAGGTATGCGTTCTAAAAAACGGTTAGTGTGTAAAAATCTTTTCCCCAGATTGGGGTGATTTTAATGAAGAAATTCGGATCTAAGGGAGCTAACTTAGTTGGAAATATGAAATATTTGAGTTTGTTAAAATGGGTTTGTAGATTTAGATAATAAGTTAAATGATAAATAAATTAAATATTTTTGCATTATTGTATTTTGGTGAAAGTCGAAGTTTTTGCTCTTGGAATTTATGTGGATATAGTTTGTTTAAACTAGTAACTGATAAATAAATTAAATATTTTTGTATTTTTGTGAAGGTCGGAGTTTTTGCTCTTGAAGTTTAAGTGGATATAGGTTGATGAGGTATTTGTTCGTTTTTATTGTGTTTATATTAGTAGAGGGGGGTAGTTAGACATTATGTGAATCGGTCAGACCAGTTTATAAGCAATGCTTGTCTCTTGTGGACACATCCCCTGAATATTTCATCGCGGACATTTAAACAGGCTGTATTCGGATCGATGATGGCCTTTGAGATGTGGTATTTTTCAGCGTCACATAGAGGACATCTGTTTATGGCTGGAGAGAAGGATGGTTTTCTCTCAATTATTTTCCATTTGATGGTGAAGGGTGTATTTTCTTCTTTAAGCTGCCATATTCGGGTCGCGAGTGCCGTATTAGCCTTGTTTTTGTATCTGAAGGAGTTTCTGTGTGCGTATAGCCTTTGTTTGAAGCTTCCCTTCGTCATCCCAATATATTTTTCTGCATTACTGGTATTCTGGTCTGTGACGGTTGCTTCATAAATGATTGAATTGATTTTGCAATTTCCCTCCAGGGGGCAGTTGTTTTTGTCTTGGCATGAGCAGCCTGCGTTTGTAATTGTTTTGGGTTCTGCAGAGATAATTTTTCTTATTGAAGGGGCAGTGGAATAGCTGACCTTAACAGAATTTCTGTTAAAAAGTTTGTGTAATTCATTTGTGGGTGGGAAGTGTTTGTCGAGTAACTTGAGGAAAAGTTGGCCTACCTTTGTTTTGGTATTGGTCGAATAGGGTGGGGAAAACCAGATCACCGATCTCCTTCTATTGCGGGTCCCCCGTGGTTGGTCTCGGTTGGGGGTGTATGAGATTTCTTCTCTGAACCCGCTGTCGCGGAGTGCTTTGTTGTAATATGGTGCTGCTTGGTTGAAAATTTCGGGACTGGATGAGAGGTTTAGAAATTCTTTGGCTAATATTATTGATTAAATTTTTAAAGATGGTGGGGGGTGGCAGGATCCCTTGTGTATGTATTGGAGTGTTTCATTGGGTTTGTGGAAAGGTTTGTGTGTATTGTTTTTAAGGTTCAGTGTGGTATCTAGGAAGTTTACTTGGTCTAAATTTGTTTTAATGGTAATTTTGAAGCCGAGATTATGGAAGGTGTTTGTTAATTCTTTTCTAAATCTATCTAATGTGTTTCCGTTGTGGTTGCGTGACAGACAAAGTCCGTCATCTCTATAGAGACCAAAGAAATGGTCTGGAAATTTCTATATATATTTAGTAATCCGGGTAAATTAAACATCCACAGGGTAACATCCAGTGTAATTCAACGGCTCATATTAAGAGCGTTAAATATAAAACGGGACATGCATATATACTTATTTTTTTATTCATGCAGTTGTTATTTCCAAATATTTTTCTGATGGAGGGATCAGATTTAATTTCCCCCTGATGAGATCTTAGTGTCTAACTGCTGTTGATGAATACAATCGATATGCCAGTGTAGCGGAGTATGTACATGTATGCACGAATTAATATATATATGTATATATATATATATATATATATATATATATATATATGTATATATATATATATATATTCATCAATTGAAAGAGGTGTCTCCCGGTCACAGCTTCTCTATTAATATAGATGTTTCGAAATTTTAGAGCTGATATTTTGGTCAGCCGTTAAGACATCTTACTTCTATTCTATAATGCTCGCTATTTATTACAGAAATGTCCATTTATTGTTTGCTTGATTTAGTGCTACCGATTCATTTTGCTTTAAATGGCAACCGTTAAACCACTGATAGTGGGCTCAGCAGACAAGTGTTTGGGGATGTGTGTCAAGAGAAAATCGAGTTACGTGTCTATTTTGCTGTATCTAAGAAAAAATGTTAACATTATGCTGAATTTGCATTAAATCCTCATAATCGTTTTCGTATAAACACCGATTGATATTGTGCGGCTTCTCCGAAGAATGAATTCATATGACCTGATTATACAGAAATATGAAATGATGGCAGGCGGTTACATTCGTAGACACTTATAATAGAGGTTAACTATGATGTTGGTTGGAGTGTATCGATGCGGATATATCAGTCAACGGGCAATGGTTTCTATGAACTGAGACAGTTCATGTTGTAGCTTTTTAAATGTTTGTTTAAGAATAGGCGATTCGATGCCCAGAAAACTCAATAGGGACGTTTGAAGCAACCATAACTCGCATGTCATATTTAACTTGGATCCGACTATTTAAATATGTTTGCATATAATTTTGGCAGTGAAGTACACTGTTCGTTTAGGAAATGGTCGTTTCATCTTAGTTAGAGTTGAGATGATTCGTGTAAGATTGTGTCAGACTGGGTGTGTGAATGAACGAGAAAACATATAAGGATATACACACTACAGCATATTTGCATTTCATTGTTTGGAATATCAAATAGGTCTACGGGGAGAAAGTTGGGTATTGTCATTACATGTAATGCTATCAATTTGTTTCAAATCAGTCTATTAAAAAGTATTGGAAAACTCCTCGTTTCATTCAGGAAGTGTGTATAATTGTCAATATTTTCATCATATAAATTACTATTTTTATCTGAGTTGTTATTAAAGCGATGTGAAGTTCAGGTGCATATTTATGTCGAACACGATTAGAATGTTTGTCGACATGTTTTTGATGAGGATAACTAATTTGCATTGTTGCGATAATTCGAAAAACTGTTTTTAGCTTGGATGGTAATTTTCAGTATTTTTCGGATGAAGAATGGTAATTTGAATTATTTGCATTATTCAAGCTACTGCGCAACTCTTAGATGCTATTTTCACAACGTTTCCGCCGTTGTAAGCTCTTAACTTCTTAATTTTGTCGATTCGTGTATGTTTGTGTCAAACTCAAAATTTTGTACGGAATAAAAAATGGAAGCTCCCTGCCCCCGTTCTGTCAGTCCTGACAGGGTATAATTCTTAAGTAATTCGTAAGTGTACATAATGATTTGAAAGTAACGCCTTATAGCTGTAAGTCATACTTGTAAGTAATTACTGAAATATAATATTTACTAGAAATGAATGGATGAAGCAAGATTTATGAATTATGCGTGTTTTCCTATCGCCATCACATTCGCCGAGCGATGTTTTTGACAATGGTGAAAAATGTTGTTTTCTGGGTTAGCTGCTGTTTTATAAGCATTTCATAGTATTCATCACTATTTACCTGCCAATCTATTCATCTTGTTTACAGCTAATCTTTAAGTTCCTTGTTAAATCAGTTGATGCGGTTTCCAGGAAAGTTAGGAAGCTGGCAGCGATTGCTCGCACCCATATCTCATTTTGAATATAACCCCATGCTATAAACTTTATGATTGAACCTTAAACCTCGAGGTTCTTTTTCTGTTAGAACTGATTGTCACTCAGTACTTATTGCATTACGCTACGTGTCTTTGCGAACAATACTAGTATGACTTTTAGGATTTTCAAATGAGATTCATAGTTCAGGAGAACAGCTAGAATATGTATGACTGTGCTATAACATGTTGTTGAGAGAAACCTCCTGCTGTTTCTCGCCCTTTTTGTCCAGCGAACATTACCAGGAGTCGTGAATTCTACAGCTTAACTATTCTACGACACATTTCCAGACAGATAGTCAAAACTTTCGTTCAGTAGAATATATATATATATATATATATATATATATATATATATATATATATATATATATAATAATCCAGGTAAAACACCCACAGGGTAGTACTCCAAAGAATGTCATCCGGGTTTATAAAAAAAGTGGTCAATATTGAATAGAGCTTTTATATATAGTTATCTTTATTTACACAGACATGTACAAACTATGCGTCACTGGCATGTCGATGTTATCGATCAACAACTATTATAAACTGATATCTCATCAGGCAGAATTAGAATAAGATCTTAACCTTAGATCATATTTGGAAAGATGCCTGATGAGATCCCAGTTTATAATAGCTGTTGATCGATAACATCGACATGCTAGTGTCACAGATTTTGTACATGTCTGTTTAAATAAAAATAATCATATATATATATATATATATATATATATATATATATATATATATATATATATATATAAAAGTGAAATTGAAAGTGATAGATTATTTGAAAGATTAGAAACAGACATTCACCTAAGGTCTAAGTGCAAAACTCAGACTCTGGAGTTGAGTTCTATCGTGTGTCTAGATATTTATACTAACTGCTTTCAGTGTAAATATCACGAAATTCATCTATACTCACGTGACACTCTCCCGTGGCCCCAACGAGTAAGTGAACGCTTACCTATTTAAGGTGTCTCTTCGAACCGGGTTCGCGCCCTGTGACTATCTGAGATTGTTATTTTCCTGCGCTGATGAGAACCGTGAGCTCGGAATGACATCGTACTTATGTAAACTATTTTAAAATAATATAATATCATAAGACACCTATTTCAACAGTAGAGCCGTATCAGAGGGGTTAAAATAGACATTTATCTGAGGTCCGTGTGAAAGTCGTATGATCGAAACGTCGTCGTACGTAAGTAAGATATGAACACTAATATGCAAACATTGTTAAAAATAACAGAATTCGTCTGTTAAATTATACCTTATTTATTTTTTTCTATTTTTCTGATGTTTTTTTGTATTAACATGATAAAAAAATAAATGTACCATAGCTTTCATAGGTTTCACGAACGTTGTCGATTCTTCGGCGAATCATCCTCTAGTGTAAAAAGCAAATAAACAAAGACTCTGAAGAAAGAAGAGACTTTTAAAAAAATGGCGGTGGAGAAACGCACATAGACCGCTTTCTATGGTTTACCTTCCGAAACGAATTTAATAAAAAGACCATAAAAATATTCGAAGATATCTACATAATAATACAGCAATTTCAAATTAACAACATCACATATGAAACCAGTGGTAACATTTTAAAATGCCTAACGTAAGTGATTTTGTTCTATGATGCAATCTAACGTAGCTGAATTTAACATCGTCAACTACTTCCTGGAACAATGCCGAAACAGTTGTTTTAATTATATTCTTTCTCCAGCTATTTTGTTCATTGGCTTTTTACATCTGTGGATAATTCGACGAAGAATCGAAAATGTTCGTGAAACCTGTGAAACCGATAGAACATTTTTTTTTAATACAAAAGAAACATCAGAAAAATCTAAAAAATAAAAAAGGGATTAATAAGTTCTTCTGTGATTAAAAGAATTTCGACAAGATCTAGACGAACAACAGCAAGAACTACCGGCTAGATCTGCAAATAAATCCAGGAGGTGTCTGTTGTGAACCCTACGTAGTTTTTATCTTGTATCATCGGATGTGTCGTCCTCATTTCAAGAAGATGGGTACGCTATGCCAAGATCACCCAGGAGGTGCTGAGGACCGTGCTGAAACCCGTGATTGACGAGATTGCCGTCGGACCTTTCTACTTCTTCCGGCATAGCTTTGGTCGTGCACACAACGTAAATATGACCTAGGTGTTTCTGCTCAACAATGTTCCTAATAACTGGTCGGTCGACTCGTGGACGATCGCTTCACCTGACTGCAACCTTATTGTCTACTTTTTGGGGCGTGATAAACACTTATACCAACAAGAATGCTTACAACACGGTCAGCTCTCCACAGTCTGTCATCGTAGAGGCGTTTTCCGCTTAAAACTAGGGCATGGTCTAAAAAGCGGGTGACCCATTTTGCATCGACTTGTAGACTGCCGTCTCGACTTTCGTCGATTACATGAACATAATGAAGAATCAAATTGTAATTGTTACTAAATAAATAGTCGTGTTTATTTTCTTGCCTATTTCGTTTTCATTTAGTCGGACAAGATATATTATGTCAGCAGTTAACAACATTTCGAAAAATGTTAAAATAAATAAAAGTATATCATAAAAATTGCATGAGAAACTAACAATAATCAGGGAGTGGTTGAATAAACATAGAGTAAAAGTAGGATAAGACATAAATAGCAAAGAGGAGGAAGAAAAAGAGAGACACACAAATAGACAGACATGCAGGCAGACAAACAGACAGGCATACATACAAAGAGTAACGTCTAGCTGATAAAGCTATTTTCAAATCACAGCTAATTTAATCAATTAAAAATGCAAGAATGTTGATCATATCTAGCATATTTTACGTCATATAATAGATAGCAAAAAGCCAAACTGAAAAAATATGTCGGCGTTGAAAAGTAAGACAAACACAAGTGATTTTGTTTTATGTATATTTAAATATATATATATATATATAATTGTTTTCTATATAGCAAATCTTACTTGATTAGGCAAAACATAAATATAAATAAATAAGAAATTCAAAGAAAAAAACAAAAAAACAAGCCGTTATAGTTTTAGTTTAATTCCATTTGCTGCGGATATTAATAGTTACTGCCTTATAAGACATATTGCCATCCCACACGTGTGTTGGAGATTTGAAACACCCACTATTTGACAAAGAGGTCATCCTCTAAATATATTATGGAACACGGGCACACACATTACATCACAGTGGTGACGTCTTGCATAATCAAGTGAGATTTGCTATATAGAAAAAAATGATAAAAATCTTTTAAAATAAAAATCACGTGTTTCTGTCTTAATTCACAACGCCGACATATTTCCATTTCTAGCATTGGGATAGCCTTCTAATACTCATCTATATACGTATTACACACAATGTTTCAAGCAAACTAACTCTCTTTATTATATATAAATGTACGTATATATACATATTTATATATATATATACATATATATATATACATATATATATATATATATATATATATATATATATATATATATATATATATATATATATATATACACACATATGAGGGGGTATATGTACAAACTAGAATCCGGAATATAATACGGGTTGTATCATGAATGTATGTGTGCGTTGTGGGAGGTGACGGGGGTTAAGTGGATATCGACACGTACTGAATACCTAGGTATAAGTTCGAATCCAGTCGATTCTACAGTACCACTGTCACTTAGGGATGTTGGCAACCTTCTCGTGGTCCTTCCCGTAAGTACCCGATGTCTTTCCAGAAAGATTTCTAACTAGAAATACATCGAGGAAACTAATGCCAACACCAGAATCATCTGATTCACACGAAAGAAGAAAAAGATTTGCGTTGTAATCGGTACAAGCACTCTGACACAGCCCGGTTAAGGAATAGCTCAAACAACTTTTAGTTTGAAATAGTCGCATTTATCATCATGTCTGTTGCTTCAAAGAAGTGACATAATTTTAGTGAGCATTTAAAATGTCATTCTGCGAGTGTTTATCGCTTCAGACACGCTCATTCGTCTGGAATAAGAGGATATATTGAAATAAAACTCATAAATCCAATGATGCATTTCTTTTGGGTTTCTAATTATCTTTACATATGCATGAACACACATATACGTACGCACATACATTACCTTAATTTATATTTTGATTAGACTCTCCCTCTCTCTCTCTCTCTCTCTATGTATATATATATCGTTATATATATATATATATATATATATATATATATATATAGATAGATAGATAGATAGATAGCTAAATAGATATATAGATAGAGGGGGAGAGAGAGAGCTTAATTATTTTTCTATTTAATTATGTTTCTACTGCCAGTAAAAACACAACAAAACTATGTAACATCATGGCGATAAAAAATCGTACATATTTCGACAAGGTGTATGTGGTCTTGATGTAAAACACCAGACTGCAAACTGTAATATCGTAGGTTCTATCGTTTCTCCGATTAGCTATGCTAATGTCTGCTGATAGCCATAAACACATATTCATGGCTTCTTTTTGCATATACGTAAAAAATAATTTACCATCAGAACAATCACGAATCCCCCCAAAACGAAACCAAAAAATCAGATATATGCATACGTCTGAACGCATAACAAACACCATCCAGCACTATTCACAGAGATAACAAGAAACTTCACCCCACTCAACCAAAGCAACACACTAAGCCACCTACTGAAACTAACGAACATAATGAAAAGCAAACGCTAACCAGAAAACCTCAAGCAATTTTGTTTTACCTCATCTAAACTCAAACAACACATAACACAAGAGGTCACGAAATGGAGCAAGAAACGATGCGGGTGTTTAAGCATAATAATAGAGGGAACTTATACACATTCACACACACAACACAAATATTGACAATATAAAAGACTTAAACTGCAATTCCAAAAATGTTATACATGTACTATAATACATAACATACAATACATCCTATATAGGGGCAATCAAACCACTTCATAAAAGCGACATAAACATCCAAGAACACAGAAAAGTGCTTGTCTCTCAGCATGGGCACTCTTGCATCAGAGGAACATTCTTGATAGTGTCTATCATCTAAACACAGAAGTACTCATACCTCCTCACACAGGAAACACAGCTTATATTTTAAGTCAACTTAGCAGTAAACAAATCATTACACAAATCACACAATGTGCAGACAACACACATCAGCATGCATAGAAACACGAATGTGCGTACGTCTATGAACGGGACCCCATATGCACGCAGACATATGTACGCACCCACATATATAGTACAGATAGATAACATGTGTGTATATGTACATACATACATACAAAAACAGGTGTCGGTGAGCATGTGTGGGTGTGTCCGTCTATTTATCTATCTATCTATCTATCTATTTATCCATCTATATATCCATCTATCCCTATCTATCTTTCTACCTATCTAATTATACATATATACTTACATCTATATGTTTATCTATCTATCTATCTATTTATGTATCTACATATTGATACATATATCTACTCTTCTACGTAGTTATCTCTCTATTTATGTATACACATATATATATCTATCTATCTACTTATATGTCTTTCTATCGATCCATATACATATCTATTCTAGTGTACCTATTTACATATCTATATACGTGTCTATCAATCTATCCCTCTATATGTGTCTTAGTACCGGAGTTGAAATCTACATATATACATAATTATGTTCTCCTTGCTTTAGTTCTACTCTCTACGTGCATATATGTGTGTATATGTATGCATGTCTGTATATGTATGCATATATATATATATATATATATATATATATATATATATATATATATATATATATATATATATATATACGTATGTGTCTATGTATACGTAGTATGAGGGTATGTATGTACGTATAGACAATACTATATACGCGCGGCCACGTCTACCTACACACACAAAAACTAACCGCACACACATACAGCCATAACATATTTAGTGCAATACACGCACGAAGATAACCGGAAAGCACAGTCAAAAGCACACATACTTAAAAAAAACACATAACTTTGCCACAGAGAAGAGAAAACATGTGAAACCGCACCCACACGAACATACACGCCCGCACATGCGTAGAAACGCCAAACTGTTAAACAATAAAAAAACATTTCTTCAAATGGAACTAAACTCTGAAGAGTACACACACACTTGAAACGTGTTATAAAATTATAAATTATTAAATAATAAAATAATAAAATAATAAAGTATTGTTGAATTTTAGAAATGTTGGTTCTCTCACTTCCTTAAATATACATATATATATATATATATATATATATATATATATATATATATATATATATATATACATATATATATATATATATACATACATATATATATATATATACATTAAATATGAAAATAAAGTTAATTGCACGTCTCATTAAAATAGGAAGTCGCAAACCACTCAGAAAACAGCAATGTTTTTTTTGGCCTCTTAAATAATAACAAAAGATATATGCCTGTTTAAGCAAACGTTGTAAAATAACAGAATTCTCCGCGTAATTATAACTTCATTATGTCACTTTCGTTAATGACACTTTGGTGTTTAGATGAAGTTGAAAATGTATGTCTCATATGCATCACGAACGTGTTCGATTCTTCGTCAAATAACCTTCAGGTTACACAAGAATGAGCAAACAGCTAAAGAAAAGAAAAGACTTTCCAAATGGTATTTAAAACAGCACGTGACGTCAGTTAGGCTCCGATACAACAGACTTGCACCAGTAAAAACATCTTAAAATTATTATTGTAATGCAATGGTGTCTTGTTAGACTTCGCGTGCGCGTTTCTCGGCAATATTTGTTTAATGAAAATTACTTGACGAAGAATCGACAATCTTCGTAGTACATATAAACATAACATCACAATCCTGATACATGAAAATAAAAATTAGATATTTAAGGAAAATAATTCTTTTTATTTTTGATGTTTGATTAAATAAAAAGATGATGCTTAAATACACACGTATACACACGTATATATATATATATATATATATATATATATATATATGTGTGTGTGTGTGTGGGTGGTGTGTGTGTGTGTGTGTGTGTGTGTGTGTGTGTGTGTGTGTGTGTAAAGGAATAAATCTACCAACAGTTGGGAAAAGTTTTTTTCAACATGTATTTATTATTTTGTCATGTTATCATTTTATAATTTTATATAACTCCTTAACATATATACCTTTCTCTCGTTGGGACTACACTAATACTGCACCCCTTTCTTCTCTCTTTCTCTCTCTGTCTCTCTCTCCCTGTCTCTTTCTCACTCTCTCTCTGTCTCTCTCTCTCCCCCTCTCTCTCTCTCTCTCTCTCTCTCTCTCTCTCTCTCTCTCTATATATATATATATATATATATATATATATATATATGTATATATATATATAAGGGCAGTCTAAAACGTATCCGACCTGAGGCCAGAAAAAATAATTCAAATACGTGACAGGGTTCGGACTGCAATCCCCTTCAAAATAGGCTATTTGTGCGTGTACACCTATAACCTACCGATCCATCCACTGCTAATACACCTCAGAACGCTCTTTTGAATTGTGTCTATCTCTACGGTTGCGTTCCGCATACTTCCTTTTTTGGCACCCTTTTTACAGCAGCTGCACTTCAATGGAAAGTGTTTTAAAGTGGGGAAAAGCAGCGATTATCGTTGCCTTTTTTGCCACTTTAAAACACTTTCCATTGTTACCTCTGCCCAGGAAGTACTTTTAATGGCGACTATTTTCCACCTCAATCTTCTCTGAGCCTACCTGCTTCCACGAACGTACCTCTTATTGGACTTTTTACCCTTTTGGATTTTCTATTTTCGCCGTACCTGAAGTTGTGGCATCTTGGATTTTAACTTTGAATCTTATCTCATTATTCATTGTGCCGTTAATGACCCACCTATCTACACCTTATTCTCTCCGCTGGACTTTTCGACACCGGACTTTTTAGCAATCGGACATTTGCGCATTCGGGCAGAGTTTTGCCCTGCGTTTTCTTTCCCTACAACTTTTATTTCTTTTTTTCAAATTTTAAATCTTGGCCATTGCCAACTTATCTATCCCAGCAACTTCCTCTGATGATAAGACTTTGATCTTTGAAAAGCCTGGCTTAAGGAAAATTTAACTTGAATAAATTGCCTTTTTGCGGAATATACCTTGCTCTGAGCATTTGAATTGAATTTTGATTTGGCTTTTGCTTCTCTAATTCCTTTCCATTCTTCTTCATATCTACCTGCTCTAATCTGGATATTGAGCTGTATACTCTTCACAATAGGTTTTACCTCTCCTAAAAGTTCGCTTTTAGTACACCTCTTTATATATATATATATGTATATATATATATACATATGTATATATATATATATACATATATATATAAATATGTATATATATATATATATAAATATGTATGTATATATGTATATATATATATATGTATATATATATATATATATATATATATATATATATATATATATATATCTACGGGAGTCTCTACAAACCAATCGCGCTATTAATGGGTAATGAATAAAACAAACAATCACACAGAAACAAAGCATGCTGCAAGTATAACATCTAGATAGCGAGATTGATACAGATATAGACATCGAGGGGCTTGAGGATTACAACCGAGTCACAATATATTGATTGGAAAATGATGGTTTACAATTGGATGCTAAGATACACTGTCGGTGATCAGATTTAGAAGTCCCAAAGTAATAAACCACACGTAATACGCATTAGAGAAGCTATTAGATTTGATTAAGCCGGTCGTAAAGAGATTAACCACGGATTCCCATGGATTAGGCACAGGTTGAATAACTTCATATATTGAAGAATGCTACAAAACTGCATTGGGAATAAACGAGCAATATCTTTTAAAACAATGGCGTCAGTGAGACTAAAATATTGTAATTCTGCAAATAACATAACACATAAAATGGCGTTGCTGGCATTTGACGGCTAGTATATTGCTTTTGATATTATTCATTAAAATAGAATTCATTTTTTTCCCAAGAAAATAATTTAGTCCTGTGTCACGCGTGAATCTGCATATGCTTAAGAATGCTGACATTCAAAGACACACGCACACACCCACACACACACACATATATATATATATATATATATATATATATATATATATATATATATATATATATATACACTTAGTTATGCTTCTATATTTCTATATTTCTATGTACATGATTAACTCCTCAACGCACTAACTAATCGTAATGAATTGTTAAACCCAGATGCTAGGTCGAAAAGATCCGAGTCAGGGAGATATTTACTTCTATCTTATGAAAAGATCGTAAACAAAGTGATGGAAGACATTAGTAAAAATTCAGATCCCTCCGATTTCCGTTGATCATGAAACCAGAAGTATTAGAGCCAAATTAATAAATATTACCTAATTTTTAGTTGTTTCAGACTATTAAACCAAGGCGTGTAAGAACTGTAATAGGGGTACAGCCACTTATTGCGAAATTTAGTGTATCGGATTTGTCTTAAATTGTATCTAGATTCATAATTCACAAACTAAGTAATATTATCTGCATTTCATATTTTTTCTCCAGAGCCTATAAGCTTAAACATTACTTTTATACTAAAAATACTGAAATACATTTTCAACAAAATTGGGATTAGGATTGTAAACACTATGTTTACGTTATATATTGATAGTCATATTCGTAACGTAACATATAAATGGACGAGTATTCACCGAAGTATTGAAAACGTGTGTGATACTTTATTTTAACACAAAAAGATTATAAGAAAAATTTAGAGAAAATAAAAAGAAGAATTCTGATATGTTTTAACAATGAGAGAATGCTGCCTAAATACACTATATATATATATATATATATATATATATATATATATATATATATATATATATATATATATTACAGATGATTAGAACAACATCGATATTGTCAGTTTTAGATCCAATAATATAAAACAGAACGTTACCACTTTCTATGGGCTTTCCTGAAAGTTAATCGAACGAATACAATCTTATGTACTAGCAAAAAAAAATGGAACAATTAAATGGAACAAGTAACACATGGAAGTTACAGAAATTTGACAAATCACGTAATGGACCACTCGGAAAATTGAGAAAATAAAAAAAGTCTCATCAGGAAAAAAACACTCCGTATTATGTAATAATCTTTGCTTAAATAAAAATATGCTGCCTAAATACACACACAATATATATATAAACTTACTAATTTGTTAACATTTATTTTTACAGTTATAACTCTTATTGTAACTATACTTTAAAAGAATTGTTAACAAATTAGTAAGTTTTTTTTTTCTTAACCAATTTAGTAAAACTCTAGTTTGTAAATAAATCGTGCTTAAATGTCGCCAAACTTTAATTCCGTATTGACGTTATAACCAATTAAGTTTCTTATAATTTCCTATATAAATCGAAATCTTCGTCCTGAATTTTCGTCTTTTTATTTCTAATCGTAAATAATTAATCGTGAACGCTCGAATCTTTACCAATTTGTAAATAAACCGTTTTAAATGTCGGTAAACTTTAATTCCGTAGTGTAAATCATCTCGAATCTTGACGTTATACAAATTAAATTTTTAATATGTTCTAATCTAAACCGAAATCTTCGTCCTACATTTTCGTCTTTTAATTTTTAATCGTAAATAATTAAACGTAGTTTTTAATCGTGAACGCTCGAATCTTTCATCATATATTTTTACCCATAAAGCTCACATTCGAAATTTTAAATGAGATGATTTATTTGTTTAAATAGCAAAAAAGAATTCTTTTATATATATTTTTATATTTTTATATTTCTGCATATATAAAAAAAATAGTCAAATTAATCTTTTACTTCTGTCACCCCTCCTCGATTATTTTAACATTTACCTCCTTTTTACATAGACCAATCAAAAAAGTGAATTTATCTTTTTAAGACGATCAATTTCTCTCATTATTTGGTTTTTTGACGTGGTTGTTTATACATCTGAGGAGACCTAATGAAAGGGGTCGAAATAAGTTATAATGTGTACAACCTTAATGTGTGTATAGTTTTTCTTTTTATAATTCTGTTTTGCTCTGTTTAAATTACATTGAGCTCTGTCATTCAGATTCTCAACATAAAATTTAAATCTACACACTATATATATATATATATATATATATATATATATATATATATATATATATATATATATATATATATATCACGTCGGATTATTTGAAAAAGAGATCAATAAAATGTTAGATCGATGGAATGCGAGCAGAAAATAAACATTATTTATTGGAAAATCATGCATTTTATGTTTCCGAAACGTGGCATTAATTTATTAATGGGGGTAAGCGCTTAATGTTTACAAAAATCCCTTTAAAATCATTTAAAACCTCGGCGAGTCAAAGAATGAGACTGTATTTGCGAGTTGAAAAAGATTCTGAAGGCCTTTCAGTACATGTCTACACGTGTCAATAACACCATGGTATGTCTCTGGAATATTTAATATATATATATATATATATATATTTATACGTTTAGAATAAAAAAAACTTCATATATATATATATATATAATATATATATATATATATATATATATATATATATATATATATATATATATATATAACGTATGAAACGAAGAAGCACAGGTAATTGTTATAATATTCAATGAAGATTCCTAGTTCTTGTTCTTTTGCCCTATATACATTTAATTTCTCCTACCTTCTCTTCCTTATCGCGTAGATGTTCGCCATCTCGATGTCGTCTAGTGGTTGAGTTTCTTTCTGCGTTTCTGTACTGCCGTGAACATCGCCGGCAGCTGTGTCTACAACATAACAAAACCTTCCCAACAATATTCACGAGGCAATAATCTTTTACTTTAATTTTGTTTATTTCAGGTGTCAGTCTACCGTTAGTCTTTGAGATGTTTAACCAACGTTAAGGGAGATACCAAAATTACTACTGTATCGTAGTAAATTCCTAGCTTAAGTTCTTAGCCATTCAAGTAGGGGGATAAGGAATATAATGCCTGTATTTCCTTAGGGAACTGTATTCCCCTAATCATTTGAAGACTACATAGACACATCGTTCGTTCGGCTTGCTTCCACTAACAAGACTGGCAAAACACAGTTTCCAACAAAAAACACACGCCCGGCCCCACTAGGCCAACATTCCTCTCCTCCTACTTCAAAAAGGAAACAATCCTAAGCTTTTATTTTTACACCCCCATGCATGGTCAAGTCGGAACCAGGGATTAGCACGGCTAGACACCTCTGTTCCATCCTCTTGACCCGGCTGCCTCCAATCAGCCCCATTCCCTGTCCTGGGATGTAAAGAAATTTCCATTACGATCGATATCGGCTCAACGGCCAACCATGTCATAATCGATACTAGGACGCGCTGGGTGTTCCCTGTCGCAAGGCTGCTCGCCCACTTGACCCCACGGGCATCTGCACACGATAACTAGTCATTTAATTCATCTCACACACGCACTCCCAAGCATCAGCCTACAAATGATAGTAACTTTCTCTTACTGGCGGGTATTACCTCGAATTACGAGGGAACAAACAGAAACCCTTACTTCAAAACATATACCCTATCATTGTCAGCAGACGAATTTAATTTTAGGTACCGTTCTATCCTTAAGCAATATATTTGCACAAGGGATAATACACATCTGTGGAAACGGTGTGTCTTTTGGAGGTGGCATCTCCGACACTCACATCGGGCCTCAATCCGATCATACTGCCTATCTATCTCTATCACAGGACTCTAAAATACGGCACTTTCTTTTAATGTTGAACCTACCCATGGCTTTATCTGCCCCCGACCCACGCACGAAGTGCTCCCTCACCCCAGATAAACTCCAAACCCGTCGATGAGGACATGCTTACATCGTTTCCTTTTCAGCCCTTGCCGTTATTGTTACTATGTCGTTGGGGTGGAGAGGTGTCTCTGTGCACGGTCGGTCACATCCAACACCTAGGACAGACACGTTCCTACAAATTAAATATTTCATCATTCATGCTTGATTGACCAATACCAATGCGGTAACTCTGAGCCCCCCCCCCCCAAAAAAAAATATATGCATAATCATGCCAATCTTTTCATGGCTACAACTTGCTTTTTTCACGCGTGTGACATCGATCAACTATTTGTCCGTATAATCGCAAGTTCACCGGCTACCTCCACGGGTCACGCATAGCGAACATAAATAACTCCCAACCCGTTTATACGATAAGCGGGCAGTCGGAAAGACACGGCCCCTACAGGTCCAAACACATCGGACCTTCGCCACAATTCTTACCGCCCCCCCCCAAAAAAAAGGTCAATTCTCCCATCCGAACTCCGTCAAGTGGCTGACCTCTAACCTATCAATTTAATGAACTGTTTTTCTCAATCTTCCTTTTTCTCTCTCAATTATTTCCACTTAAGTCAAACACTCGTAAAATCAAACGTATTTCTCTTCATATACTACTAGTTTTATACAAGGAGGAGCAAGAAAAGTATTTCGGCTTAACCGACAACCAAGGCAAATTAAGCAAATGAGTCTCTCTCTCTCTCGAAACGATACATTTGGTTGTACATGTGAAAATTCGTCATTGTCTTTTTCTTTTGTATTTTTTTCTACAAAAGTTAATATATGCGTGTGTGCAATAATACATTGCCTTTTTATTACCTTAATTACAAGATTTATGTGGGCGTCTGTCATTATTTTTTTTGTATGTCTTCTAACAAGTATTAATACTTTTTTCAACTATTTGAATTTGTGTGTGCATGTGTTACATTTTATTTTTCTTTCTTTTTTATCTCAGTAAACAGTTTTTGATAGTATTATTTTAAAATCGTCCTATTACCTTTGTGTTATCTTCACTTAATACATGCGTGTATGTTTTTCAAAAGTTAATACTTGTGTGTGTGATTATACATATTCTTTCTTTTTTTTCTTTTATTCCTGTCTTTTTCTTAAATGTTCTTTCTTTTAATAATTTAATATGAAGGAACTTACATTACGTTGCACTGCCTTGGTCATCTATTTCTGTTCGTTTTACGTTTTCTTTGTTTTTATCCTCTTCTTGGGACCGCACGCTGTCATATTTATATATATTATTTTTGTAATTTCCTTCCAGTTGTGGCTACTACTTCTTCTAATGAACCCATCATGTAAACCCAATATTTCCACGTACTTGCATGACATTTTTCTTAAAGGTATCATCCTGAGGAAGTCTTATAAATAAAGACGAAACGTTGATGAATACATGAAACACATATTTTTGTGTTTCCCTTTTCATTTCCCATTACGTCGGATTTCCCTCCTTCTTTCCTTTCTCATATATATATATATATATATATATATATATATATATATATATACATATATATATACATATATATATATATATATATATATATATATATATATATATATATATATTGTGTATTTGTTTATAAAATGGATGAGTTAAATTAAAACTCTTATGTGTTTATTCAAACCAATTATCTTAAGTAGGTCTAAGAACAGGTAATCAGACACTTCAATGAATATAATAACATTTTCCTGTGTTTCTTCTGTTCATTCCTCATATATATATATATATATATATATATATATATATATATATATATATATATATATATTTCTAAAGGTGTATGTTACATATTCCAGTAACATACCATGGGGTTAATGACCTGTGTAGACATGCACTGAAAAGGCTTAAAACCCATTCACAATCATCTTCCACTCACAGATACAGTCTTATAAATATACATATAAACTTAGTGCATTGAAATAAGTTATAATGAGTGCATAAACTCTCATTAAATCTAAAGACAACCTATGTATTTCACTTTAATTCTTTTTGAGAATATTAGGTGCAATTATCAATAATATAAATCAGCAATAACAAGTAACTTTAACATATATTTGAAAGTAAAATAAATCTAAATGTTCTTACTTTTATGAAAGTAAAATATAATCAAAAAATATCTCACTAAAGATGTATTAAAAAAAGGTTTGACCTTTTTACAAAATATTTTATTTGTAGTTACATTATTTAAAATAAACAATTTCGTATTGAATTTTAAGCGATTTGTTGAGTTACAGTTGTTTATATAAACAATGCTTGTGGATAATTATAAACGGGTTAATAAAGATAAACAAACAGAATGGGGTTGAAGAGGATATACCCATAGAAAATAAATAATATAACAAGTGTGACATGAGTAAGTTTAATATACTCTATTTTCATACGGATGTTTACAAAGTATCCGACCTCCGGAATCTTTACTTACTCCGACCTCTTGTGCGATCTACTGCACTGTTGAACGACGATCTCCCATCATCAGATGTCTCATTTTCTCACGAACAGTTGCAGTTCAAGCAGTTTTGGGATCTGTCAGAACGGTGGCCACTCTCTGCTGATGCGCGGCTATTTTTGAATCAGTTGAACCACTCCTTAGTTTGTGTTACATCCATCGCATCTTCTCCAAACGCCTGCTGAATCTTACAAATTGTTTTGCTTTGAGAATTGTTAAACTTTTGACAAAATTTGATGCAGTAGTTTTGATAATAACGTTCGTAAAATAGCACTCTGAATTGTGACATCTATAACAATAGCTTCAGTCTAAACAATATTTCTCCTTCAGTGACTAAAAAGAGACACTATAAAGTGCACTATCCGAACATATACTACACATAGATCGTAGCCAGACATTAGAATAGTATTCTTTATAATATTAAAATCTTTATATTATTAAATATAAATTATCAAGTTCATTATAAAATAAATGCGATTTCCCTTTTTAACATTCTTAAATAATTATCTCCCTTACTTTTTAAGGTGTTTAATAGTTAGTAGGTACGTTTGCTATCATTATCATCGTGAGTTGTATTGACGTGGCGTCGTCGACGCGTACACAGTTTACAGGGTCAGTGAGTGCATCCAAATTTCATATCGATCCTCCAATGTACTGAAAACGGGCGTGACGTCAGTTGAGAGAATGGAAGAAAGGACACCCGCGTGGATGTTTTGTGAGATGACGACGTGCAGAGAATGTATGAGGCTCATCCATACTTAAAACAACGAACTAATTAAAACAACGAACCCTATCACGAAAGTAGGCTAACCAACACTGTCTGTTAATGTGTCTTGAAATCGATGATTTTTTTTATTGTTTGCGCTGTTCTAAAACATTAACAGC
>OY744535.1:78387140-78464640 GCA_963556195.1 Sepiola atlantica
TAGTTAATGGAAATGAATGAAACATAATTAAATGATATATTTTGTACTTAATAAGATGTGTTATATATATATATATATATATATATATATATATATATATATATATATATATATATAATGTTTATTAATAAATATTTAATATGTATTACCTACAGTCATCGACGTTTCATGCTTACACAATCTATAGTGCAAGAAGTTTATTTCCGACGATTGACGGGCGCGAACTCTGATCGCAGTCAAGACCCTTTTCCCGTTGGCTATCACAAATTGGCTCTGAATTAAGGAGGAATTTAACGTTGTAAATGTCAAGTCGGCTGGTATTTTACAACGAACTGTGTTGGTCTCGCAACAAAGCTAGTAGTACTGCCTGTTATTAAACTCACTCAGAGTGGCCGGCCTAAGTAAAGGGGGCTTTTTAATAATATTTATAAAAAAAAATCATGTATTACCTACAGATATCGATGTTTCACACACACACACACACACACATATATATATATATATATATATGTATATGTTTATTTATTTCAAACAATCGAACTAAATAAGATTCATGTGGATAGGTAAAACATTCACTACACCTTAGTCATTTAAAGAGTTTAAAAGATAAAATAGTTTCGCGTGTTGTCTGACAGTGTGGATAAAGCGTTTGCCTCCAGTTACCATATTTTATGTCACTGTGCTGTAGAATCTTGCACTAGCTTGTGTTGTATACTATAATAGGTATTTTCTTGCCGATATCGATTATCATTATAGAACGTAATAATATAATTTAAAAAAATGTGTACTCAATGATGCCTATAGACTTCAAGAAAACTCGAGAAACACGCTTTGAAGAGCTACTTTAGTAAGACTATGTATATATCACATACTTATTTAAAACAACAAGTTTTTAATAGTCACATACATATATGTTTTATCTTTACGAACATTCATCAATATATCTAGGTATAAATGGTCACTGCTCGCAGGATTTGAACACCGGACTTATGATTATTTTGAATTTTCCCACGGCAACTGGAAGAGCAATACTACAATAAAAAATACATACACCTTTATTAAGTAAATCAAAACAATCAGCCTCCGTACAGTATTCAACAACTGGGATATTACTGTGCAATATTGCTGTAGTTTAAAACTTAAACTATTTTCGAAAAATGTATGTGCAGCTATCTATAAAGATGTTGTTCAAACATGTAAAAACAGAAAAAAAGTTCGATTTTTCATTATTCGTCTAGTTTAATTTATAAATTTATAACTGTTTTTCTACTGAATACGCATTTAAATCAAGTTTTAAAAGTGATGATTTCAGTAGGCATCGTTACGCATGTTTCAAAATACCTGGCATTTAAGGCTAGTGTAGGATTAAAATAATTCAGTCGTTTTCTTGCACCACTTAATAGTTCAGAATCTTTTATTTGTATGTGCATTCCTCTTAAGTCCATATTTTAAAGTTGAACAAAATTAAATACACGAGTTTAATGACAAAAATATGCTCAAATTCAAAGCGTAATCATGAGTTGGTGTTCTTTACTAAATATGCAGAGAATTCGATATAAATCTAAAATATTTCAATTTTAAATTTGCAGGGTTGCCCAAGTTTTCTCCTTTAAATCTCTTAAAGATAATCCCAAAACTCAAAGTTGGGAATTATTAAATTAATTCATATCTGATACCTCTTATTAGAATTTCAAGATACTCGACGCTATTTGAGTTTTCACAAATGGTTTCAATACCTTATGTACACCATTTACATAAGACAAATAAAACAACATATTTGTACACATATGGGTCCCTTTTAATCTAACAGCTATGTTCCAAAATCCATTGGGATATGTTAATTATGTTAGGAACGAACCATGTGTATACTTTTATAGTAATATATACACAGTATACACATAACAAACTTCATATAACTAGAAGTATATATATATATATATGTATATATATGTATATATATATATATATATATATATATATATATATATATATATGTGTGTGTGTGTGTGGGTGTGTGTGTATGTATGTATGCGTGTCTTTGAGAGTAAGGTTCTTATGTTTCTCGAAATTGGCCACCCACCAACAGCAATTCGACACTATTTATTTCTTCTGAACAATCGATTGATCGTTAAAATCAATTTTTCAACTGATCGATATGTCTGAGGACTATTTGTCAGACGAGCAATGAAATTACCGCCATAAATCAACATCCATTTTGGTTGTTGTTGGGGCCCAAGCTGGCGACGTCGGGGTAGAATGTTGACTCGACTCGCCAGGTTTTATATCAGACTTATCAGCAATAAATATGTGTTTTTTTCGGGCAGTTTCAGCTCGTTTGAATTCTTTTTAGGTCGACCTACTTCTTCAAGCAGTTATCATAGACATTGTATAGCTATACAGAATACACATTATTTAAAACATTTATTAACCTTAAACTCTGAACCGTACGATAATACGGTGACAAGGGTAATACATATAGGAGATTATCTGGGTTGGGATTTGTGCAGCAAGTTGTTTATTCACATTTTACATACAGTTGTAAAGACATAAAAATCATCCCATATCTGTTGTGTAAAGGTAGAGAAACAGGTTCGCTGTGTATTATTATGTTTTATCGAGGAGCACAGTTGTTCAGCTGACTTCCTCCAAAAGGGAAAGTTTCTAGGGAATTCTAATTTCGCAAGTTATCCCCCTGTGAATTGAACGCAGGCGAGATTTACTTTAACAACGTTAATTCTTTGCATTTTTTAGTAAGTGTCACATTTGCACTTATACATCGGTTACATTTGCTAAATGGTACCCATCTGCTATTGACCAAGATCAACGTCGGTACACTTCGTTTATCTAACTTGAATATGCCGAATATGTTTGTGAATGACGTACATATGCACGAAATGTTAGTTTGAGCACTTTAATAAATTAACTCCGCAACCACCATTAACGATAATGGAAAGTTCTTGAAAAAAACAAATACTTCACTCTTTGTTGATTGACAATGTTTATATAAACATAAATTAATTAATGTCCTCATGATTCATTTCCGACTGCTGAATAAATAGAATCGACGACTGTCGCCCAAACGGTTTAGTTTTGATCATGGCTTGAAGCAGTGTGTTATCTACTCACATTAAGGTATGTGATACTGCGAAACACTATATCGGTAGAATAAGTATATCTGCCACCTTCCAGGATTGGGCACTGTGGCAAGTGTAACTGCCGAATTCGTTAGCCATAATTCTAAGATATTCCTAAAAATGAGTTGAGCTCTATTCGGATGGTGTTAGTGTTTATATAAAAACATTGACATTTCGGCTAATATGCAAATTGTTAGGATCGCCGACTGTAACAAATTGCCGTTTCGTTCCCGACTTATAACACTTTAATTTCTAGCCCAAACTAAAAAAAGAATAATGTTTTTCAATATCGAATACTAGTTATAGTTGAAACACTTTCCTCTCACATTTACCCCATTTCCATTATATATTACTAACTGCTTGGTGTACACACACTTATACACTCTGTCGCCATCGTTAACTAAGGATGGTGCTTGTTAGGAATAAGTATCGAGAGATTTCAACACGGATCATTTTCCTCACATAAGAATTTTTGATTACTAATGGCGAAATTCGAATAAAGTTCCGATGCCTCGACGCAAAAGGAGCCGAACTAAACCGACTTTTGCCGAACAAAATCTTAGCTAATATTAAGGTAGAGTTAGGGTAACGATATAGGTATGTCATGGTAAACACACAGTTCGGTTCGAATTGTATAAAAGTACTGAAACAGCATTACTGAATTTAGGAGTGTTCAGTAATGATGATTCAGTACTTCAATGCAATTCGAAAGAACTGTGTTTTTACCTTAACACAATATACAATATAAAATCAACGGCTTATTTCGTAAAATTAATTCGTTGCAACACACTGCTAATAATGCTTCCTGTTTATTCGTAAGCAGCTCGTTAACGTAACCTAGTCTAGGAAGTCTACACTTAAACACGGCATGGATGACGTAAGTACTGAACTTTTCCATAAAATTACCCAAGATGCTTGCTTGTATGTAGAGAAAGAATAAGAACTCTGACGCAGATGTTTATTGATAACAAAATATTTATTTAAAAAGAAGAACCAGTCTCAGAACACACCAGAGCGACGACGACGTATAATGTTCGGACTTTTCCCGTTAAAATGAAGGACGAAGGTTGTAGTCCGCTTGAAGAAAAGTTGATGGCATAAAACGTGACTAAACTCGAAAAGAGATAACAAACAACTTGGGTAGATGAAGAAAGGGTGTTTATATAGATGAAAAAAGAGAAGAAATAAATAGAATGTTGCTTGCAAAAGAAGTGCCTTTGCGGACTCACTGTAAATACCAGTTTTCTTGTAACAGGATGTTGTGAAGAGTAGTTGAAAATCAAGAGGGTTTCGCGCGTATTATATACGCTAAATAAGCAGGAACACGCTCTCACCTGACACGGCAGAGAAGAAACGTTGTTGACGCCTGCAAGGCTGGGAGAGAAGAGACTGTTATCTTCAAAAAAGGCGCTCTTCTCTATTTTCTGCCAAGATTGAAGCAGTGGTCTATGATTGGCTGATTTTCATCCAATCACAGGGCACTTAGAATTCACTGCGCTTAATAATAATTCCAATAAGAGAATAAGACAGACAGATGAACATACGGATAGCTACTCTCGGTAAATCACACTGTGCGCGGTGCTCTGGTCGAGTTCTAAACATGTTTCTCACGGTTTAAACCTCGCCAGCTATGGGATATGCGTTCTAACCCCTGCAATAACGTTGTTCCGCACCTAACGTTCGCTGTCATCCTACCTAACCTAACCTAACATGTTTAAAGTTATAATGCTAACACATGTTTAAAGTTATAATTTAAACACATATTTAAAGTTATAATTTTAACACATGTTTAAAGTTATAATTTTAACACATGTTTAAAGTTATAATTTTAACACATGTTTAAAGTTATAAGTTTAACACATGTTTAAAGTTATAATTTGTACATAGTTCGTCAGTATTAATGCGAATAATGTGTTGAGTTCATTTGTTGTAGCGAAAGACACGGGAATAATTGTGATGAACATTTGTCGTATACTACTAAGACACTAACAATCTTGTTTTTTGCCCAGACATAGTAGATCGCGAAACAATACATGACGTCATAAATTATGACGTTACCAAATAACGATGCCATCTATTGAAAACAATATATGAAAGAGTGTCTGATTATACTAAAAGATTACGTATACAAGTATCAGAGGAAAATACGGAATAAGGGTGCACAGTGAATGATGTCACAACATGCTGACGTCATCTATAAAAATACAGTGAGCGAATGTACTTTTGTTGTTTTATCTTGAATCGAGGGGTCATTAGAAAGGTACAGTAGATACATCTTTTTATATTCAATAGTATTTTCTAAATTTTGATTTGACTCGGTTTTAGAATTCATACGTGGGCATCTTATTCTGCTAATCTTGTTCGGCTTCATATATATATATATATACAGGGTGTTTCAAAAGTCTTGGGAACATTACAAATGCGTATATCTCATGAACTATTCCAGGTAGAAAAATGAAACTGGTGCCATTTTAAAGCTTGCTTAATCAAGTTTTTGGTCATACTAATGATTTTCGTGTTATCTTTCCAGGTACAGTAATGGCGTTCTCTAAACAAGACAAGGCATTTTGCGTCCTCCAATTTGCAAAGACTGAATCGTGGACATGTGTTCAGCATGCATTTCGCAGGAAATTTAAAAAAGAAGCCCCTGAAAGGAAATCCATTGTCAGATGGCATGCTAAATTTGTGAAAGATGGGTGTTTGTACCCAAGTAAGCGAACAGGTCGCCCTTCAACTTCAGAAGATGCAGTTGAGCAAGTTCGGACAGCCTTTCAGCGGAGCCCCCGTAAATCAGTGAGAAGAGCCAGCAGGGAACTTCAGCTTGCTCCAGCAACTCTCTGGCGTGTCTTAAGGAAACGACTGCAAATGGTACCTTACAAGCTCAAGTTGGTCCAAAAGTTGAAGGACACTGATAAGCCACTTCGCCGTGACTTTTGCATTGCAATGCAAGAGAAGTTGGAAGATAACGGCTTTGATGACCGGCTTGTTTTTAGCGATGAGGCGACCTTCCATCTGAATGGCAAAGTTAACAAGCATAACACTCGCATATGGGGTACTGAGAATCCTCATGAACTTCTTGAGCACTAGCGAGATTCACCAAAAGTGAACGTGTTTTGTGCAATTTCCAAGAAAGGTGTCTATGGACCGTTCTTCTTTGAAGAGGCAACTATCACTGGTGAATCCTATCTCAACATGCTGGAAGACTGGTTAATGGCTTAGTTAGAACAAGCAGACTCTGATGACTTCATTTTTCAACAAGATGGTGCACCACCACACTGGAGTCTTAGAGTAAGGCAGTTTCTTAACACAAGGCTGCCTGGTAGATGGATTGGGAGATCTGGGCGAGGTGATGACGTTCTCATGCCCTAGCCTCCTAGTTCTGCAGATCTTACCCCGTGTGACTTTTTCCTTTGGGGCTTTGTCAAGCAACAAGTCTATGTGCCGCCCCTTCCAAGAGATATTGACGAACTAAAGGCTCGAGTAACGGCAGTTGTGGGAACCATTGACGTCAAGATGCTGGAACGCGTTTGGCAGGAAATGGACTATCGACTAGATGTCTGCCGTGTGACGAATGGTGCTCATATTGAGCAAGTTTGAAGATTCCCCACAGAACTTGAAACTTTAACCTTTCCAACGGTACCAATTTCATTTTTCAACTCCTAATAGTTTTTGAGTTATTAAAAATCGTTATGTTCCCAAGACTTTTGAAACACCCTGTATATTATTTAAAGACCACAAACATAATGTATACACAACGCTAGCACTCGATTGAGTAATCCGAGGAAACCAGAGATAGGACACATTAGTAAAACTTGTATATATAAGAATTAACAAGCAAATAAAAAAATACTTAGGATTAAACCAGTGTTGTGAATACTGCCGAATAAATTATTTGATTTAATAATATCGAAAATAAGAACACATGTACTTTCCTACAATTTGACATAGTGGATTTATATCCGTCTATGTTATAAGAACTCTTCAACATCGCCCTAGAGTGGACCGATATTTATACTGATATATCCAAGCATGACATCAACATCATTAAAAATGTGTAAGATCAGTTTTAATCAATAATAATGACTAATGGATTAACAGAAAAATGACAAACTCATCTGATAAGCCACGGATCCTCTTGACTCTTCGGAGGTATCAGATCATTTGTGGTTATTTATTTTACATATACTCACCAATACATTTTATAATACAGATAGCGGCCCATATAGAGATGATGGGTTAGCTATAATAAGGGAGTTCAACAAGTTCGAGGGAGAACACTTCAAGAAAAGTATACATATGGAAATGAAAAAAATAGGCTGAAAAGTATAAGTATGCTTAACATTTAAATAACTTACTTTTAAGATGCCACTAAACACAAAAATACTTACAAGCCATATTAAAAGAAATATGCTAATCGAATATACGTAAACGCAAAATATACCCCCCTCAATCATAAAAAAGACCTCTAATAGTATTGAAAACAGTTTTTACAATAACTCTAGCAACAAAACAATGTTTTGAAAATCACGCAACATTTACAATACAACTCCAAGAATAGTGGGTACTATAATATCGAAATTAAACATAAAAAACGACACCAATAATTATAATGAAATTAAAAATAAAAGCAACATAAATATAATCAAATATGCACCGCCTTATAATTAGATGCTAAAAACATAACTGCAGACATAATTCCTAAATACCATTGAACAATCCCTACATAAATAATTCAATAAAATAACCTAAAACTGTTATACAGCTGCTGTGAAAACATAGAAATGATAATTAAAGCACACCCTAAAAAATACTAAAATATAACAGTAGAGAACAAAAATAGTAAAGTGTGCAATAAAGTGACCAATATAGCTAAAATAACACTAAGAAAAACAAAAATAGAAGCACTAAACACAGTGATAACTCAAACCCTTAATAGCAATCACCCAAATAGAAATGACAACACTAGTAATGAAGACAAGAGCTGTAACTGCATGACGCGTACACTTTATCTATTATAAAATATATGCCTAAACAAAAGTAAGGTTTACACAGCAACAATATTTACCAATGAAAGACCGAATAATAAAAAGTACGACAACAACAGAGCATTTTAGAAAAAACAACCCCGAATTTCATGGCATTAGAAAACCAGTATTGTGATTTCAAAGATCGCGGACGCTCAACCATAATCAAATCAAAACTAATACTACACGCAAGCGCATGTAGAAATGTAGACAGTCGTGTAGATTATGTGTAAATGAGAAAGTTTACATCCTAAACATAAACTACACCTCAAATCTTTTTAAACTGTAGAAGTAAAATAGCAAACAACTGCGTACACATAATAACACTCACCTTTGGGTTACAATACATAATAAATCATGAATAAATAAATAAATGAATAGATACACACATAAATGAATAAAAACTAAACTTTAATAGAACGTTTAATATAAATGCAAGCAAGCAGGTGTTAAATAAGTTCACCCATTATTTCGACGCAACAAACAAACGGGGATGAGCCACCTTATCGAAAACAAAAAAAAATAAAATAGGAAATAAGAGTTATACTAACCCGAACCTTTGTTTATGAAAAGCTCAACGATTAACCAAAATACGTATTGGTTAACAAGCTAAACTTAACGCAACGTGTATATATAAAAAAGCTGGCAACACATATCCCATGCATTTCAGCTTAACGGGTACCTACGGTAAGGAAACGATGAAGTCTCTGTGTAGCTTAATAAGTAACTATACATATACATATATATATATATATATACATATATATGCATATATACATATACAGTCGCGTCCAAAACTAAGGGACAAAATTTTAAAACCTAATATTTGTTAGAAATAATAACCGTAAAAAGCTGAAATTTTGACAACCGGTAGTTGTTGTCATCCATAATAACATACTAAAATTTGAACCCTTTGTATAGAATAGAAAAAGAATTATAACAATTATTCATTTATTTCCAAATTTGGAATGTCCAAAAGTAAGGGACAAAATTGAGAAAAACAATGTAAACAGCCAAAAAAAAAACGATAAAAGTACATGTGTAATCAATATTTAGTAAATGAGCCCTTGCTCTCAATGACAGCTGCACATCTTCGACTACAAGAACGGATCAGTTCTTGACAATCCTTGATACTAATTTTAGACCATTCTTCTTGAAGCTTCACCCACAAATCCTCCGTGTTACTGGGATTTCTTTCCCTAACTTTCACTCCTAAGATCTTCCAAAGATTTTCTATTGGATTTAAGTCAGGACTTTGCGGTGGCCAATCCATAATTTCGAAATCTTGCTCGCTAAGGTAACTCATTACCACCTTAGCCTTGTGACATGGAGCATTATCTTGCATAAACATTGCCCTATCGAATCCTGAATTATGAATGATTGGCACAATATGATCTTGAACAATGTTTTTATACATCTGCGCGTTTACACGAGTTTGTAATCGGACAAGAGGCGTTGTACCTTGGCTAGAAAACATTCCAAATACCATGACGTTTCCGCCCCCAAATTTGACAGTTTTCTTAGTACACTTTGTACTTAATTTTTCACCAATACGTCTCTTTACAAAGTTTTTTTCCGTCATTTCCAAATAGATTAAACTTGCTTTCATCACTGAAAAATACTTTTGCCCAATTTTCATATGTCCAAATTACATACCTGTTTGCAAACTCTAATCTCTTCTTCTTATTCTTCGAACTAACAAGTGGTTTCTTCCTTGGCGTTCTATTAAACAGCCCTATTTCTTGCAGTCGTCTAGAAACAGTCTGTCTTGACACATTAACACATGAGGTACTATTCATAACCCTTTTAATTTCTGTGCAAGACTTAAAACGGTCCTTTAATGACATACGCTGCATTATTCGATCTTCTCTTGCTGAAGTTTTGCGGGGTCTGCCGGTTTTAAAAGCACTAGCTATTTTGCCAGTATCATTGTAGGATTTAACAATCCTGCCTACAACACTCTTGGAAAGTTTCACTTTCTCTGAAATCTCTCTAATGGTGTGCTTTTCCTTGTGTAGCTTCACAATAGCTTGTCTCACAGAGTAATCAAGTTTTTGACGTTTCGCCATGGTCTTGACTGATGCAACGTTTACAAATGACTAAATAAGAGTTCTTCAGTAGAGGAAATAAAAAAAGTTGAATGTAGCATGCTATTTACACCGTTTTTCTCAATTATGTCCCTTACTTTTGGACATTCCAAATTTGGAAATAAATGAATAATTGTTATAATTCTTTTTCTATTCTATACAAAGGGTTCAAATTTTAGTATGTTATTATGGATGACAACAACTACCGGTTGTCAAAATTTCAGCTTTTTACGGTTATTATTTCTAACAAATATTAGGTTTTAAAATTTTGTCCCTTAGTTTTGGACGCGACTGTATATATATACATATATATATATATATATATATATATATATATATATATATATATATATATATATATATATATATATATATATATATCGAACTATGTTTACTTTAATATATATATATATATATATATATATATATATATATATATATATATATATATATATTAAAGTAAACATAGTTTGAGTATCCGACAATTGTTTCAGAAACTCTTCAGCTCTTCTATAGTGATAGCGTGTATCCCTGAAGTTGAGTCAAAGAATTTCTGAAACAATTGTCAGATACTCAAACTGTGTTGATTGTAATATAAAATGTTATAATATATATTGAGCACTTTAGAAAGTATTGATTTTGTTTATTTTGTTCATATTTAAACTTACTTAATAAATTAATATATATATATATATATATATATATATATATATATATATATATATATATATATATATATATGCGTGTATTTATATTCAAACGTGTTATATTTAAAAATATAAATGTTATTGCATACAACAATAGTAATAGCCACACAGTGTAATGCTAGAGCCATAGCATAAAATATGCGTATTTGATTTAAACCACGTCAAATCTTAGGAAAAACCGTTTCACACCGGTTCACACCGTTTCACAAAAAAATATTGTTATTTCAAGCATACGCCTGTTTTGGCTTACTTCAAGTATATTTATTAAATGCTCTAGTATCCAATATATTTATTTCCTGGGGGAGCAGCTTTCATTGCCCGTAAGAAACACACAAAAAAACGAAGTAAAAAACAGTTTTCAGGCAAGTAAAGCCTAGATTACAGTCCCCAATCACCATTTTCTTTTTTGACTAATGCAGCTCTTGACTCCTAAATGTTCAAGTCGCAGCATTGAAACGCCATATGCATTTCGCTATTATTATTTTTAAATCGTTCATTCTAAATCACAGAAAACCATAAATAAATGTTTTAATGAGTATTTTTTGTGAGAACTTACGCAATATTCTTTAAATAGATCATTTAAACATTTCTCCTAAACTGTTAAACTTGAAAAAAGCTTAGCAGCTCTAAGTCGTCATGAATCATTATACCTCATATCTACTCTTACAAATCGATCCAAAAAAAGAGCATTGATCAACTACGGAAATACGAGTCCTATCGACACGTTGTTCCGTGACATAGATTTCCGCAGATTCTCGCGTATATAATCTACGGTGCATGACACCTGTAATTCCTTCAGTCACGAACAAACCTGATGGCCATTTTAAACCTGATATTCGATAACAATGCTCTTCTCACTGTCTCTATTGACATCAAGTTGGAAAAGACTACATTCGCTATCACGATTAGCACCCACGTTCTCGTTATAAACTCTTCGTTGATTCAATACTTCAACAGTTTCGAGAATTCGTAGCGCATTCATATATATATATATATATATATATATATATATATATATATATATATATATATATATATATATATATATATGAATTCAAAATCAACATTTAATATGAGGTATACATGTACAGCAAAATCATTCAACTAGAATTAGTATATGGTTAGTCCAAAATACAGTCGGTAAAATACTAGTTACTACAGGTATTAATATCGGCTAAATAGTTTAAACTTACTCTAAAAATGAGCTTTTTTAGAGTAAGTTTAGACAAATAAAATTAGCAAACTATTTATAGCAGTTCCAAGCTTTCAATATAGATTGATATTTGGCGTACGATCGGGTTCAAGTATTCAAAACTTGTCTTAGAAGAGTTTATACGTTAAATATTTTTTGGAATTACGTGGTAATTTTACTTGTCTAAACATAATTTGTATATGTATATATGAAAATGGCGTATTAGTTGGTGCTTTTTATTTGTTTTTTGTTTGTGTTCACCCAAAAATGAACTACTGTATAGTGTAGGTTCTTTCAAGACACTTAAATCCAACAACTTTTTTACTCTTTGTGATTTTTTTCTGATGATTTTGTAGTGTTGCAGAGACGATATTGACATAAACACGTTGTTTTGCACAAGGCAAATGAGACGGAACGAAAAAAATATATCTCACATAAATGTTATGTGTTATGGTAATGTCAAAAAATAAAAATAATGAAATAAAACCATGGTTATTGGAATATAATATGAACTGACTTATATATATATATATATATATATATATATATATATATATATATATATATATATTCATATATATATATATATATATATATATTAAATATTTATGAATAAATATTACTTATTTATTACCTACATGCATAGATGTTTCATGCTTAAGACAACTGCAGTGTAGGGAGTTAATTCCCGACGGTCGGCGGGATCGAACTCCGGTCACAAACCGCCACTGATTTACACCGTCAATTAGTTTGGAAGTTAGGGTGAATTTTAACTTTGTAAATGCCAGGTTGGCGGGTATTTACAACTACATGTGAATAGGGATACATAACAACGAACCGCGTTGGTCTCTCACTTAAGCTAGTGGTACTGAATGTTATTACACTCTCTCAGAGTGCGCGGCCTTAGTAAATGGAGCTATACAATAATATATATATATACATACATAAGTATTATTTATTACCTACATACATCGATGTTTCATGTTTACGCAATCTTCAGTGTAGGGAGTTTATTCCCGCCATATATATATATATATATATAAACAATTATTTTATATTGTTTATATCTATTATGATGGGAAATATTTTCCAAATTAAAATGAGTCTCACTATTTACTACTCAAACGTATGAAGATACATTAAACCAATAACTAGCAATGTGACTATAAATACATCCAATCACGTGGTAGTTGATATGATAACTTTCCTTCGTAAACAGTTTAGTATTAATTCTCTTCGGAAATATGTGTAAGATTTTTGCCTTCGGAATGTGATATTAAATCACATTATAATACAACTTTACTTTCGTTTGTAATTTACACGAACACATTGAATTACCCAGTGGACGTTATACTCGAGTGTCTTCGGTCTGTCTATACACGGGTACGTTGCATGGACATGGTGACATGAGAATACTTTACCTTACAAATAAACCCAGACTAAATATAAAAATGAGATATTATTTTAGCCTTATTAATATCAGGTCGACACTGGCTCATACGTTGAATATGGCACTGTCTCGTAGTGATGTTATCTCAAGTGACAACACTTACTGGCTATTCCACCAGACGAGATCATTATTTGCCATGAAATCCAGGAAAAAGACCAAAAGACCCCTACAAACTAAAACTAAAACATAATTACGTGATCAATTAAAGAGGGAAATGAGTGGGCGTAACTGCTTTACTACCTCAACGATTGAGAGGTTAAGGAGAATCCTGATTGAACGCTCGGATATCTATGTATCTCAAGAAATGCACTTTCCACGGATCTGTTAGCATACAGATTACACAAATTTCTATGAATACTATTTAATTCGACATCTATTTTGGACAACATCTGAACTTTTGAGTATGTTGACTTATCCGTTTTTCCAATTGTGTACTTTAACAACATTTGCATTGGTGTTGATTGCCGTAATCTAGGACCGTTTTTGCCAAAAAAAGTGTTATATAGAGATATATATGTATGTATTTTCAAAGTGTAATGTTACCGGTAATATTACATTACCGATTATTATTTTTTCAAACTTCTTATTATTTAACAAATATTGTAATTCTACAACTGTTATTTTAATGAAAATTAACACACGATATCTAAGGCGAAGGTCGAAAGCGCTAGACATGGAGCGAGAATCAATCTCGATCCTTCCTCTATTATTTCAAGTAGAAACCCCAAGCAAAATGTAAGAAAACATTTCCAAGTAACTCCTAGGTGGTGTGTTTATTAATCGAATTATTTTGTATATATTACATTATTGATATAGTTTGATGTGTATCTTCTCTATTTCGTGACTCTTTCAGAAACTATGAATAGAATTACGATGAAATAGTGTAGCAGTCATGGGGACATTCGCAGTTACAGTATCGGGCGATAACTTTCTCTACTCTACTAATATGCACTTTTAAATATACAACAGCTTTGTCTTTATTATTATCGGCCCTTCAAAATTAGAATACTGGTGACAAGGAATTCAGACATACTCGGATACAGAAACAACCTGGACTTATGTTGTGCCCAACAAGCAGCGGAATCTCGGTTTTATGCTAGATACACAATAACAATTACTGCAGCTGGGGTGTTGGATTAAAAAAGACTTGGGGGGTATGCTCTGGATAATTGTTTATAAAAATAATAGAGCGAGAAGTTGGAATCAAATTGGATTTTTTTTACAACCAATGTGTGCTAAATCTGCGAAAACAAACACCATCGTCGGGAAGTAAGATTGAAGAAAATATTGCCGTTTCAGAGTATGTCAGAAAAGTGTTTAATAAAGTTTGGGAAATTACAAAATTTAAATCGTTTGACCGCAAAAAATACTACCCGGAATATTAGGGAGTTGAGCTTGAAAATGGTGGTCGACATCAACAGAAAATTATTAACTAAAGAATAGTTGACCTGTGAACGACTAAACCTACTAATTGTTACGATTTGACAGTTATATCAATACCGAGGTCTGCATTACATTCCTACCAAGAAAACAATTCTTCAAGTACTTCAGAAAGGGTCAGGTCAGGACTATGGTTGATGTAGAGAGGGTAGAAATAGAGTAGTCTTTCATGAAATATTAAATTGAAAAGTTAGTTTATGTGATGTCTGCAGGATCTACTGGGGGTTCATGGTACTTTCTTACATCACTATTTCACAGGACAAATAAGCAGTTTATGGATTACGGTGCATCTTGAAATTTAGGAACGAACGAGTAATCGCTTACATGAAGTAAAAGTGCAATACACTTATCCAAAGACAACGATAATATATGTTGATGTCCCAAAGGCATTGACTTGGAGCAGTTGAGAGAAAAAGTTGAAGATGAGGAAGAATATGACTGATACACTTGGTATAATTTTCAGTGTCATCACTGTAAATGGTGAGGTCCAGTATCAAAGGATTTTTCTGTGTCATGAAACTTCCAAGACAAATGTAAGTGTTTATCATCTAAAGAATATGTAGAATTATTGAATTTCTCCGAAGATGATAAAGTGTGGGGATGAAGTTTTAACTGAAAGAGCATTTACAGGAATGCTCGCAACTCTAAGGGAAATGTTTCTGTCTATCGTGTTTTTTTGAATGAATGATACGACCATCACTTGTTCCAGTAGGCAAATGATTTTGAAGCTAATGCTTTCAAAATAACTATTGTGCGCACGGAGCCTGATCTTCAGATATTTCTTTTGATCGATGTACAGAGCAGACTTCTAGCATGAAATAAAGATCTCATATAATAATAGGTATCAAATAGAAGTCTTTGATCGCACGTTGAGAGTCTTGCCAAATAATGACGTGTTATATGGAGTAGAAATTATTATATTTTGGCGACTTTAGATAACAGCTAACCTCTAATTCCAAATAAAAATCGATCCCAGGTTGTGGATGCAACTTTCATCCGATCTTCAGTGTAGATGTTTTCCACAATCATGTAACTGGCAGAAAACCTAAGGGTTCTGTTGAATATGGCTCCTGATACTCGAATATTTGATTGATTACACGTAGGTTTAGAAAGAGGAAGAGGGAATTAAGGACAAAGACTTAGTAGAATACCCAAGAATGTGCTTACATCACGAAATAATCACAATATGAAGGAAGAGTTAATTAAATTTTTTACGTTCATGTCTACACAAATTCTCCCTTAACTCTAGTAAATTATCATATGTTGATGAAAGAGCTACCCACTCCCCCACAAATAATCAAGTGGACCGGTTGAATAATCTAATCACATATCTATTTTCTGGAAAATCCGTCATTCTCGCTAGCTCGGATAAAGTAGTTGACTCAGATTGTTTCAGTAGTTACAATAATGAGGAACTAAACTGACGTATTCCTAATGTTATTAAGCCTGACATGCCTCCCAGGTTAATGGGAAATTAACATTTAAAATGTGCCTCTGTGATGGAACCGGTTTGAACTTACAAAAATAATAGACTAAAAAGACATTGAGTACAAAGTAGTAAGGGACTGGAATATGAATAGACCACTTTAAATCCCAAAGTATAACCCCCGTTTAGACATCAATTTCTAGTCATTGGTTGTATTGTCTATGAAATTGAATATGTTACTAGGTAAACCTCTCCGAGATATCGGTTTTTTATCTAATAATATTTGATTGCTCACGGCCAGCTCTTTGTTTGCATGCCAAGGGGTGGACTTCCGGAACACCCCAAGTTTGCATCAGTAATGCCGATAACAGAGCAATAAATTTCACGAGCCATATTGTTTTCACATCAATTTAAATGAAATGTAAAATGCTCAAATAATTCATATCTTAAGAATGCTCTATAGGCACTGATTGATTACCAAGGTTGCGGAGATGGGCTTAAGGCTTGATATTCTATTTAGAGAGTGGTATTCTACAGAGTGGTTGAAATAGTGACAGAGAGTTAGCCAATTCTAAATGGAAAATCATCGTGCCATTACATATAATGAAATGATTTTCGAAATGTTCAAGTAAAATTTAATCTACTGTACTAACGTGCAGAACATTTGATAACGTTTCATGTGACATTTTATGATTGCATATTTTGACATTTATAAGATTGATTACGGGCACACCAGTAAAAAACATGATTATAGATAATGTACGTGCAAAAAGGGGATTTGCGTGCATCCAACAATATTGAGTTAAATGAGCGAATTCGCCTCCACACGGCTAACAAGTACACTGATATTTTATCAGCTCCTCCGCAAAAGCTAGAATTGTAGCCCGTAAAGGTGTGAACACCAATACGTAGTTGCAGCTACATAAATTGTTCTGTAGGATTAACATACTGTTGATTATGGAGTTTACGAAACGGGCTATTGTTTAGACAATATTTTCAAGTTAAATTCAATGTTTACGGTTTCGTGTGATTATTACATTGTTAGTGGAATGTACAGAATAGTTAATCAACTACCCACTTCCCAATGTTTATTATCGGTTTCTAAATTATAACGTTATTATTTCAGCCTGAGCTGTAAACTGCATAAGTACCGAAATAATTTACAACGCTATTAATAGTGTTTACCTATGCACTCAGTTTATGGATTGTCAGGCTGAATATCCTAAGGTTCTTGTTTCATTTGTCGATTATGACATATGTTATATTTTGGGGAAGTTTATTTCTTTAATATTAATGCAAAATTCTTCATATTACATTAACGTGTTTGTAAAACAAGCAGAAAGATGCACAATTGAGGCGATGATACAGGGGTTGAGGTTTAGTTGACAGTGCAGGACCGATGACATTGGAAACACTGTTTTATATAGTGCCCAATAAGGAGACACTTGTGGTAGATGCAACTGCCCAGGCGTGGACAATTGATGGATTTGTAGATATATAAGATAACGGCATGTGTAGGTTGTTTCTAGCGCCAAGGAACGAGCGCACATTCTTTGCACCGGGCTTGGCAATATATTTTATGTATTTGTTCAAATTCATGTTACTTGGATATGTCAAGCAGACGATTTAGAACGATTATAACTAAGGTAAAATGCTATTAGCCATGGAAATTAAAGGAAAGGAGCTTTGTAATAGTGGAATTAAATGTTACCATATATTTACGTCCCCATTCCACTAATGTCTGGAGGTCATTTTCTAAAGTTTGAAACATTTATTTGGATATGTGCACATGCATTTTCTTTGACATGTATGGTATAGAGCGTAGTTTATACTAGAAGATATAAAGGGTTCGGTCACAATTTTATCAGGGGGGGCGTTTATGAATATCTGGGATAATAAATGGCAAAGGATCGACATCTGTGGAACACTCGCACAATGTCATGTGTTGTGAATACATCGTGTAGGATAACATGGATTATTCTCTTATCTAGTATTCGCCCATTTATACTGTACGATTTAATTTTCATGAGTAGACAATCATGCCGGACCTTTTGAAAGGCATTGGATATATCACGGGCTTCCGCCCTTGTTTACACTGCATTGTTCATATATAATCGTTCGGATAACCGAAGTAGAAAAGGTTTGCCTGAATCGATACTGTCGGTCAGAAAGTTGTTTAGCATTTACGAGGTGGTGGGCTCGCTTTTGATTGATTAATGACTCAAAGATTTTATCGAACTAGAACAATGATGAGGCGATAATTGAGCTGGTAAGTTCTGTAGCCGGCATTATTCAATACTGGTACCATATAGACAATTGCCCAGCTATTAGCGAATCACTATTTGGCATGACATTTGCTTGGGAGTTTTCATAGAACAGGGGCTTGCTGAGCAGCGTGTGTTTAATTAGTTTAGCAGGGTGAAGATCTGACCTTACGCTATAGAAGAGTCTAGGTATTTTATGATATAGAGGGCACGGGAAGGTCTAATTATAATAGCATACATTGTGCCTTCTGTCCACCAACGGAATTTTGGAAAGAAGTGGTTCTGGGATTATAAAATATATTTGACAGTAAGCCAGCGAACAAACAGTTAGACCTTCTCAGTTGCCGTGCATGTTTACTCATAATTGTTTGATAGTGGGAAATAGTTGAGTGTCTATTATCAACCACACTATATGACATTTTCAAAGAAATAACAAGTTCTTCATATCTCCGATTAAATGCGTTTTCTGGTAATTTTGGTATACTTTCTCTTGGCTACAGCTATTTTACTCTTACCCTGCTTTCTAGCTAATATGCATGTTTGCCTATTTGTATCTTACTTATGGCGGTTAAATCTGCGACGCGTGCTGCTTTGGTCGCAATGGTAGCTGCTCAGGTTGAAGTGAACGTTTGGAGAGAGTGGGGCTTTCCGTATAACTTTCGTGTGAGAATATGTGCTTTACTACATGCTTCAACCAATGCAGTTGCCTCATTCGCGCATATTTGAGTAAACACTATTTTACTCCGAAGGATGTGTTTGATGTTATCTCTGATGGATTCAAACTCGGCATTTTGAAAGTATTACATCATTTTGAGCAATGAGCTTGAAATCAAAGTTTCAGAGTGATATGTAATAATGTAAGAAGCTGATCAGCGTTGTTAAGTGGGGTAGGCACATTCGTAACACGAGCATTGGGCAGTGTAATCATGTATATATCAAGCAGTTGAGTTTGTTCATCTTGACGATCTGACGGCGAGTTGGGAAAGTGGCAGTGAAAGGGAATACCATATAGAGAAACTATTCGTGTGGCTACCAGCTTCGTCATTATAGCTTGGGAAATCGATCCAATTACTGTGGTGGACATATAATCACTTAATACATGAAATCGGGTGCTAGTATCTAAAGAGAGTAATTCATCGATACTTGGAACACCATGTTTTAAAAGTGTACAGTTCTGGCTCGAATGAGAAGGGCACAGGAATGTTAAGTAAGCAACGCTGTATTGCAATGATAGTCTAAAGCACATGCCTCTCTGATCATCTGATTTGAAATGAAGCTCTCTACTCAATGGAAAAGTGTTACAAATCTCTACTCCAAGTCCGTCCATGTATAAGGCTATCTGACAGTGAGGGAGGTATTGAGTAATGTCAAAGCGATTGGAAAATATGGAAGAGTGTAAGTTTGTTTCAATTAGTGCTATAACATTCGGGGACTTTATTACAGAAATGAGTCTACATAGTCTACGTTTGTGCTAAGCTCTTGCATATTTGTAAACGCGAACCTCAAGAGAGGAGACGAATTGGTCTGGTTTAGGTGAGTGCCAGAATATTCCGACGGGCGGTACGGTTACGCCATTAATAGTGGTGAGTCCCTACGAAATATATGTATGTCTATCGATATATAATATATAGATATAACAAATATTCATTCATTACACAAATAATTATAGAAGTGCAAATTTCTCTCATGTCTAGAATTCTTAGTTTAATTTTGATCGAAAATCTCTCAAATTCATAGCATGAGACTAAATGGTCTCATAGAAGACCCTTATGTTTGATTACTATGGATCAAATCAACGCAACGCTGAAATATTTGAATGTTTACATAAGATGTTGTGTCCATATAATTAGCCCTAACAAGTTGTTACGTATGAACAGAGAAGTTGGGAAAGGCATACGAGTTCTGGCTGTAAAAACCTCTGAACAAAACACATAAGAAGACGCCCTTCTAAAAAATAATACATAACACATTGGTTATTTGCTAATGCAAACAATCTTGAAATTATCGCAATTACTATTACTGTGAACGCAATAGGTTTAACAAATGTTGAAATAAAGAAAGTACACGTATGACTATCGGCACAGAAATGAGCCTGCTGCTGTCATTTACTTCATTATTTATTAAGATATTTTACGCTATTCTAACTAACTAATTTTCTGGCCCTTAACTTTATGTGTAGTGTCTCTTATGTTATTTTTTGTCAACACGACTGAATGTATTTTGTGGGTGCGGTGTTCCCTTCTTTAGCTACTTTAAATTGCATTAAGGGTTTAATTTGGAGATACCTAGTTTTGTAGCAAATATACTTTCTGTTTTAATTGTATACCATGCTTCAGAATTAAGAGAAACCATTACATCGTAAACTCTCTTATTCTGACCATGTAATACCAACCCGATAATCGTCTGCATATCAAATTCAGTTCGATTCTACAAAATATATTCACGATTTAATTGAAAACACCTTGTCCCTGGTAGTGTTTTTTTCTAATATTAATAATAATTTACTAAGTGGCTGTTTATTGTGAATATTTTTTCTGAATTTGGTCTAGACAATCCGTCAAAACATGAGGCATCGTGTAGCCCTCCTGCTATGCTATTCGTATAGGAGCTGATTCAAAATAAATGCGTTACCTTTTTCTCAGTTCAATATAATACATTTATTATCATATTCACAACATCCATAACTTACTTATCCGTTATATGTAATAGTTGTTATAATAAATTAATATTCATGTTTATAAAACATTGGGTGTTAAAAAGAAATCTAATCAATGCTTGCTTCATGAATTCTATTATATTGTTAAACATCTCTCACGAAATAATGAATATTATTTTAAAGAACAATTTGTATATACAAATCTAAAAACAATAACAGCGTTTAGACTATTAAAGAATTATTTTTCTGCACAGCAATACGTAAATTAGTTAACTCTGCTCCTCATATAACGTATACATAAGTATTATAGAACACCCATTGACTACTGCTGTAGTATAAACTTGAAATACACGTGTTCACCTCACCGTCCGCAAATACATGAGCACAACCTATACATTTAGATATGTATACTTTTTTTCTACTTATTTAACAGAGGAGAAAGTCATCTGGTATAACCTAATTAGAGTAACTACATATTCGAAAAGAAATAAAAATAATTTTGAGAAAGTTGATTTTAGATAACTGACTTTTATACAAAATATGATATTGAAATAGGCATGCTCAAATATTGAATAATTAAATTATATACTGTTGAAAAGAGTTCCAGTTATCAGTTCCTTTACTCTGAAAAAAATGGCTGTATTAATAATTTGGTATGCTTTCTCGGCGTTGTCTAGCACTGTATTTATATGACATTTGCCTTGAGTTTCTTATTTTTAAACTATAACCATTTATTCGGTCTAAAATATATATGTTATTTAAACAAACCCAAGTAAGTATATAAATAAAGTATAGAACACGATCGCAATACAGATATGCTATTTATATACGCTAATTTGTTTATTTTAATGGAAAACGTTCCAGACAAGACTCGAATCCATTTGATGTAAGGGGCAAAAAAAACTATTTTACGGTAAACACCTGGAAAAGGAAAAGTATTATATGGATAGATTTCGACACATAACACAACCATTTCCCCACTTTCTCTGAAACATCACTCATAGCTGAGCATATTAAGGAAAAATCGTTCATTTTGGTAAGCAAGCATGAAACTTGGCACGATTGCTCACAATGGTCTACTCTTCCGCAAAAACGTTTGGGCCACTCAAAAATCCAAGATGGCCGCCATTTTCAAGATGGCCGCCATTCTGAAATCCAATATTGCTAGTTTACAAAGTATCTAACCGATTTTCACAATTTTTGAGTCAAATTATATGTTTTAGGGGATGCGAAAGCAGTAAATGACACAAAAATAACCGATAAATGAGTCCTACAATCCACAAAGGTACATATATGAGATGGATTTAAGCAAATATTGTCAATTTTTTCCTTTTATTGCCATTAAACCGAATCATTGACTTGATATTCAATTCCCCAAGTGAGCTGAATGTATTAGTTATAAAAATTAATCCGTTCAGCTCATTCTTATAATATGTCATATGTAAGAGAGTCAACTTTCTACTCTCGTTTAATTAATAGATAAATAAGAATACAACAGTTACATTAATTTTGTACTAATGAGTTTTTCAAAACTTAAATGCCACAAGAGGATGAGGATTGCTGGGTTTGTCAAGGGGACGGTTTGACAACACATTTAACATTTGAAATAATCGTTCAAACAATCCAGGATTTGATTAAATAAAGGCTCATGCGAATTTCTTAAGATTGGATTTATTAACGCCAAAGTTGTAGTCAGTTGAGAAGCAGTCTAGTTGTATTGTGTTCTGCAGACCTGTAGTTTATAAAAACATCTGCTCATGTCTGTTCGTTTAGCATCGTATACACAGAGAAAATGATCAACTAAAATTATTTACAGTGGTTGTAGCTAAACGAGTTTTCCATGGACGAACGAATTAAAGTACTATGTATAATGCAATGTGTGTTTTAGAATATGAAAGCGATTGATGACTGGTAGATTACTAAATGAATCAATCTGTAAATGTGAGGATAAAGAGAGATGAATCTTTGTAAATTCATGTTTATCTTACTTGCAAAGAAAGCTTTAATTAATGATTGGTTTGTTATGAGCATCTGCCTCTGCATCGACTAGACGATATAACAACCACAGAAATTCGAAATGGAAGATAATACCGAAATAAGCTTTGCGAGAAAGGTATCGAGTAATGTCAAAGCGATTGGAAAATATGGAACAATGTAAGTTTGTTTCAATTAGTGCTATAACATTCGGGGACTTTATTACAGAAATGAGTCTACATAGTCTACGTTTGTGCTAAGCTCTTGCATATTTGTAAACGCGAACCTCAAGAGAGGAGACGAATTGGTCTGGTTTAGGTGAGTGCCAGAATATTCCGACGGGCGGTACGGTTACGCCATTAATAGTGATGAGTCACTACGAAATATATGTATATCTATCGATATATAATATATAGATATAACAAATATTCATTCATTAAAAAAAAATTATAGAAGTGTAAATTTCTCTCATGTCTAGAATTCTTAGTTTAATTTTGATCGAAAATCTCCCAAATTCATAGCATGAGACTAAATGGTCTCATAGAAGACCCTTATGCTTGATTACTATGGATAAAATCAACGCAACGCTGAAATATTTGAATGTTTACATAAGATGTTGTGTCCATATAATTAGCCCTAACAAGTTGTTACGTATGAACAGAGAAGTTGGGAAAGGCATACGAGTTCTGGCTGTAAAAACCTCTGAACAAAAAACATAAGAAAACGCCCTTCTAAAAAATAATACATAACACATTGGTTATTTGCTAATGCAAACTGTTGTGGTTGCAAGGTTGAACAATAATTAGTGAGGAATACAATGAAGACGCAAACAACAAGGAGAATGCAATAATAAGTGTATTAAAGAAAAGGTATATTTACAGTATGTACAAATGAAGGTGTCGAGTTAGAGAGTCTTGGTGGGAGGACATGTACGTTCTTCGGCGTCACTTCCGTTGGCATTTAGGTAACACACACTAAGGCAAACCTAGGCTTGCCATTTATAGTGTAACGTTATTCGTATATGCAAATGAGTGGTTGCCACCACAACACAAACAATCTTGAAATTATCGCAATTACTATTACTGTGAACGCAATAGGTTTAACAAATGTTGAAATAAAGAAAGTACACGTATGACTATCGGCACAGAAATGGGTCTGCTGCTGTCATTTACTTCATTATTTATTAAGATATTTTACGCTATTCTAACTAACAAATTTTCTGGCCCTTAACTTAATGTGTAGTGTCTCTTATGTTATTTATTTCAACACGACTGAATGTATTTTGTGTGTGCGGTTTCCCTTCTTTAGCTACTTTAAATTGCATTAACGGTTTAATTGGGAGATACCTAGTTTTGTAGCAAATATATTTTCTGTTTTAATTGTATATCATGCTTCAGAATTAAACTCTCTTATTCTGACCATGTAATACCAACACGATAATCGTCTGCATATCAAATTCAGTTCGATTCTACAAAATATATTCACGATTTAATTGAAAACACATTGTACCTTGTAGTTTTTTTCTAATATTAATAATAATTTACTAAGTGGCTGTGTATTGTGAATATATTTCCTGAATTTGGTCTAGACAATCCGTCAAAACATGAGGCATCGTGTAGCCCTCCTGCTATGCTATTCATATAGGAGCTGATTTCAAATAAATGCGTTACCTTTTTCTCTGTTCAATATAATCATCATTTATTATCATATTCACAACATCCATAACTTACTTATCCGTTATATGTAATAGTTGTTATAATAAATTAATATTCATGTTTATAAAACATTGGGCGTTAAAAAGAAATCTAATCAATGCTTGCTTCATGAATTCTATTATATTGTTAAACATCTCTCACGAAATAATGAATATTATTTCAAAGAACAATTTGTATATAGAAATCTAAAAACAATAACAGCGTTTTAACTATTAATGAATTATTTTTCTGCACAGCAATACGCAAATTAGTTAACTCTACTTCTCATATAACGTATACATAAGTATTATAGAACACCCATTGACTACTGCTGTAGTATAAACTTGAAACACAAGTTTTCACCTCATTGTCCGCAAATACATGAGCACAACCTATACATTTAGATATGTATACTTTTTTCTACGTATTTAACAGAGGAGAAAGTCATCTGGTATAACCTAATTAGAGTAACTACATATTCGAAAAGAAATAAAAATAATTTTGAGAAAGTTGATTTTAGATAACTGACTTTTATACAAAATATGATATTGAAATAGGCATGCTCAAATATTGAATATATATTGAATAATTAAATTATATACTGTTGAAAAGAGTTCCAGTTATCAGTTCCTTTACTCTGAAAAAATGGCTGTATTAATAATTTGGTTTGCTTTCTCGGCGTTGTCTGGCACTGTATTTAAATGTCATTTGCCTTGAGTTTCTTATTTTTAAACTATAACCATTTATTCGTTCTAAATGGTATATGTTATTTAAACAGACCCAAGTAAGTATATAAATAAAGTATAGGAAACGATCGCAATACAGATATGCTATTTATATACGCTAATTTTTATTTTATTTTAATGGAAATCGTTCCAGACAAGACTCGAATCCATTTGATGTAAGGGGCAAACAAAACCTTTTTTACGGTAAAAGCCTGGGAGGGTGGACCTCCTAGAAATGCAAAGGACAGACCCGTAGACCGGCGTAAATGAAGACCCGAAGGCCAAGACAATACCAGTGAAGACCCGAAAGCCAAGACAATACCAGTCTATGTGGTTCAGTATTCATCGGAACAGATACTACACTTTGATCTTAGCCAAAAGGCCGAGAAAGACTTGAAATTTTAACAATAATCGCCATTGGAAGTATGGTTGAGAAAACACGCTGGTTGATTAAGAAAATGGCTTTAATTAATTGTATGAATAATTTGTCTTCATATCACCTTATCGGAACGTATTGTGAATACATATGGAAACTTGATAATAGCAGTTATAAGTGTATATTTGTAAATCTGAATTTAATGGAAGGTTAAAATGAATGTATTATGTAAATGAGGAAGCCCGTCTAATGTCTAAACGACGTTTATTAAGGGTATAAAAGGCTGTTCAAATCTATTAATTTTAGTTATATTCTTGCCACGTTTTCACTTCTCATCGCAGCCTCGACTTGAAATTTCGTTCTTCTCCAATCTAATAAGGTTATTTAATGTTATCTAATGTAAATTTAATTAATTAACAATAGTTTCCTAATTCTACAGGTATACAAATATTATGAACGCTGACTCGAAAAGCTTAATTAATTAAATGTCAATTACTCGAGCCCCCCCCTCTCTCTTCTGTTTACAAAAATTCCCCAGGACAGACAGACAGACAGACAGAGAAGGTGCTTGTTATATTATAAGAAAAGGAAAAGTATTATATGGATAGATTTCGACACATAACACAACCATTTCCCCACTTTCTCTGAAATATCACTCAAGGAATATGACCACTAAAGGACAAATAAGAGAAGTTACGAGAGCATCGAAAGTTAACTCAACGTCAACTTTCTACTCTCGTTTCATTAATAGATAAATAAGAATACAACAGTTACATTAATGTTGTACTAATGAGTTTTTCAAAGCTTAAATGCCACAAGAGGATGAGGATTGCTGAGTTTGTCAAGGGGACGGTTTGACAACACATTTATCATTTGAAATGATCGCTCAAACAATCCAGGATTTGATTAAAGGAAAGGCTCATGAGAATTTCTTAATATTGGATTTATTAACGTCAAAGTTGTAGTCAGTTGAGAAGCAGTCTAGTCGTATTGTGTTCTGCAGACCTGTAGTTTATAAAAAACATCTGCTCATGTCTGTTCGTTTAGCATCGTATACACAGTAAAATGATCAACTAAAATTATTTACAGTGGTTGTAGGTAGACGAATTTTCCATGGACGAACGAATTAAAGTACTATGTATAATGCAATGTGTGTTTTAGAATATGAAAGCGATTGATGACTGGTAGATTACTAAATAAATCAATCTGTAAATGTGAGGATAAAGAGAGATGAATCTTTGTAAATTCATGTTTATCTTACTTGCAAAGAAAGCTTTAATTAATGATTGGTTTGTTATGAGCATCTGCCTCTGCATCGACTAGACGATATAACAACTACAGAAATCTGAAATGGAAGATAATACCGAAATAAGCTTAGCGACTGATAATTGCATATATTTTTCACTTTTAGATTTGTTGAGAAATCATCAAATAATATTTTTAGAATCGTTTACAAACATTTATTTCTTAATATTTGCCTTTCAGCCCTTACACACGCTTTACCCAAAAATTACATTAGTCGATTATCCGACTTACTTACTTTTATATATTGAATCAGTAGCTCGTATTTGAATTAAGATGTATCTAATCTATAATAAATGCGGTTTTTTTCAATGCGATTTCCTAGTATAATTTAATACTTAACTTTTTTCAAATATATTAAATCGATAAATATCTTTTTCCTTCCGTATAAAATAGTTTTCATAATAAACTCAGTTTATTTATACCACCATTTCTGTATTTTACCATTTTATTTTTTGTTTGTTACAACGGATGTTTCATGAGAATAATAAATGATTTAATATAAACAAATAGGAGAAAGCAATAAATATAAGCATGGCTTCCCAGGAATGAATCTGCAAACGAACGGGAAAGTTTCTGCAATTTGAACCAATTTCCCAATATGTTTCGTCGTTGTTTTAGTCGATAATCAATGGGAATGGAAACGGATTTACTGCATTTGTTTTCAGCGTAAAACGCCAAAGGTTTGGAACCAATTAACTCCAGTCCATGATTTGTGTCCGTCTCCAGTGTGAAAATAAACAAAAAGAAGTATATTTTTTTCATTTACAATGCAAACCATCTTAATATAACTACCGGCATCCGCTGAAAGTCGACGCTTTATTAAAAGAAATGCGTTTTAAAACTATTATTCTCACGAGATATGTTATTGTTTTATTTGCTTAAATAGAAATACTTCAATAAATTGGTCTCGTTTCGAAGTATCAAGTGATTACACGAATAATAGCATCGAGGATTGAGGCGATAAAATGTATGCGTTGCACTTAGAAATTTCCAATGATAATGAAACTGTACTTTATTGATTTTTATAAACAGCAGTCAGTATGTATTTTGCATTATACACACCAGCCTATTACACACGCACACACCCATACACACACACCCACACACATATATATATATATATATATATATATATATATATATATATATATATATATATATATACACATATACATATACACATAAACATATATACATTTATATATACATATATACATATACATATACATATACACGTATATATACATGGATATATACACACACACACATATATATATATATATATATATACACAACCCTGTTGACACACCAAAGCTGCCACATAATGATGATTTTTAAGAGATAATCGAAAGTACTCGCCAAACAAGAAAATTAAAAAAGTAGAACTAAAAACCCACATAACCTTCATTTACCAATAAGACCGAAACACTAAACAAACTAGTCAACAATTGAAAAAGTAAAAGCAAAGCATCATAACACCAAACAATGTGTGTTATATAATGACATTTGCCGCAGTATATATATACATCGATGTTTCATGCTAACGCAATCTTCAGTGTAGGAACTAATTCTCAACGGTCGGTGGGCGCGAACCCCGATCACAAATCGCGACTGATTCGTAGTCGAGGGTCTTATCCATCGGCCATAGCTTATTAGTTAGTGAATATAGAGGAAGTTTAAATGTAAATAGCGAATCGGCGGCTATATACCAAGCAGTATAGAGTGATCTTACGAACGGCGTTCGGATCGTGCATATAGCTATTTGTACTGCTTGTTATTAAAGTTACTCGAGAGTGCCCATCCTTTGTGGGAGGCGGCTGATAAACAATAATATTTATAAATACATATATATATATATATATATATATATATATGTATATATATATATATATATATATATATAAGCTTGTTTTGACAGCTGTCCATTGTGTCCCAAAGTTCGCAAGTTAACTACTTGAAATCAAAATATGAAAAAATACACATTCAATACACACGTTTTCTGAAAATTCTAGAAGAAAATCACTGACAGTTATATATATATATATATATATATATATATATATATATATATATATATATATATATATATATATATATATATATATATATAAAATGTGTGGTTTATCGTTCAAGTTTCAAAGTATTTCATGGAAAGTAAATAAAATTGAAATATAAGCCAAATTAGCAATACAAGATGAATTTATTATTTTTTTGTACATTAATCCTATCGATTACGGAATAAAATTCTTCTTCAGGGATGACCAGTATTGAGTCATTTTTTTTTTTTTCATCAAAAAACAAGAATCAAGAAACTTATTTCTTTGTTAATTTGATAAACGTCTTTGATGGTACGACGCCACCGCCGTGCTGTTACTGATGGCGGCTTGAACTCAAAAACCGGTGTCGAACGAGAAATGCGCTGGCACGCTGTCAAGTAAAATGTGTGGTTTATCGTTCAAGTTTCAAAGTATTGCATGGAAAGTTAATAAAATTGAAATATAAGCCAAATTAGCAATACAAGATTAATTTTTTTTTCTTACATTAATCCTATCGATTACGGAATAAAATTCCTTCTTCAGGGGTGACCAGTATTGAGTCATTTTTTTTTTCATCAAAGACGTTGATCAAATTAACAAAGAAATAAGTTTCTTTATTCTAGTTTTTTGATGAAAAAAAAAATGACTCAATACTGGTCACCCCTGAAGAAGGAATCTTATTCCGTAATCGATAGGATTAATGTAAGAAAAAAAAATTGATCTTGTATTGCTAATTTGCCTTATATTTCAATTTTATTATATATATATATATATATATATATATATATATATATATATATATATATATATATATCTTAACAGTTTTTAAAGACATCGCGAAGAAATGAAAAACAGAAGAAATAAATTCGTCTGATCCATAGTGTGTGTTAATTTTTCGACCATAAAATCTGTTCTATTGGATTTCAAAACAATAAAAAAATGCGTCATTGATCGCGAACATGAGAATGCAGTAAGTCACCCTTCACCCTTACTTTTCGTGACGACGCTGAAATGAGTGAGAGATCTAAAGAGAAATCAGTCACTTTCTCTTTTTTCAGAGCTCTTGCGTATGCCTCGTAAATATTTCACTTGTAGGTAGTTGAAAATTTATCAACAAGTATTAAGTAAAGGTTCAATAAAAAACACTTTGTTTATTTAATCATTTTAATACATTCTTGTGTATATTGACAAACATATTACATTCATATTTACAAAATAAGACGTTTCACTTACGAATTGTTAACGTTAAAAATCGGTTTATTATAAACGGTTAAATTTAGTTGTGTAAATTAGACAGTTATACTTATGACAATAAACCCTTTGTGTTAAGGATATGTAGAATATTTCAAAATAATAACATGTATTATTGATTTAGAAAGTAGTAAACCGTCTTCATGGTAATATGAAGTTATAAATTTAAAATACTTTCGCATGTATTCTTTTATATACACACATACAAAAATACGTTATCGAAAGATTCATATAAAAATATATCCAACTATTCACTTAGAAGAATTCCTAATGCGTGTGTTCAAGAACATCTATGTACCTTTTCTCTTCTTTCAAAATGTCTTACATTTATTCTGGAATAGCCGCTTACCATAACTACGCATTCCACAAAGAGTGTGGCAGAGATTTTCACTCCGATACAATCATTTACTCTCCCGCCCCTCATAGTCACTGGGGATATCCTGGATATTATTACTTTATTCAAGGAATAAAGGAATATCGGATTGGATGTCAGATATACGACCCGTCATTTGTAGTCAGAAATGCTTTCTTGTGACTTTTGATTTCTGTTTATTTTATTTGTTCTATAACATTTTTATTATCATATTCTTCGCGTAGAAACCAATAAAAACCCACTATTTAATCGGATTTACACCCTCAATTGTGTCGGTAGTTATGTATGCTATTCTGCACACATATTTCAACAATCCAGAATAAAGAAGAATATAGGAATAAAAGAACATCTTTTCAACATGGCTGTTCTGCTGGCGGCTTTCACGTACAGTAATTAAGACCATTTTTATTTTTTCAAGACCACATACTACAATGTGGTGCTGTTTCACCACTAAAAAATACATTCCTTTTCGCTACATGCCAACTATTAAATATGTTCTCAGCGCAAAAGAAGAACTAACGTTACTTTCATACGTTAAAACCTTTCCACGGTTGTTATCATATTTTATTCCACCAGCTACTTTTCGCTGCTACAAACTTTGCGCAAACATCATCAATTTCTCAATAGTTTTAATGTACTTACCTACATCGCACGTTGCCATTTATGGTAATTTAATTAGTGCCAGTGTGCTTGATCCGTACCAAGTTCAGTACCTGAAATACGTTCGGGGACGTAATATAATTGTAGCTATTGGTAAGGAAAAATGACTCTTCGTCTGATATCATAGTGCGCTTTTATCGCTTCGTTTTTCTTGTGTTTTTACGTATATTTACAAAAGTTGAGAAATCGTACGTCTACCTGAAAACAGATAACAATGCAATTGTCATTAGAATTTCCCGCAAAAGAAACTGCAAACAAACAAGTGAATTTCTAATGAATATATACATTTATTACAAAATATACAAAGTAACATTTTTAAATTTTCAACGAATACTTTTCAACGTAAGTTTAATTAAATAGAAAATTACTTGATTGTTTAAAAAAAACAATCTAAAATATATTTAATCTAATACAACTTTACTCAACTTTGTTTGCATGTCAAATACTCACGAACAACGAAATCTTACGAGTATATAGTTACTTAGATATAAATGTGGGCCTCTACAGAATACAAACCGACTTTGGCCGAACACAACATTATACATTTGTACATCGTTAGTTAATGGTTATGATAAGGTTAAAAACGGTCGTATTATGTAGTAGTATCTATACATTTACTTTATATAAGTGTGAGATGTGTAATAACACTATATTGAGTTCATTCCCTTTGCGCAACCGAACTAACATATTATTTTCTCTATTAATCAAATAGTACACGGCCAATTTGATGGGAAAATAGATATTTTGTCTAACTCTACCCTCATCGATAGGCAAAGAAAATAGTGACTATTTATAGAATTAAAAAATTAAATAATCGAAGATTGAAACAAAAAATATTCACTTCATTATATTTGGATGTTGTCGTTTATCTTTTTTCGTCTCTACATAATTTACGCATCATACATTGAATTATATTTATTTACTAGTAGTGAAACATTTTCAGAATACTCATCTAAAATTAAATTACTTCTATCGAGGTTCAACTAAACTGCTTCTTTTGTTTTAATCCTTACCTAAATTTAAGGTTTAGTTCGGCAAAAGTCGATTTTGTCCGTTCAAATTCTTAAGAATGTTAATGTAAGTAATTCAAATGATTGAACTAATATTTACTCATGTTTGCCCACACTTTACACTATAAAGGAGGGATCTTGGACAAAGATGTTAATCATATTTAACAAACCTACATAACTTACAGTGGCTTATTTTCTAATTTGTTTTTCAGAAGTGGTAATGTAATATTTTTTTAAGTTAAATCATTGTTTTATATTCCGACCGGACCACTAAAAAACTTATTATTTTGGTTTTCAAATTTAAATATAAATTATTCAACGATGTGATCTATTTCATTATGTTAGAAATGCCAAAGCAGTGTATCACATCGACTGGACTTTACTTAACTTGAAACTTGACGTATTTTTCTGACTCTACGATCTTCGACCACCCTAGGGTTTATATAAAAAAAAATGAAGAAGAAAAGAGAAAATAACATATTGCTAAGAAAATTATGTATTCATCGAAAGCTTTAGCTTAAAAATATATATATAAATGATTTTATCAGGTTGGGTATTCAAATTTAAATATAAATTATTCATATACATAGATGCTTCACAGATATGATTTTTTTGCTCACATATATATATATATATATATATATATATATATATATATACAATATATTATTTTATACGTGTATATACATCAAATAGATATATATGTATATATATATATGTATATATATATATATATATATATATATATACATACATTTACATATATATATACACAGAACATTAATTATGAGTATAAAAGTTGGACAATTACGATATTTATTAAATCATCAGAAGTTCTAAAAGAGGAAAATAACAAATTATCCTTAATCCAATAACTTTCAAATAACATTTATTTTTATCAGAGGATACAACTCGGTAATGCCAGTATTACCGATAACATCAACAATCTGCCTCTGACCAAGTTACATATTTAGTCAGCTTATTCCCCTTATATGAACTTATACATAGCTTTGTGATATCTAGGGACGTTTATACAGAGGTTATGCTTTTTTTCAGAGAAAGTTCAAGAATATAAATAAAAACCGATTCAGCAATTAGATACTTTTTTCAAACATTTCAGTCTTTACATAAGCATTGACACAGAGAAAACAACTCTAATTTTCTTAACGTTAAAGTCATCTTTAATTCTAGATCTTACTACACCTACCACAAACCCACCCTAGCGTTATTCTATGTACATACCCTTTCTAACCACTCTAAATATACGCTGACATGAATAGCTTTTCTAGTTTAAATATATTATCTAAGCTATAAGCAATCTAATTCATGTTTTACCAACACTCTCTTTTTTTACAATAATGATCTGCTTAGTTCACGGTAATTTGATAAAAATAACATCTTATACACGACAGAATATTCATGATTAACACTGCAATTACACACAATCTGACACAAAAACATTAACCTATACACACATAATTATTAGAAATATTACCAATTATAATGAGCCTAATAATTCTAGTTTAGTAGACACTCATGATAAGCATGACACTACTAAGCACTGTAGCGATTAAGAAGAGAAGCAAGTATTTTGTTTAATCCTCCATATAACAATAATGTTAAAACCAATATACTGGGAGACTCTTTAAAAATAGTTGAAACCTCGTTTAGATACCCACATAGATATCATATTATTCTAAATCAACACACTATTAACATATCTCATTCCACTATGACTGACATAGCCCAGCCTATAATTACCGCTAGTAATAAGACAAGTAAATCTACACAATCCAGCAACACCCACTCTGCCGTTACTAATAATTGCAATTGATAAAACTGACATATTTGTCCACTAAATAATAATTGCATACACAAAGATGTGGTATATATACATACATATATATATATATATATATATATATATATATATATGTATATATATACACACATATATATATATATATAATATAACTATATATATATGTATACGTATATATATATAAATATATACATATAAATATATATATATATCTATATATATATGCACTGTAACCAAATTTACCGCGCATACGTTTGATCTTTATAATATCCTTGAATTTATAGCACTTCAACCAGCAACTCTATCTAACACTAGATGTCTGCATTAAATAATTCCCATAACAGCCCAGTAAATGATAATACTCGTCCAATATCACCCTGTAACCAATACACTATCGTATTACCTCGGAAAAAAGGCATCTCATCCCAAATGTATTCGTTGAATAACAATACCAAAAACAATAACACTTCACTAACTAATCTTATTTTAAAAATGTAATCAAATAATACCCCATTTTCTTAAAAAGTTCAAACATTTCAGGCTAAAAAAGTAGCATTTTTTATGCAAGCCATGGGATAATTTCAGATTATACACCTCACAACTTTACAATTTCCCACTACTTAAATTAATCCAATTCGGTTTTATCGGTCTTCCATAATGTATAGATCTTACTAGCTTGTTCACCGGGTATTTATGTTAACCTAATAGTAACCTTAAGTTTCGTAACCCCTCATAGTCCTTCATTTTATTTCAACTCTGGGTGTTATCTTTTTGGTTTTGATGGGTTATGTTAATTGTAAATTTTCAACTTCAAGTTTTAAAAATGTTGATTGACGTTTTGGTTTTTATCTTAAATTGGTACATAAAATATATCTTTTCCTTTTAATTTGATTTATATTTTATTATACTATTTTATATATTGTATATGTAGCTATGTACAATCGGTACATGTGTGTGTCTTAATGTGTGTATATATATATATATATGTATATATATGTATATATATGTATATATATATATGTGTATATATATGTATGTATATATATATATATATATATATATGTATATCTCTATTTGCATTTCAATCTCATTAATTTATTTTTTGCAAAAATTATAGGAATCTTACTTCACTGAACATATGAATTTATAACACCCTAATACTGATAACTTGTTTAAAACAATTATGTTATCAATGTTTAAAATATCTTTTTTATCCTAATCTACATCTTTCAAACTTCGAAACCCCAAAAATATACATTTTAATGAAGACTTTTTAGTTTCCACATTCACTCTTTTTTGTAGTAAACATGAGAAATCCAAGTTTTTGTTGTGTATGTTGAATGAGAACAGTTTATCCCCCGCTGATTAAATAAAGAATTTTAGTTCAAAATTTCCCAGATTGTTTTTACACAATACAGGTGTAAAGTCATCAGACAAACACCAGCCGAGATCATGAAATCGCAGTTTGGAACCCAACTCTGAGGGAAGCTTTCGCATTCATTTTGTGTATCGTCTGTTGTGTCTTGCAGGTTAAGTTGAATGGTTCCAAGGAAAACATTCGAAAATAAAAATACATGAACAGAAATAGTATATATATATATTTTTTAGATGTGTTTCCGTATATGTGTGGTTTACTTTCGTTAAAATTGACACTTCTTTTACATACTAACACCCTTACCCTCTTCGTTTTCTTTGGCTATTTACTCCGTCTATTTTCTAACAACCTTCGTAACTTTGTATGCCTTTTATCTTCTTCTTTCTCACCTCTTTCGTTCTTTTATCTCCCTTTCATGTTTTTAAATGGTAAATGCTATTGATATGTTGTCAATCTTTTTTTCTATCATATTTCTTCATGTTTTCTTTCTTCTCTCTTAAGCTTCACACTCTTCTATTATTTCACTTTACACCCGATTTGTTTTTATAAGCGATAATTGTGTTTTAATTTGGTTCTAGCTTTTCAACTGTTTACACCACATTTTTTAATCTTCATGTTGAATACACAATTTTTAACCCGTTTAACGTTAATACTCAAGCTGTAAGCGGAAATACGAAATGACTATTGTATTATCAATATGGTTTTGACCAAAACTTTTATTTTGGATCCTCCAGACTTCATATTCTGTTTTTCGCATCTTCGCATTTTTCACGGAGCTTTCCGCATACAGATTATGTAAGATAATGAATAGTGGCAACAATGAATCGTGGACAAGTCCATTGTGGGTGGGACGTCGAGAAAGAAATAAAGGCGACTTGATAACTGTTAAAAAGGAGAAGGTTCCGCAGTGCAAAAGAGACTTGAACAACGACGGTTTCAAAACGCTAAGAGCGGAAACGCTTGGTGATCGGAGTATCGATGTACCGGAAGAATGCGAGTTTACCGATATTTATGGCACCGATGAAGCTTTATTGGCTATGGTACCTAAGCCCGTCTTGCTGTTAGACTTTTGTGTCCGCTGACTAAAAATGCGGCTGATACGAAAGTCGGTACAATGAAGGAATCCTCTGACTTGTACTTCACCAAAGTGCTTGTGGAACAATTGCTTCAGTTCACGCTCGGATAGACAATGCAGAGCAACTTGCTTTCCAATCGGATTCAGATACGAACGAGTTTTTAGCATAAACCAAGTTTGTGACCTCAACAAGAAAAATACTTTCATGAGAAAAAGTATTTCAAAAGATTGTTTAATAAGTGTTCGTAGCCGGACTAAATAATCCGGTAATGGCAAATAAAGAAAACTAAAGTGTGTTCATATACGTTCTGTTATTTGCCATTCTTGTTGGACCTTATTGGGTACCCTGAAAGAACGGGTAAAGCAACAATTACACGAACTAATCGTGGTGCCATCGAACACTTAAGATTTCATGAACAACATTAAACTTTTCAGTACTTTAAGTATTTCTTAAACATTTAAACACAACCCCTTTTATTGGATTCAGGTGCCCTGATTTACGATACTTTGAGCCACAAAAACTGTTTTTCTATTTATGTATTTAAAAAGAAGTTTAATGTCACTGTTAATACTTACACTACCGACTCAGATCCTCAGATGAACAGAACTTATTCGTTGAAAATCCATAATGAGAACCATCGTTGTTTGTCATCCTTTGGTGATTTAATAAATATTGTACTTGTAAACATTTGATTTCAAGCATGATTATCTGAATGTGCTGCTCTATGCACAATATTGTGTTTTCTATTATTACCATTGACTACTATTTGAAGATTATCAATGATTTAAAAAAGGTTTATTCAATGTGGTATATATATATATATATATATATATATATATATATATATATATATATATATATATATATATATATATATATGAGGTCTATCTAAAAAGTAGCCCACGTTAGGTCAGAAAACATTTTTCAAATATCTGACGGAGCTGTGACCCTAATCTCCTTGCACACACTTAGCCAACCGATCCATCAATTATCGGAAAAACCTCTAGAAGTTTACCTTTAGAATGGAATTCATCCCCGCTGTTGCGTCCCGCATTACCTCGTCTCTAGTCTAAAAACAGGAACTTCTTATTTGCGTCTGAAATTTTCGAAAAAACTAGAAATCGCATAGCTATGTCTGCAGAGTAGGAGGTTGGCGAGTGACTGGAATTCCATGTTAGGCCAATAAATGTTTGGTTGATTGGGATGGATATGCGCCGGCGTTATCGTGATGCAGTCGACAGTTGTTTGCTGTCAACATGTCGTGTATTTTGCACCGACCTGCGTCACGGAGATGCTGGAGAACACCTTGATAGTACTCCTTTGTAAATATTTGGCGTATTCGTGATGCACAATTGCACGGATATTAAAGAAGACAGTCAGCATCACTTTTATTTTGCTTCGAAGCTGTTGCGCATTTATTTTTGTCTTGGAGACTCGGGATGCTCATTGCGACGATTTTATTTGTGTTTCTTGGTCGTACTCGTACACCCATGACACATGTTACGTTATCACGGAGTTCAGAAACACAGATTCAGTATTGGCGGTTTCCAGAAAGTCTTGTGCAACTTTAAAACGGAGGTTCTTTTTGTTCCGCCAGCAAGAATTTGGGCATACATTTCGTACCTACTCTGTGCATGTTCAAATCATTACGAGAAAATTGCATGTGAGGAATATTTACTCACTTCGACCTCTTGTGCGATCTCCCGCACGGTTGAACGACGATTTTCCGCCATTGAATTTAGCATTCTCACAACAACAGCTGCACTCCGAGCATTTTGGGAGCCTGCCAGAAAGCTGGTCACTGACCGCTGATGTGTTAAGTGTGATGTTACACCCATCGCATCTTCTTAAATTACCTGTTAAATCTTACCAATTGTTTTGATTTGAGAATACTCACGCTTCTGAAAAGATTTAGTGAGGTACCTTTGCTCAACACGGTCAGTCATCTTGAGAGAATCGGTAATCCGACAAAAACGTTGTGTAAAACATCATTTAGCGACTGACAGGCAGCGACTAACGCGGAAGAAGGTGGTGATGAAATCCACACAAGCGCATGACGGTATTTTCCTTCCCTGTGTAAATGGCGCCACCTTATCGTCTCTACTTTGCACGGAAAAAATAAAGTTCGGATACCTTTAAGACATGTGTCGTATATATATATATATATATATATATATATATATATATATATATATATATATATATGTGGGAAATGAAAAAGGAAAAAACAAGAGATATTTTTTTATATATTTATAAACGTTTCGTTTTTATTTGTAAGACTTCCCCAGGATGATAATTTCAAGAAAAAGGTCATGCAAGTACATCGAAATATTGGGTTGAACTTGCATGGCATTTTTCTTAAAATTATTATCCTGAGGAAGTCTAACACATAAAGACGAAACGTTGATAAATATATATAAAAAAATATCTCTTGGGTGTTCCTTTTTCATTACTTATTACGTCGGATTTTTATCACCCTTTTTTTCTCATATATATATATATATATATATATATATATACTATAAATCAGCTTGCTAGTGTATTGGGGAGAGGATGTCTCCACTTCTTTACTCATTGCATGTTGGAGAAATATATGAGAACGTTAATAGCATATATATATATATATATATATATATATATATATATATGAATAATGCCACGTCCAGTTATAGGTATCTTAATGCAGCATTCTACATATTCTTGACGGCTTAAAAAAGTGGACAAATAACCAATGAAAATAACGCTGTTCTATAGGCTGTAAAACAATAACATTAAACTTATTATGTATGCTTGCATTTATAAAGGCTACAATAGAAACAGTAAACACGAAGCAGTTAGAGTCCGGTTGTCTATGCATTGATTTTAGCTTTCATTAATTCCCAAGTACGTGTTTACCAGCAATGCTTCAAGTAAACTATCATTCTTTTATATATATATATATATATATATATATATATATATATATATATATATATATATATATATATATATATAATTAATTTGTATTCATACATAACTGTATAAAGTGTCGTATGTCGATGTTATCATTAAACAGCTGTTAAAAACTGATATATATATATATATATATATATATATATATATATATATATATATATATATATATATATATATATATATATATATATACATATATGTATATATACAGGGTGTCTCAAAAAAATGTACTCGCTCGTAGAATGACGAGACAACTTTGCTTCATCGCTCCACACAATTTTGTGTGCAAACTCGACATTTTCTGCACATTTTGCCATTCTAAGAGTGAGTACATTTTTTTGAGACACCCTGTATATATATATATGTGTGTGTATGTCTGTGTGTCTGTCTGTCTGTCTGTCTGTCCGCCTGTGTGTATAAGCCCCCGTTTCTTTAGTTGAACACAATCATGTCAATTATATCGATCTACAACTGTTAAAAACTTAAACTTATGCCTGTGTGTGTCTATGAGTGTGTGTGTATGTTTATAATCCCTACTTTCTTTCTGAGTTGAGTACTCTCGTAAATAATATCACCTGTTCGGATTTAACGTAATGTAAAGCTCTTTTTAGGTACACAATTGAACAGTTTCGTGCAGTAGATAATTCCAATATTAAACAATTATATGATTTACAAGCAGCACCTATCCTGTAACCTGTGGTTAGAGCTGGTGGCTATCGACTAGATAGTTGTATCATATATCCACAGTTATGGTATTGGTCTAGCCACGGTAAAAAAGCACCAGTACAGCGAAACAGTTTATCTGTATCAGTGTTATTTTATGTGGCTATAGCTTTACCGAACTAGGGATAAAACCTTAGAGAATAATAGCGATAGACACTTACTCCAACCTCCATAAATATCCACATATTCTATCTAAATTAAACATTACGAAACATGTGTCTATCTATCCTAACAATTATTCTATACAAAACAAGTTTAGATGTTTACTTTTATGATACAATATACACTTTTCAAATCATGTATATGTATAGGTAACTGCAAATACCCTCTAACACATTAAGGGCTGCTTAATTCGCATATTTATTATATACACATCTTCTAATTCATCAATATTCTGTAATATACAGTTGTAAAATTGCATTATCATATCTGCCGATAGTAATACGTTTGAGGTCGCTGCGATGCTGAGAACGGATATTGCGAACATATACTACAATACATTTTATGACAAAACGCCGAATTGCAATGAAACTAATGACTTCGCATTTTTAAATGAATGAGCACATAATTTAGTCCCTTATTGTATTACTTTTTAATGAATGTGGGTATTGTAGTATCGGTTCTGTTGTCATAAGACCGTTCTCACAAGTATTACCTTCTACTTTTGAGGATATTAGATAATCCTGCTAGGTATTATATCTTTTTTAGATGAGTCGAAAATGTAACATCTGCTGTGGTGTAATGAGACTTTTTCCCAGTGTCTATCTTCTTCTTTGTATAGTGGAGGCATGGATGGTTTATTATCTGGTCGTTTTCCATGATGCCATGCTAACATAAACTAATATCTCTTTTTAAAAGAGGGATCATAGCAGGTATTACATTTAAGGCAGTATAGTATGTGTTCGTTCATCATAGTACCCTTTTTTGATGATCATATTTTTCGTCTGAGGGGTGGTACTGTTGTAGCTGGTCTGTTTGCATAGTATTATGTTTCATACATTAGCCCCCAATTATTAGAGTAAATATTTATAGGAGTGTCGTCATGATTATATTCTCTTAGTTATTACATCATTCTTTAGGGGGCAGTGTAGGAGATGTTTTTCACCATAATATCATGTTCCCAGGCTTGAAATAATATCGACCGGAATGAGCATATATTAGCAATATATATATATATATATATATATATATATATATATATATATATATATATATATATAAGTATAGTTCGGAAGGAAGTCATTGTTCATGTGAGAATAATTTAACACCACGGAGCTCTCTCTTTCACAATCATTCGTGTCAATCTCTCGACGCGGCGAGCAATTATGCGGGTCAATGCCCATTCGAGGAATGTTTAACCAAGACGCAAACATCAATTATATTGGCCATACGACTACAAAACTCCCCCGAAGTCTTACGCATTACTTAAATGAAACAAGTGTTACTATGCCACACATTACCACACAGAAAAAAAAACATAATATCAACCTTACTAAGACAAATATTTACAACTAATACTAAGATCATACACAGAAACAACTTAACAAACCGACTTAAAATCTTCGAAGTCTGGCACATAACAAAATTACAACCCACAATTAATAAAATAGCATTCACCACCCGCACTAACGACCTATCTTAAACAATTACTAAAATAGCATTCACCACCCGCACCAACGACCTATCTTAAATAATAAATAAAATAGCATTCACCACACGCACAAACGACCTATCTTAAACAATTAATAAAATAGAATTCACCACCCGCACTAACGACCTATCTTAAACAATTAATAAAATAGCATTCACCACCCGCACTAACGACCTATCTTAGACAATTAATAAAATAGCATTCACCACCCGCACTAACGACCTATCTTAAACAATTAATAAAATAGCATTCACCACCCGTACTAAACACCCATCTTAAACAATAAATAAAATAGCATTCACCACCCGCACAAACGACCTATCTTAAACAATTAATAAAATAGCATTCACCACCCGCACAAACGACCTATCTTAAACAATTAATAAAATAGCATTCACCACCCGCACTAACGACCTATCTTAAACAATTAATAGAATAGCATTCACCACCTGCACTAACGACCTATCTTAAACAATTAATAAAATAGCATTCACCCCCCGCACTAACGACCTATATTAAACAATTAATAAAATAGCATTCACCACCCGCACTAACGACATATCTTAAACAATTAATAAAATAGTATTCACCACCCGCACTAACGACCTATCTTAAACAATTAATAAAATAGCATTCACCAGCCGCACTAACGACCTATCTTAAACAATTAATTAAAATAGCATTCACCACCAGCACTAACGACCTATCTTAAACAATTAATAAAATAGCATTCACCACCCGAACTAACGACCTATCTTAAACAATTAATAAAATAGCATTCACCACCCGCACTAACGACCTATATTAAACAATTAATAAAATAGCATTCACCACCCGCACTAACGACATATCTTAAACAATTAATAAAATAACATCCACCACCCGCACTAACGACCTATCTTAAACAATTAATAAAATAGCATTCACCACCAGCACTAACGACCTATCTTAAACAATTAATAAAATAGCATTCACCACCCGCACTAACGACCTATCTTAAACAATTAATAAAATAGCATTCACCACCCGCACTAACGACCTATCTTAAACAATTAAATAAATAGCATTCACCACCCGCACTAACGACCTATCTTAAACAATTAATAAAATAGCATTCACCACTGGCAGCAACGACCTATCTTAAACAATAAATAAAACAGCATTTACCACCCGCACTAACGCTTTATCTTAAACAATTAATAAAAAATCATTCACCACCCGCACTAACGACCTATCTTAAACAATTAATAAAATAGCATTCACCACCCGCACTGACGATCTATCTTAAACAATTAATAAAATAGTATTCACCACCCGCACTAACGCTTTATCTTAAACAATTAATAAAATAGTATTCACCACCCCCACTAACGACCTATCTTAAACAATTAATAAAATAGCATTCACCACCCGCACTAACGACCTATCTTAAACAATTAATAAAATAGCATTCACCACCCGCACTAACGACCCATCTTAAACAATTAATAAAATAGCATTCACAACCGCACTAACGACCTATCTTAAACAATGAATAAAATAGCATTCACCACCCGCACTAACGACCTATCTTAAACAATTAATAAAATAGCATTCGCCACCCGTACTAACGACCTATCTTAAACAATTTATAAAATAGCATTCACCACCCGCACTAACGACCTATCTTAAACAATTAGTAAAATAGCATTCACCACCCGCACTAACGCTTTATCTTAAACAATTAATAAAAAATCATTCACCACCCGCACTAACGACCTATCTTAAACAATTAATAAAATAGCATTCACCACCCGCACTGACGATCTATCTTAAACAATTAATAAAATAGTATTCACCACCCGCACTAACGCTTTATCTTAAACAATTAATAAAATAGTATTCACCACCCCCACTAACGACCTATCTTAAACAATTAATAAAATAGCATTCACCACCCGCACTAACGACCTATCTTAAACAATTAATAAAATAGCATTCACCACCCGCACTAACGACCCATCTTAAACAATTAATAAAATAGCATTCACCACCCGCACTAACGACCTATCTTAAACAATGAATAAAATAGCATTCACCACCCGCACTAACGACCTATCTTAAACAATTAATAAAATAGCATTCACCACCCACACTAACGACCTATCTTAAACAATTAATAAAATAGCATTAACCATCCGAACTAACGACCTATCTTAAACAATTAATAAAATAGCATTCACCACCCGCACTAACGACCTATATTAAACAATTAATAAAATAGCATTCACCACCCGCACTAACGACATATCTTAAACAATTAATAAAATAACATCCACCACCCGCACTAACGACCTATCTTAAACAATTAATAAAATAGCATTCACCACCAGCACTAACGACCTATCTTAAACAATTAATAAAAGAGCATTCACCACCCGCACTAACGACCTATCTTAAACAATTAATAAAATAGCATTCACCACCCGCACTGACGATCTATCTTAAACAATTAATAAAATAGTATTCACCACCCGCACTAACGCTTTATCTTAAACAATTAATAAAATAGTATTCACCACCCGCACTAACGACCTATCTTAAACAATTAATAAAATAGCATTCACCACCCGCACTAACGACCTATCTTAAACAATTAATAAAATAGCATTCACCACCAGCACTAACGACCTATCTTAAACAATTAATAAAATAGCATTCACCACTCGAACTAACGACCTTTCTTAAACAATTAATAAAATAGCATTCACCACCCGCACTAACGACCTATAGTAAACAATTAATAAAATAGCATTCACCACCCGCACTAACGACCTATCTTAAACAATTAATAAAATAACATCCACCCCCCGCACTAACGACCTATCTTAAACAATTAATAAAATAGCATTCACCACCAGCACTAACGACCTATCTTAAACAATTAATAAAATAGCATTCACCACCCGCACTAACGAACTATCTTAAACAATTAATAAAATAACATCCACCACCCGCACTACCGACCTATCTTAAACAATTAAATAAATAGCATTCACCACCCGCACTAACGACCTATCTTAAACAATTAATAAAATAGCATTCACCACTGGCAGCAACGACCTATCTTAAACAATAAATAAAACAGCATTCACCACCCGCACTAACGCTTTATCTTAAACAATAAATCAAATAGCATTTACCACCCGCACTAACGACCTATCTTAAACAATTAGTAAAATAGCATTCACCACCCGCACTAACGCTTTATCTTAAACAATTAATAAAAAATCATTCACCACCCGCACTAACGACCTATCTTAAACAATTAATAAAATAGCATTCACCACCCGCACTGACGATCTATCTTAAACAATTAATAAAATAGTATTCACCACCCGCACTAACGCTTTATCTTAAACAATTAATAAAATAGTATTCACCACCCCCACTAACGACCTATCTTAAACAATTAATAAAATAGCATTCACCACCCGCACTAACGACCTATCTTAAACAATTAATAAAATAGCATTCACCACCCGCACTAACGACCTATCTTAAACAATTAATAGAATAGCATTCACCACCCGCACTAACGACCTATCTTAAACAATTAATAAAATAGCATTCACCCCCCGCACTAACGACCTATCTTAAACAATAAATAAAATAGCATTCACCACCCGCACTAACGACATATCTTAAACAATTAATACAATAACATCCACCACCCGCACTAACGACCTATCTTAAACAATTAATAAAATAGCATTCACCACCAGCACTAACGACCTATCTAAAACAATTAATTAAAGAGCATTCACCACCCGCACTAACGACCTATCTTAAACAATTAATAAAATAGCATTCACCACCCGCACTGACGATCTATCTTAAACAATTAATAAAATAGTATTCACCACCCGCACTAACGACCTATCTTAAACAATTAATAAAATAGCATTCACCACCCGCACTAACGACCTATCTTAAACAATTAATAAAATAGCATTCACCACCAGCACTAACGACCTATCTTAAACAATTAATAAAATAGCATTCACCACCCGCACTAACGACCTATCTTAAACAATTAATAAAATAGCTTTCACCACCCGCACTAACGACCTATATTAAACAATTAATAAAATAGCATTCACCACCCGCACTAACGACATATCTTAAACAATTAATAAAATAACATCCACTACCCGCACTAACGACCTATCTTAAACAATTAATAAAATAGCATTCACCACCAGCACCAACGACCTATCTTAAACAATTAATAAAATAGCATTCACCACCCGCACTAACGACCTATCTTAAACTATTAATAAAATAGCATTCACCACCCGAACTAACGACCTATCTTAAACAATTAATAAAATAGCATTCACCACCCGCACTAACGACCTATATTAAACAATTAATAAAATAGCATTCACCTCCCGCACTAACGCTTTATGTTAAACAATAAATAAAATAGCATTTACCACCCGCACTAACGACCTATCTTAAACAATTAGTAAAATAGCATTCACCACCCGCACTAACGCTTTATCTTAAACAATTAATAAAAAATCATTCACCACCCGCACTAACGACCTATCTTAAACAATTAATAAAATAGCATTCACCACCCGCACTGACGATCTATCTTAAACAATTAATAAAATAGTATTAACCACCCGCACTAACGCTATATCTTAAACAATTAATAAACTAGTATTCACCACCCGCACTAACGACCTATCTTAAACAATTAATAAAATAGCATTCACCACCCGCACTAACGACCTATCTTAAACAATTATCAAAATAGCATTCACCACCCGCACTAACGACCCATCTTAAACAATTAATAAAATAGCATTCACCACCCGCACTAACGACCCATCTTAAACAATTAATAAAAAATCATTCACCACCCGCACTAACGACCTATCTTAAACAATTAATAAAATAGCATTTACCACCCGCACTAACGACCTATATTAAACAATTAATAAAATAGCATTCACCACCCGCACTAACGCTTTATCTTAAACAATTAATAAAATAACATCCACCACCCGCACTAACGACATATCTTAAACAATTAATAAAATAGCATTCACCACCCGCACTAACGACCTATCTTAAACAATTAATAAAATAGCATTCACCACCCGCACTAACGACCTATCTTAAACAATTAATAAAATAGCATTCACCACCCGCACTAACGACCTATCTTAAACAATTAATAAAATAGCATTCACCACCCGCACTAACGACCTATCTTAAACAATTAATAAAATAGCATTCACCACCCGCACTAACGACCTATCTTAAACAATTAATAGAATAGCATTCACCACCCGCACTAACGACCTATCTTAAACAATTAATAAAATAGCATTCACCCCCCGCACTAACGACCTATCTTAAACAATAAATAAAATAGCATTCACCACCCGCACTAACGACATATCTTAAACAATTAATACAATAACATCCACCACCAGCACTAACGACCTATCTAAAACAATTAATTAAAGAGCATTCACCACCCGCACTAACGACCTATCTTAAACAATTAATAAAATAGCATTCACCACCCGCACTGACGATCTATCTTAAACAATTAATAAAATAGTATTCACCACCCGCACTAACGACCTATCTTAAACAATTAATAAAATAGCATTCACCACCCGCACTAACGACCTATCTTAAACAATTAATAAAATAGCATTCACCACCAGCACTAACGACCTATCTTAAACAATTAATAAAATAGCATTCACCACCCGCACTAACGACCTATCTTAAACAATTAATAAAATAGCATTCACCACCCGCACTAACGACCTATATTAAACAATTAATAAAATAGCATTCACCACCCGCACTAACGACATATCTTAAACAATTAATAAAATAACATCCACCACCCGCACTAACGACCTATCTTAAACAATTAATAAAATAGCATTCACCACCCGCACTAACGACCTATATTAAACAATTAATAAAATAGCATTCACCACCCGCACTAACGACATATCTTAAACAATTAATAAAATAACATCCACTACCCGCACTAACGACCTATCTTAAACAATAAATAAAATAGCATTTACCACCCGCACTAACGACCTATCTTAAACAATTAGTAAAATAGCATTCACCACCCGCACTAACGCTTTATCTTAAACAATTAATAAAAAATCATTCACCACCCGCACTAACGACCTTTCTTAAACAATTAATAAAATAGCATTCACCACCCGCACTGACGATCTATCTTAAACAATTAATAAAATAGTATTAACCACCCGCACTAACGCTATATCTTAAACAATTAATAAACTAGTATTCACCACCCGCACTAACGACCTATCTTAAACAATTAATAAAATAGCATTCACCACCCGCACTAACGACCTATCTTAAACAATTATCAAAATAGCATTCACCACCCGCACTAACGACCCATCTTAAACAATTAATAAAATAGCATTCACCACCCGCACTAACGACCCATCTTAAACAATTAATAAAAAATCATTCACCACCCGCACTAACGACCTATCTTAAACAATTAATAAAATAGCATTTACCCCCCGCACTAACGACCTATATTAAACAATTAATAAAATAGCATTCACCACCCGCACTAACGCTTTATCTTAAACAATTAATAAAATAACATCCACCACCCGCACTAACGACATATCTTAAACAATTAATAAAATAGCATTCACCACCCGCACTAACGACCTATATTAAACAATTAATAAAATAGCATTCACCACCCGCACTAACGACCTATCTTAAACAATTAATAAAATAGCATTCACCACCCGCACTAACGACCTATCTTAAACAATTAATAAAATAGCATTCACTACCCGCACTAACGACCTATCTTAAACAATTAATAAAATAGCATTCACCACCCGCACTAACGACCTATCTTAAACAATTAATAAAATAGCATTCACCACCCGCACTAACGACCTATCTTAAACAATTAATAAAATAGCATTCACCACCTGCACTAACGACCTATCTAAAACAATAAATAAAATAGTATTCACCACCCGCACTAACGAATTATCTTGAACAATTAATAAAATAGCATCCACCACCCGCACTAACGACCTATCTTAAACAATTAATAAAATAGAATTCACTACCCGCACTAACGCTTTATCTTAAACAATTAATAAAATATCATTCACCACCCGCACTAACGACCTATCTTAAACAATAAATAAAATAGTATTCACCACCCGCACTAACGAATTATCTTATACAATTAATAAAATATCATTCACCACCCGCACTAACGACCTATCTTAAACAAATAAAATAGCATTCACCACCCGCACTAACGCTTTATCTTAAACAATTAATAAAATAGCATTCACCACCCGCACTAACGACCTATCTTAAACAATTAATAAAATAGCATTCACTACCAACACTAACGACCTATCTTAAACAATTAATAAAATAGCATTCACCACCCGCACTAACGCTTTATCTTGAACAATTAATAAAATAGCATCCACCACCCGCACTAACGACCTATCTTAAACAATTAATAAAATAGAATTCACTACCCGCACTAACGCTTTATCTTAAACAATAAATAAAATAGTATTCACCACCCGCACTAACGAATTATCTTATACAATTAATAAAATATCATTCACCACCCGCACTAACGACCTGTCTTAAACAAATAAAATAGCATTCACCACCCGCACTAACGCTTTATCTTAAACAATTAATAAAATAGCATTCACCACCCGCACTAACGACCTATCTTAAACAATTAATAAAATAGCATTCACTACCAACACTAACGACCTATCTCAAACAATAAATAAAATAGCATTCACCACCCGCACTAACGCTTTATCTTAAACAATTAATAAAATAACATCCACCACCCGCACTAACGACCTATCTTAAACAATTAATAAAATAGCATTCACTACCAACACTAACGACCTATCTTAAACAATTAATAAAATAGCATTCACCACCCGCACTAACTACCTATCTTAAACAATTAATAAAATAGCATTCACCACCCGCACTAACGACCTATCTTAAACAATTAATAAAATAGCATTTACCACCCGCACTAACGCCCTATCTAAACCAATTAATATATAATTATGATGATAATAAAAATGAATGAATAAATAAAAACATAAATAAGTTATTACTTAATAAACAGATAAAGATATATACATATATATAAAGATATATATATATATATATATATATATATATATATATATATATATATATATATATATATATATATATTGGTGAATTATCTACACAGACGGATTGTTCCTTTTGTGTTCATCATTTTTGACCAAGGGAAGATGTTCCCGGAATATTAAATAAATGATTTTAATAATCACTACACACAAACAGCTAACACAACACTTGTAAAGTTTTAAGAAAAGAAACGTCCCACTTCGATTTATTGTTTTAGTTCCTTCTTGCTGACAACCTACCTGGCACTCTGCATTGCGTCAGTCTACTAAAACATACAATATAACTGTATACACATGTAAATTCATGGATATATAATCAATAATAAAACTATAACTAACGCCTCTCAGTTACGATGAGACCTAGCTTCCTGAAGACGGTCAAGAGACCGAAAGCGCTCGAGGAATGGGGCACGACTCAACGCTAGGTGTCATGCTCCACCGGTTAACACTGAGAACCGCTGAATTGCTCGCCGCGTCGCGAGATGTACACGAATGATTGCGAAAAGGGAAAGATCCGTGGTCTTCAATGAAGCTTGCATTAACAGTATATATATATATATATATATATATATATATATATATATATATATATATATATATATATATATATATATATATATATATATATATAAATAAGTCAGAAAGGGGAGGCAGCCGGAGAATGAGTGAAAATTGGGTTTACAAATCTCACTTCATTTTTTTATTATCTCGTTGGGGCTAAATTGCAAGCATATTCCATTATCTAAATTCCACATATATTCCATGTCGTACGTCTTTCAGGTGCCAATCGATTTACCAATGTCTTCGTCTCTCACCTATCCGTGTCTACTGAGTATTCTTTCTTAAGCACGTATCTTTTAATGAGAAAAAATAAATCAATTATTTAATGTGGTTAATAGAATCTGGGTTGAAAATATATATTTCAAATAACTTAACCGCTTCCTTTTTTTTTGGTTTATCTCATGGAACTCAGAGAGGCTACAATGACGCGGTAGATAACTGTTGCGTGCGCCGCTCATTCAGACTTGATACTAGACTAATTTTAATTGAAATACATTATATTGAATTTAAAATCAATTATGAACTATACTCACGAACACACAACACACACATTTGTATATATGTATATCATGAATTACGATTGAATATATATATATATATATATGTGTGTGTATCTTGGCAGCATCTTTTCTTTTATACAAGTATCATTAAAAATAACGTACATCTTGTGTCTGGATATTTTTCCTGCCTAAATAGAATATATATTCACTCCTCGGTCTATGCCTAGTTAACATTACTCCTCTGACGATTGACCTGGAAGGGTCCGAAAGCGCTTTGGGAAGCTTTGGCAATTTTATCAGCCAGTTTCCGTCTAGAACTAAGAACCTAATCAGAAAAACGGAAAGGATAATAGAAAAAATATTCAGACATAAGATGTCTGTTTTTTTATGATACTTATATATATATATATATATATATATATATATATATATATATATATAATAACATAAGTAATATAATATGTTGTATATACATTGTTTCACTATTTTACTTGGACAGTGTTAGATATGTGAATGGTGTTTAGTAGTAGTATACAAACTATACATCGCAAGTGAGCTATACAATAACGTTTATTTGTCGTTCATTTAACCTCATTGTTTCCCTTGCGAATTATGCACGGATGCTTCTGTGTAGCTTACGTTGCAGTGATATATATTTTATTTACACTAACATGAACACAAGGAAACACGGTCGAATACATTTTTGGCATGATTTTATTTTTCCTAAAGTCGATTAATCTGAAATATAATGCTACTTAAACTCATGTCTAGAATAATTCTTCCAATTTTGATCGAACTCCATCAAATGATATCACTTCTCTAAAGTGTAAGGCTTTAATTAAGAGGTATTGAAAAGAAGCTGAATGTTATAACATATTGTATAATCTGTGTCTCATTAATTATTGATCAATTTACTGCAATCCTTTAATATTTGATTTACAAATATCAGTCAATATCAAGATTATGGCGCGTAATACTCTTGTCAATATTCAAAGGAAACAGATGTTTAGGAAATATTTATTAAATGATGTTAATGTTTAGGAAATATTTATTAAATGATGTTTATGTTTAGGAAATATTTATTAAATGATGTTTATGTTTAGGAAATATTTATTTAATTATGTTTATGTTTAGGAAATATTTATTAAATGATGTTTATGTTTAGGAAATATTTATTAAATGATGTTTATGTTTAGGAAATATTTATTAAATGATGTTTATGTTTAGGAAATATTTATTAAATGATGTTTATGTTTAGGAAATATTTATTAAATGATGTTAATGTTTAGGAAATATTTATTAAATGATGTTTATGTTTAGGAAATATTTATTAAATGATGTCCAATACTGAATTTTAAAATTTCACAAACGAGGGAATAATCAGTATTTTCATTAAATTTCGTTCACCTCTTATTTTTTCCTTATGATCGATCGGTAATACCTAGTGTGTTATTATTTTTAGATGGTCTACGCCAGCAAACGTTGAAGAAAGAAGTGTACTAGTAACACAAGATTAATGAATAATGTCTAACAATTATTGTTAAATGTTTAAAACTTGGGGTTATCAGTATTTCCATTAGTTTTACCTCCTCTTTTTCCCTTTTACTGAACCCGTAATACCTATTGTGGTATTAACCTTGTGACAGTCTACGCCGGCTGACTTTGCAAGGAATATAACATCAACAAACAACGCAGCTACATGTATATCACGGTATTAGGAATATCAGATAGAGCGCTTAGTATTCCCATATGGTAACATTTATGGTACTGGCCAAGCTCCACGTCGCTTAACGCCGGTGAATTAATTAGAACGGCAGTGGTGACGCGATTATGCCGTTTTCATTTACAGTAATTAACTTAAATTAAGAATAGTCTGCATTGCCAACGCTGAACTTTAGTGGTTGCGTTCTAATTTTGCTATGAGTCGATGATTAGTTGCGGAGTAAATCCAGTATATGATCATATATGAATATAAAGCACATTTATAAATGCATATATATATATATATATATATATATATATATATATATATATATATACATATATATATATACATATATATATATATATATATATATTAATTAATTAATTTATTTATTTATTTTTTTATTTTTAATAACTAATTAGCAAAACATTCATACGGAACAAAACTTAGATCTATTATACGGAGCGTTTATGGTTTTGCCTTTTAAGGGAAGTGGGGTCTGATCTACTCTGCTGGGAGGCCATGAAATTAAATACTGTCTTGTTTTTAAATTTCCGGAACAGCTTTTCATGGTAAAAAACAGATGCCCCCTTAAATAATGTTAAAAGCAGACTAATATAATAACTGTAACAACTAAATTGACTTACATGAGTGATTTTCCACTGAACGACTTGGAACTTAAGGGGGTTTTTTTGTGATTGTTTTTAAAAAAACATTTTTTTTTAGTTTTAATGCTTGACAAACTTCCGAGACTATATATATATATATATATATATATATATATATATATATATATATATATATATATATATATATAGAGAGAGAGAGAGAGAGAGAGAGAGAGAGAGAGATAGAGAGTACAGTGTCAGTGCTGTTCCAACGAGAGAAATGTATATATGTAAAGAGGTAAGGCTAGCAACATTTGTAAAAAGTTTTTTCTCAACATTTATTTATTATTTATAGTACTAATTAAAATTAAAAACAATCAAATCATCACATCAATCTACCAGCAACCCACAAACCCACAAACATCCTACAATATCTCCATTTTAGAATCCATCACCCCAAAAGCTGCCTAAAATGTATACCCTACTCCCTAGCAGAAGGATATGTTATAGTCAGTGAGAAAAACCTCCGGATTGTCCGACTGGAGGAACTACGAACAAATTTTACAAGCAGAGAGTACCTCCTACAAATAATACACAAAGTTATAGAACTGGCAGAATTCATACCATTAGAACAATTTGGAATCCTAAAATAACGAAACAAAGAACAGATATTGCAGTTCATATCTACACACAACAAAAACAATCCGGAATTATTCACAGAAATAACAAAAAACTAACACTACTACACGAAAACAACAAACTAAATAACATATTAAAAACAACGAAAATAATAAAAGCAAACGTCAACCAAAAATCCACAAGCAAATTTTAACCTCATCCCAACCCAACCAACACACAATACAAGGGGCCACCCAATGCAACAAGGAAAGATGTGGGGTATGTTACATAATAATAAAGGGAAACTCATACACTTTCAAAAACTCAACACACATATTCACAATAAAAAATACATTAACTGCATATCCCAAAAACCTTGTCTATACACTGGAATGTACAAATGCAACGAATCATACATAGGCTCCACCAACAAATGTAATAGTAGATTATCTGTACATAAAAACAACATTAAAATACAAGAAAACCGTAAATTGTCCGTCTCCCAACATGTGTACTCATGCAGCAAAGGAAACTTTAAAAAAAGCTTATCTTCTAAAGCAAAGATTACGCATACTTACTAACACAAGAAAATACACGTTATATTTAAATTCAACCCAGAATGTAACAGATCGTACCTCTAACTAAACATCATACAGGCAAAACACATTTAAATGTATATAAGAAAGAGGGTGCACACATATATGAACGGGAGTCCATGTAAATCCGCACGCGTGAACGTATGCGCATGTGCGTTTGGGCACCAACATGCATATAATATATGAGCGACACGCGTGTGTGTACTCATACATGCATACAAAAATGAATGTGGCTACACATTTAGATCTATATATCAGCCTACTTTTCTATCCATCTTTTTCTATCTATCCGTCTATCTACCCACACACCTATGTATATACACATATATGTATATGTATACATATATATATATATATATATATATATATACATACATACATATACATGTCTGAGTGGGGTGTTTGTGTCGCTCGAATATGTACAACATTCAAAACTGACTGCACACACACACGCACACGCAAACAAGATACAAAACACGGCGTCAACAGAATAACAATAATAGATTTCAAGAGAAAAACGAAAAGTTCAAGAAATGAAGATGACCGATAACGTAAAGGTCAGAATCACACGTACTTAAAACACACAGTCCACTTCAACCTAGACAAGCTAAAAATAAAAAGTAAAAACAAAAAATTATGAAATTAGTATAACACATACACTGCTCACATGCTCAGAAACGCTAAACAATAATACATTTCCTCAAATGGAACATCACTTTTTCAAATCGAAAGACATTTCTTAAAATAGATTCACATATCTGATGAAAGTGCACCACGCTCGAAACGCGTTATAAAATTATAAAATTGCAACATTATAAAATGATAAAATGTTAAAATAACAAAATAGTAAATAAATGTTGATTTTTTTCGTACAAATGTTAGTAGCTTCACTCCTTTACATATATATATTTTATATACATATATATATATATATATATATATATATATATATATATATATATATATATATGCAAATTTATAAATACAAGGCAACTTTTAGAGAATTGGACCTATTGTAAGGTGAGGAAAGCTTAATATACTCAATAGAGCAAATTCTAATTCATATATATTTATATATACATATACATATATACATATATACATATACACACATATATATATATATATATATATATATATATATATATATAAATATAATATATATCAATTAGAATTTGATTATCGTGTTAAACGTTGTATACTTTTAATAGGTAAGTTTTGAAGCTAATTACAACGCATGCATCTCTTTTAATAACTATTTTTTTTTAAACACCTTTGTGTCGACTGTATAAAGTTTCTGTAAAGAAATGGACATTTTTTTTTAATTTTCTTCTTATATGACACGTGTTACTAATAACAATCAGTAAGGTCTTGCAATGGTGATTTCTTTTTAATATGTCTTAGCCCTAAAGAAAAGCGCGGGACCGCGTGACATGAATTAACAATTGTTTCTCGTTGTAAGCATATGGTAGTTCGAATAAGTAAGTTTTGAAGCCCAGACATATATATATATATATATATATGAGTTTTTCCGTCTGGTTTAGTCACTATAATTTTTTGTCTCGGTTATTGTCTGTTTTCATACATTTAACGTATATCTGTATTGACTGTGGGTCTGTATAACATGTAGGTAGTATTTACATTACGATCGATTAAATGAACGATGTATCTACGTGCGCGTATGAATATGTATGCGTACCACGAATCTCTATCTGAACACCCTGATAATGAGGACACCACTCAAAATGGAAGTTACTTTGCCACGTTATTTACGCTACGCTTGATCAAGATGCACTCAAACTGATATTAATTCTGCTCAGTCTAATTCTATGAAAGCCTTCTAATGTTGCATGCGATGTCCTATAGTACAGTTTCTTTGCGGACAGATATTCTAATAGACGGATAATTAACGGAATACAGTTGACGCGCTAAATTTCATGGCCAAAAGTTATATTCTTCTCATGCATATCTGGACGTAGTTCATCTGCACACCAGACTTTAAGCGAAATATACACCATTATGTTCGATACAATTCTAGCAGAAAATTCCCATGAACAATCAATGGTCTATTCAGAGAAGACACCCAAAAGTATTCTGCTTTCGCTAGAGTAAATCGTCTAATTGCATTTTTGTCCCTTTCTTTCGCATCATCATGGCCACGTTGGCATGGCTGTAATCGCTTATACGCGTATCCAATTATATCAGTAAGAGGCTGAGTATATCGGTAGTTCTTAGATATGTCCCCTTATCACAATAATCTTCAAAATTATCTATTATCATACGAACGCTGAGTCAATAAAATTCGTCTCACACACCATTATACCTATATAATGTGTTTGCACAAAATGCATGTTATAATCTACCTAAGTACTGGGATTGTGTTATATTACATGATAACTATGTTTTCATCAGTGGTAATACATAATAACGTAAGGAAGTCACACATCTCGTTCTAATTAAATATTTCACCTCTCAGTCTATGTTGGTTAAACCGATATTTAATATTTTCCAAGGAAATTAGAAAGAAATATTTGTCGTTATCTGATTTACATGCATATGTCTGAACGCAGGCACTCATGGGTAATTTTGATGACAAAAATTGAGTATATATATTTTCATAATCACATACTATAGTATTATAACACTTCATGCAATAATCATCATCATCATCATCATCATCATCATCATCATCATCATCATAATCATAATCATCATAATAATAATAATAATAATAATAATAATAATAATAATAATAATAATAATAATAATAATAATAATAATATAACGTATTTTACTAATTTGCCATACTCGCAATAGGGTGGATCTTTGGGCATGGTACTAACATAACATACTCCTCCCTACAAAAAAACATTTATCCTCACCCGCGTACGCGTACGCTTTCTCTCATATCCTTGGCTGATAACTCCCGCGGTATTTTAGTGCCCGTGCAGGGTCAACGTTGCCTTTTTTCAAGCTACATTTTTTTTATCTGATTCTTGGTTGTAAGTTGTCAAATTGTGCTTTTGTCTTTCAGTTCTCTGTGTGTATTTATGTATTCTAACATAGATATATCTTCGGATATGAGGATGTCATTAACAACTGGTGGTAACAAGAAATGTTGACTTCAAAAATTGTAGAATTATTTGTTCATATTTTTGATAAATATCGTACCCTGTTAACTTCGAGGATCGTAGGGAAGCGGTGTTTTAACGAGATGATTTCGGTATCATTGACGTAGTTATCGTGGATATATTTGTATGAAATTCATTTGTGAAATTTGGAATGATTGATCATATAGAAAATCCGGTTACATGAACACCTCAACGAACCAAGTTACATATTTAAGTGAATTGTTTTTCGACAACTAGTCAATACAACAAGCCTTATATGGTCACTCTTTTTATGTCGTATAAATACTGTTATGCAGTTTATTTTATATCTAATACACAAGTAAGTATTTATAGTTCGAGTTGCGAAGAAATAGTAGTAGAGTGTGTTCAGGTCGGAGAGGTTTAGAGTGAACGGAACTAATTGCTGAAAGACAGATTCTCTGTACAGCAATAGCCAGCCCATTATTCTATGACTAAGTATCAGACCAGTAATGAGCATTGTTTTGAAAATCCACACATTCTTAAACTTCGACACCTCTTCTAGCATGTGGCCCACGCCAGTTAATATTGTTACGCTTATTTAGGCAACACAAATGCATGTGAACAAGCGTATGCTCAGTCTATTATTGTATACATCTAAATTGAAACTGTTTCTGTCCGTGTTATGCAAGTGTTAGATTCGTGTTTATTGTAGCAACCGGTTGCACGTAGTTCGCTGCATATATAAGGGTCATAGTTGTTATGCTGTATACAAGAGATGAGATGATGCTTATATTAAGTTCTACTTTTAGCAATGTCGTTTCATCGATGAACACGACCCACTTTCAGACAAGGTTATGTTGTTCTATTGTTATTACATATAACTTAGTTACTATATTGGGTGTACTAATACACAATAATCTCAGATTGTAGCACACATATAATACATACACGAAAATAATTACAATTATATGTAGTAGATCATTAACTGAGTTGCATAAGCAGAGATTCATGTAGGCTGTTGATTAATTAAGTAGATTATCTAGAAAATAGCATATTAACCTCGCCGAATGTTTGTTAAAGAAAAAGTCGTAGTTAGAGTACGTGGTTTATATAGAGACTATTTTTCTTTTTTTTAATGAAATTAAATCGACGTGTTCGGGGTCATTTCGTCTCCTGCAGAAAGGAACGGGGGTGTACACATATAATACAGTGCTCTAGAACAACTTACTGTGTATTATGAATGTATATCGTACGAATACCTTAATAATAAATATTCCAGGAAGTAAAACACATATGTATAGCATCTGTTATTTTATCAGTACGGCAACGATTACAACATGGGCGAGAAGAAACGTGAGCGAATATGTAAAACAAACGCGCTACCATAAACTCTATTTGCAATATATAGGGTGTAATGCTATGACTGATACAAAACAAGTGGGTAGAACAACACTATATGCGCTGCTACTACGAACGTGTCACAAAACATATGCAAACGTGTTTGGCCTTATTTATAATGAGACAAGTATTTGTGATGCCAATGCCACACAGGCACATACAAAGACCCACAGGAATAGTAAAGAAATGTATCAACACTAAGGATTGGCAAGATCCCGTAAAATCAACCTCATTTTAGGAGTATTCGCATCAAGGTTACGTGAAACGGTTAGTTTCGCTTCGATGAACGTCATATACATACCCACTATTTTTTTAACAGAAAACAAAATAACAATGCATTGTATTACTTCAATATGATATTTAGTTTTCCCTAAAATAATTGTGATGCATGTAAAGAAATCTCAGAAAAACGTACCTTACCAGATTATTCCGAATTAGCTAGACCCCGTAAGTTCTGCAGTCAGTCGCCTTATCGTCGCGGTTACCGGAAACTGTCAGGTGATTAAAGGACATTAAGATGTGTGTGTGTACGTAGGAGCGGACACAGACAGACAACTTACCGAGAGAGATCAACTAACGTATTCGGAACTTTGAATAAGAGGTTTTTGATAGTCTATATTTAACATCCCCGAATGTTCTCGACTAATTTTATAAAAGGCCTTTCATCTTATAAATATTACATTATGTATAACCAAGAGACGCTAGCGTGTCAAGCTTATTGCATTCATCAGTGAAGGAACATAACAAGTTCAAACGGCCGGAAGGTGTGAACCGAATTCACAGAGTCAGCCTTATATCTGCAAGCAGTCGCCCAATCTTCGGCAAGCCGAAAAGTATCACGTGATTAACGTAAATAAAAAGCTATGTGTATCTAGAAGCGTGCCCATGCATAAGAGTAATATATATATATATATATATATATATATATATATATATATATATATATATATATAAGGTACTTTTTTATTTATTTATTTTTGCATGCAACTTTAATTCCTATATAATTTTATTGCTAGCTACCATATTGCAGAATGGTTCTTGTGTCTAGTGTTTAGATAGTATTATTATTATTTTTTTTATAATTGTTATTGTTATAATTAATGTTATTTTATATGCAAATGATCATATCATACGGTAGTCTTAAGGGTAATATATTATTATTATTATTATTTTATTATTATTATTATTATTTATTTATGTATATATTAGTGAAATTTTAAGCTGAATTATTTCGACACTTGATTATTGGGGAAATTGTAGTTTGAACCGTACCATTGGAGAGCCATGAATATTATAACTGTCCTGTGTTTAAATCTCCAAAACAGTTACATGGTAAACAGCTGATCATCCCCGTGTTAATATTAGACGCTTAAGGTCTCCTGTTTTTGTTTCACTCTTAGATACTCAACCCCCTCCGCTTTTATTTTTTTTATTGACTTATTTTTTATATATTTATATATATTTTTTATTTATTAATTTTCTAACGAATGTTAAGTCTGCAATATCTTGGATTTAGTTAGTTTCTCTGGGAATTTAAACTACATTTTACTTTCTTTTTTTTTTTCTCTTCTGTTTTTTTTTGTTTAAAATGACTCAAATTTATTTAGACTATATATATATATATATATATATATATATATATATATATATATATATGTATATGTATATATATATGTATATATATATATTTATATATATATATGTTTATATATATACATATATATATACATATATATATATATATATATATATATACATATATATATATATATATATATATATATATATATATATATACATATATATATATATATACTAGTAGTCGCGTTGCCTTAGTCATGAAACCAAAATAGAAGAATTAAAGAACTGTGTGTAACATATATATTAACACTCTTATGTCTCTAGTGATCTCCATGGGTCTGTTTATATTTCTCTACTTCTCCCCAAACCGTGGTTTACCTCCGCCCAGACAATTCCTTTCCATTTATTTTTAAATCAACCTTAGCTCTCAGTTTCAAACTTACTGCTCTCGTTTTGAGTGCTACTGAAACAACTCTAATAGAAATTAAAGATGCCGCTAGAGTACTACTAACACCACCCTTTTCCGAGTGTCTTGCTCCCCACCTCTATAATCCGAATAGAAGCTTAAAAAACGTTAAGTAATTTTGAAATAAAATGCCAAGCGAAAGGAATACATTGAACTTGCAGTGATTTTTTTACTAAATTATCGCTGAAAAAACTCTACCCCCCTTGAAATAATCTGCTCTCTGGCAATCTCTGGGATGCACTGAAAGAATCGAATATTTTCATTATGTGTCTCGGTAAAGTTACATATGTTTAATAGGTTAGTTGTCATGAATGTTTTCTCACATTGTATACGTCAACCACCCACACACACGCATGTATATATATATATATATATATATATATATATATATATATATATATATATATATATATAAATATATATATATATATATATATATATATAAATACATATATATATACAGATAGAGACAGAGAGAAAGCGGGAGAGAGATCAAGAGAGAGAGATAGAGACATATGTACGCGTGTATAATTCTTTTTTTTCTCGTGAAATACCTTCATATCCGCAAGTTACCAATACATACCCAACTCATAACAATAATTGTACAGACCGCCTCTCACTAAACAATACTTCGCATCATTCGTAGCACGTTTCCATGAATCCATATCATTGTTGACGCCATATTTCGCTTCACCCTCGTCACAGCGATATAAGCCAAGCTATTGTTTGACTATTATTTCTATACTTATTAATTATCGTGATTTTGATAAGTCCGTGCCTTCCGGACTTTTGCTTATTATCGTTATTGACAGGATCGCGGAAACGGCCATTGTCTTACAGGCGCCATTAAGAAAGATATAGAAATTATACATCTACGCCAATCTCGAAGATTGTAATGTTCAATGGCGCCAACGATTCATTCGGCCTTAATGTTTCTATCGACTTACTTTTGGTGGAAGAGTCCACGCAACCCTATGGTGTGTACAGTTTGTCGGGCCATATAAAAGTCAGTTGGTGAATTAGACATTTGATATAGAATTAGTTTACCTAAACGGTTATCTTAACACTATAATCATGTTAACGAACCGGTTCTCGTAAGAGCATTGAAGTTAAGCGACGTTGAACCGGATCAGTTAAAGATGGGTGACCAGTTTGAAGTGCTACGCTATATATAATATGTCTGACTTGCATATATATGCAACTGAAGAGTGAATTTGAATGCCATATTCCTTACTAAATTGTTTGTTGAGTTGAAGCCGGATGTCTACCAACACACACTACTACACACAGTATTACTGAATGTATTATTATAAAAGCACATATTACATGATTACATCTTGTATTACATGTTTGTAAATGTATTTATAATAAGAGACAATGTCAATCATTTATGTTTTATAGAATGTGCTCATGTTTAAGCGTGTGTGAATACTACTCTGAAATATCAGTAACGACAAAAATAAACACACTCTTTCCAACGCTTCCGTCAAATAAAACAATATATACATCATAGCATACTATCATGTGACTGTCCAGATAGACACCCCTATAGAGTGTGCCCTATTATTTACGTTAGTAATTTGTGAGGATCATATCCCTACTCTGAAAGAATACAGACATGCACAAAAAAGAAAATATGGTATTCATTGATAAAAATGACGTATTCACTACTGTAACTTTGTTATTTGGTATACTTTTCTTACACGATGTTATATTCAATGCAGCAACATGTGTGCCAATATATTTTTATCACGTAGTCAACTTTTGACACATAGCCGCTTCAAATACTTATCCCGAGAACAATGTGCACGCCACTCAAACACAAATAAGACAGGTCGCAATACTCATCTTTATCTCTCAATGATCTTAGCCCGTGAAGTGCTAAAACGTTAATTGAAGACTTGAACAGTCGGATCCGCATATATACATTTTCCGGCTTGCACTTATTCTTGTAACACCTAGTTCTAACAGGCCAGACAGTGACGAGCTATTTTATACCAATCGATCCCAGTTCTTGTAAGTCACACCCAACACATACGTTCCTCCTATTAGTATTTATCTCGTACCTCTAGTACCCTATTTAAACCACTTTTGATCGATTCCACATTCCTCAAAATCATCTAATACAGTCAATGTGAAAACGAACATTAAAGCGTGTATCAGGCTGTTGTTTATACAGCCATAAGTATTCATTTTTTATACGGTGAGTTACATCTCGATCTATTCTCGACTGGGTTATGAAAAGATTCCACACATAACAAATTACCGGATGCAAGATATAAGAGGAAGTACCGAACGTCATGAACAGTTGAGTACGCAAAATCAGGTTAGAAAGTGGGAATTTCGAAATGATAAGCAAGTATTGTAGTAGCAAACATAAAACCATTGTTGGGAAGGCTCGTAGTGTAGTGAGACGTAAGTACACTTTGCACAAGATGATGTTCTTTGTCACTCTCTGCGAAACTCAATAGACGTGTTTCGATTGACTACTTCCGTCACACCTAAAAACAATGTTCGGGGAAGGCTCATGATGTGTACCTCGTCAATACCTATTTAAGGTACATAACGCTGATAAAATTATTAGAACTTTAAATAATAAGATGATGTTATGTAAACACAGGTTTCACTACGGTGGAGAGAAATGATATCCAACCAATGCTACGATGCTGTCACACACAACACCATACACCGCAGAAAACGCTATAATACCTCCACATAGGTTTTTGTTAAGTGGCACACTTTCTATTGTTTTGTATTATACAACTATTCAAAGCTGTGTTCCACAAACATCAAAAAAGGTGCAATTACAGTATTACGTGACCGGAGTTCGATCCTATTTTATTTGATAGAAGAAATACATTTACAGTATGGACGATGTATAATACACTTTCATACCCAAACCTGTTTTTGCATATAATTTCGCTAACTATTAAACCGTGTTTTAGAACCACTGCGTCTCCTTTCAAACTTGTGTTATCCTGTCTGGCTCGACAACTGCTCTTTATATAGTCATCAATACAAGAGATCGCTGATATTTTCACTATCATGCTCAGATCAATTGCTACTGCCTTATAGGTTATCCAGGACGTTTTCTTCATGATACAACAGTTCTTTTACTATATGTTTTATGCAACTTTGTTGTAGGTAAAAATATATATTTCATACTTATTAATGCTTCTATAATATTTCGTCCTCAGGAACACTTAAACTCCTACCGTTTGTATTCAAAGGCCATGGAATTGAATATCACTGTTAACATTTCTACCGTATTATAAATGAATATCTTCTAATCTAGCTGTAAATTCGTTCATTTGTCCATCGGATTCTTATAAATTATCCGCAATTACAATAAGTACTGGTATAGTTGTAAGAGTCTTCGCTAACTGGCTTTAGGTCCGTGGATCAATATTCGGTTTTGCTTTACTAAATAATCCAATAATGTTATTTGATGCTTCCTTGCAAAACGTTCAGCATGATAATGTGAAGGATCAAGCATAAGATGAGAAATCATGTCAAAGAAGTGGTATCCCTTCTTGTATTCGATGTAGTAGTTTATGAAATGTTAACCTTGGGGTCACTCCCGACTCTACTCAACGACTTTACGTGTTTACTTTACTTACATCAAAATACAAAAACTCCCGTAAACATTATGCCCCTGTTATGAAGCATAAAAAGAGTAGTATAATTGAAGAAAATAACGGTTATAATTTCGATTATATTTATTTCATAAATACATATGAAAAGAAACGAACAATAAACATGAACGATCTATCAATTCAACGCAATTCCGTTGTTTCATTGAAGAGTATAGCTTTAAAAAATACGTGAATAATGTTCGGTACCAATGTATAGCTGGTGTGTGGTTTCGGAATCTATGCGCTCTTTTCTATCGCTGTAAATAAAAGAACTCTTAACATAGGCATCTATAAAGGAAACCAACGGCATGCTAACTATTTACGCAAGGGAGTCGTCTACACAGGACAGAAATGTCTTGAACTATGATGTTATGTTACTTTTTTTCTGTGGGACAAATATGTTGGTGATGTATTTATAATTATTGATGTGTCAATAAACTTTGATCTTTGGAGCTCAGTTTTTGCCTCACTGTAGGTAAGTCTCGCTCAATTATAGATATAATATATGCTTGACTTATGGCCACTCTTTGGTTTCTTTTTATAACGCATTTACCGAAATAACTCGTATTGTTAGCACAACGGGAAAAGACGCTCATGATTTCTTCATGGTCCAAGCATTAAGCGAAATTTCCATCGAAAGGTATGCTTTGCAAGAGCTCTCCGCCTGTAAATAACGTTACAATGGGAATGCTTCCCTGCTTAATACAACTTGACCATTTTCAAATCCAATGTTCACAAACGATGATCATATACTGACAAATAAGTAATCAAACACAATTACTACCCATGTTAAATGTCATTAATTTAATTATGTTCTTTATCTGTCCCCTCAGCTAATTATTTTATCAGCATCCTCGACTAGCTCTTGGCCTTGATTACTTAATAGTAAAAATAATCAGAATACATGTCATTGAATGTCAACTCAAATGCTTTAGCATTCTACTAATTGATGTTCATTATTTAGTGCTTGAATTCGTTTTATGTTTACCCCATTCTAATAACATATTTCCGATTTAGATAGAAACAATTAAAAAAACTCCGAGATTAAGCCAACCTTTTTGAAAAAACATAAGAAAAAGAAACCTCCAATACATTAATTTAGACGGATGTTTTTAATGTAATGAAGTGATTTACCAAATTTCCTTGATTTTTATAACTTTATAATCAATACGTGCATGGCGAATTTGCTACGATCCCAATTGAGGGCAATTATTGAACAGTTTTCCAAAAGTATGCGCATCTTCAATATTTTTGTTTTGATATTGTCTGGATCTACAGCTTCTATTGATATAGTAACCCATGCAGGAAGTCGGCGGTATTTCCAATATAACACCTTATTACTGCCAGCAAACTTCACATTGTTTTTATTTTGTACGTTGTTATTAGTATTAAAGATTTAGCATCTTTAGTCATCGAGAATCAATTTGACTTTCTCGTGTTATAAGTCCGAGTACGTTACATCGAAGATCACATTTAATCTCTGCACCTCACTCTTTTGAAACATTGTTTAATTTAGTCGCTGGCTTCATTTATTTGTCTACTGCATTCTTAAATATTAATTCCTATCTAAATTCATAATAAATTAAAGTGTCTACTCAATTCTTATATATATCTGCAATTATAATAAAGGCAATACTAAACATTCCGAAAAGAAGCAAACATTTTTGAAAAAGCATAACACGTAAAGGTTAATCGAATACATTAATTTGATCAAATTATGTAATCAAATTCATGTGACTTCCTCGATTCCCTTTAATATAATAGCTTTATATCTAACACATGCATATGCAAAAACATGCATATGCAAGTCTGCTATTTAGGCCAAATCTAGATCTGTGTTTTCGGAAAATGTGCGTCAAATGTACTTTGTTGTGTAGTTATTATAGATGTTTTTCTCCAGGAGATAGATTCACCAGTAACACATTTTATCTCCTACTTATACAACTTCTAGTGCATTCCTATGAATGGATCCTTGAATCTCCTACAATTCTCTTAAGAAACGTGCACACATTTATATGTCGCTTTTATTTGTGTCTATTCCATTTATATAAGATATCTTCGATCAACATATCAAAAGACTAATAACATCTGAAAGGAAGGCAACATTTTTCAAAAAAATAAAACAGAAGAGAAAAATCAAGACATTAACGAGAATAATAGGCATCATATTTATTTTGTAAATACGTTATTAGATAAATGCTAAAATAAGAGCAAAATGGAGAAGAGTATGAACGACGTGTCAATTCAAACCCATTTATAATAAAACGACTTCGAAAATGTTTTATCTTAATAAGATAAGTGGGTAATACGAAGCGTACTTTGTCCATTTTTACTTTTATTTTCATAAAGGAAAGAAACGAATGAGAACTTTCAAGATATCTTGATGGATGCGTTCAAAGAAAACGGGGTTTCCTGCCAGAAAAACAGTCTACATTAATTACATGAATCCGTCACAAAATACATTAAGCTCAAAGAACAGGATATCCCAGCATAAAATATGTACTATCTGTTTTAACATGCATGTTTTTATAATAGATCTTTCAAAAATAATTGCATATGTATGCGAGACTGGTGAACATGAAAAGGGTACTAGCTTGTATAAGCAAGGCCCTTTACTAATTCCGTTGCTTCGGCTTACTAATTTTGCTCATCTTTCATTGTTATCAATTTCGTTTATTCAATACTGAGTAGAATTAGAGTCACTAACAAAAATTGCTTTCGCAGATGTTTTTCATAGAAGTGTTCTCGAAATCAAAACTAATATTTCACATAAACGTGTTAACTCGACATTTTACACCAATGCACATTATTTTCGCTCGTTCGACACGACTAAGTAGACAAAATTGTGTGATATGTTGTATTTTAATAAATACAAATATCTCGATAACCAAACAATCAACGTTATTCTGACCGATACAGGGTGGTTTCTCATATTCTACAAAGTGACGACGACGACGCAGACGACGCAGACGACAACTATGATGACACACACGACGACGACAACGACTATGAGACGACAACATAACCAACAACAGCCGGGGGGGGGGGGTACCCGTGTGAGCTCAACTTGTGCTACGCTGAACATCTATTAAGCCTGACTGCTCTTTCTACCAGTCCAGTAGAAACAACAAAAGGTTTATCAGACCTAACACCCACAAAATGTAAATTTTAACAAATTCACACACTTATCTAGTCGACTCATCTCTCAGTCGTCTTCCTCTAGATTTGTCTTGAATTCATTTTTCTTTATCTGCTTACTTTACGTATGTGGAGTGTGGTAGCTGAAAAAAATGTAACAACATGAATCTTTTTATTTTCAAAAAACAATTTTGATTGATCGGTTAGTAAGTTGTGGCAAAACAATGGCTAATATCAGAAGCATAAATGTATTCATGAATTTTTTACAGTAGAAATGTCCAAATTAGAACAAATATGAGCCGTGAACAGATATGCATCTGGGCCATCACTCCACAAGATAATTCATTCATCGTTAGTACAAAGTTATTAACGTTGATACAAAATCATCTGTGAAAGTTGATGATTACACTTCTTTTTAAGACCAGAAAGTGTTGTCATTTAAAACTGTTCTAAAGTTCTTATCAATGATAATTAGTAGGCGATAGATCTGGAGAATATGAACAGTTTGTAAAGTATTGTATCGCAAGTCTGTTAGTCTCTGCAAAGTAATTCTTGTAAAATGTGGCAGCACATTATCGTAGAGCAAAATGTACTGGATGGCACGTACTGCAGACTGTCCGAATCTACCATGATAGATTGCTGGGGTAACGCTGGCTTTGGAAAATGTTTGGGGGACTCATTACGAAAAAAGTCATTGCGCTGCTCGTTTACAATTATCATAGGAATTCCACATTCGTCAGACGTGACTATTCGAGCAGTAAATGAGTCATTAGTGTTACGCAGACATAACATTGCAGACGGTTAAAACCGTATGAGTTTTTGATGCACATTTAGTCCATAAAGAACTCATTTATCGAGCTTTTTCATTTTTCAAATTATTTGTAAATTACGTAAAACTGTTGCTGTGCTGACACCGAATGTCAGAGCCATTCTCTCGATCTTCAGTAAGTTGAATTTACTAAACAGGTTCATGGAATGTTCCATTGTAAAAAATACACGGCTATTCGTTACTTTCCTCATCTTAAACGCGCTCATCTCCACTACGGACTTTCTTGCGCAACCTTCGTACTGTCTGTTCATAATTAAGGTGTGCCTATGCTTCATCATTGAGGATATTTTATGCTTAAACAATTCTTTCAATCTTAACTGGGGTAAGAAGCTATAACTGAGAACAAATTACTTATAATATATGTTAACATTTACCAAAAATAAACTACACAGTATGTGTTAAATTACTTTTTAAACCCCAGCGAGTCATACGACTACTATTTTTTTAACGACCTAATCATATTAAGCCTTCGACATTACGTAGTCTATCTTATAATGTTACTTCATGAATAATTTCTGAAACATTTCATTTAATTGAGCGCTATCTTGTATTCTGCCAAGCGATAATAGCGATAATGTATTTCTGATAGAAATTGAATTGAATCATAATTCCGTTCACCAATATCATCAATTGTTTCACAGAATTCCTGTTGCACATTAAAACAAAATTATCTTATTTATGTGCATATTGTTGTTTATAGTTTTTACATACATTATCGTGTTTTTCTCATTTCAGTGTGGTGAGATTTAAAAGCTGTTTTCCTACTTAACAACAATATGACGTTTAAAATCACTAACCGAGAGAGAAAATAAAATTATAATAACGAAAACGGCTAAAGGGGGCTTTCCTTGGTGTAATTGCCCGAAAAGAAAAGTTATTAGATACTGTAAAAATATTTCTGAAAGATCGTTACCCAAAGAAAACACGACTAAATGCTAGAATATCTATACATGTAACAAAAAGAAGTTTGAGGAATATTAGTCTTCAAACTTTAGTTGTAATAAGCGTGCAGATGTCGGCATGAACTTCAGGTGTTAGAGCCGAAGAATATTTTGTAATTTTGTTAAGAGGACGAAATTATATTCGGAATATAATTTGATTGAAAGCAATTATAACAATATAAAGCTATATTCTATGTAATTGGTCAACACAACAGAATAGAAAGAGTGAACCTTAGTAAAGCAGAAATCTTTTGCGACGTAACATCCATGTTGCAATCTCACCGCAGACTAAACATGGTTTTAACTAGATACGTGTTTTACAAATTTAAAGAAATTAACATCACATACTTTATATACTATTAAAACGATACAGGTTTTTCGGGGTTTGTCTGTTCGTACGCAAATAGAAAATATGTTTGGTTGACAATAAACGAATAGGCAGCGTACACATTACTCTGGCAATATTTTTTTCCGTAGTAACCCCGGACAATGTAGAAATCAATATTCACAGCAGCTGAGTTTCTTGACAGAACAGAACCAACGTGGAATGCAATTCTTTAAACAATACCTTCTGTCAAAGTTCGACTTACAAATATTTTACTGACACTAAAACGCAATGGCAATATATATATATATATATATATATATATATATATATATATATATATATATATATATATATATATATATATATATATATAAAGATGGACATGAGTAACGTTTTTTCACTCGTGATTACCTTTATAGACATGATGGTTCGGCAATACGATTGGTTCATTGCAGAGATTAGATTAACCATCGTTTGAGAGGACAGCAAAAGTTTGGAGGAGTCATGATATAGGCGAGTATCATTTGAAATATACGCGCTGGTTCTATAGGAGTTAGGCACAAGGCCAGTGTTTATCTTACTTCCACGAGTAAGATGTGACCCAAGGTCGGGTCGGGAAAGTGGGGTTTAAAAATTGCCTGGGAAGCCCGTCTTCATTCCCTGGTAGGAGCGCCTCAGGCAGTAAGCATAAACTTACTCCTCCCCAAAGAGGGGAGGCACAGCCTGGGAAGGTGGACCTCCCAGAACTGCACAGGACAGACGCATTGACCGGCGTAAATCAAGACCTGAAGGTCAAGACAATACCAGTATGGGGTGCAGTATCTATCGGAACATATACTACACTTTGATCTTAGCCAAAAGGATAAGAAAGTACGAGTACTGTCGTAAGAGAATATCTGGTATGTTAGCTACATTACATATATCTTGCTCTACTAAATGATTTTTTATGACCAACGATGCCTTCTTCACTTTGCCCATGCTACTGAAGTATGGTTCGCATCGTTGGGCATCAAAGTAACACAGTTTGTGATTTGGTATTCATGCTCCCCATATTTAAACCCGATAGAAAACTATGAGTCTATCATCAGACGAGATGTTCATGCTAATGGGCATCAATGTCCGTCTCAAAGGAACTAATGAGAATACATTAATGTCGCAGTAGTGCCATCAGCGAGTATTAAAAAATGACATATTCAATCAATACATGTTCTTTTAGTTATACAGATCAATGTTGGTTTTGTGGGTAAATAAAGCATTTTTCATCATACGTATTGAATTATATACTATCATATCATGTATTTAATTATTTCAATTAAATGTTAAACATAACCGTCATTCATCTTTCTTTTATTTAGTTGTCTTTATTCTCACTAATAAACGTTAATTATTTTGTTTTAATAAAAAACCCTAGTACGATTAGTCGGTAAACATTTAGTGATTTAAACAAATATGTTATTTTGCAAATACTAACTATAACGTAATGCTTATTTTCAACAGAACTAATATAACAGAGTGCGAGATTATATGTGCACGTGTTTCTTTAGTTAAGTCGTGCACAATTGAGAAATGTCTATGGGGGTTAGAAAGCTATCATAACCGGTCGCAGTGTACACGTTTATTTAAAAAATGTTAAACTAATCATTGTACACCCGGTATCTCTGTATTCTATCATCCTCGAACTCAGTAATCGGATGTAATAGACTGAATTTTATCTATGAGTAATACATGGTAAGTTCTCTTTAAAAGGCATGTATATTGTATTCATAATCCTCTTTTAAATTACATTTTCATATATATATATATATATATATATATATATATATATATTTACATAGTTTAATATTTGTTTTATTTTTTTACCGTCCCATAGATCTCCTATTTTATTCAGCAGATTGCATTTATCTTTGCTTATACATATCTGGCTCAAGTGAATGATCCGATATATGCGCATGTCAGTTATTAACGTATACATGTGCGCATACGTATAGATTGCCTTTTGGTTTTATTATTGTTATCTATTTATAAGCGCCCATTAATGAATGGTATCCAATGTAGACCCCATGGCGCTGCCCAATCACTTTTGTTGAATATTTCTTTATGAATTAACCTTTCTTATTCGAAGTACTTTTTTCAAAAGAATCCTAGAGAACAAAAGTAGAAGGAGACAAGAGAAGAGGTATCTTTTGAAGAATGCAGATGATGCTTTGTTTTTAATCGTCTGGCTTTGCTATTGTTGCAGTTGTTGACCCACGACTCTTTGTCGCCCAGGACGTCGATACTTTGGAGACAGCAGGTTCACTCTTTTGTTAAAACGGTCTTCTCATTGAAACACACGACTATTCTGTCTCTAATTTCAAACTCGTTTCTTTTAATTTTAATTCTATCCTTTTAGGCAGAAGCCATTTTGAATTTATTTTATCTTCTACTTTCACGACTTTCCCTTGTACATAGTTTTACTAAAATACCAGCATGAAGAAACAGCATTGCTCAGGATTGAGGGATGGCTTCCTATTCCCCATTTTACGCTTATAACAGTATATTATTTTCATTGTTATATTTAATATTACACAAAATAAAAGTTCAGAGCGGTGACCAGGAATGTCTTCGACATTGAGTAAGTGAAAACAGGATTGAAAAATAGTGACACTTATAGAAATATATTTCTATTATTTTTCAACTGTCAAATCATTTTTCTCTAATATTTTTATAAAGTAGTTCCTTGATAAGCAGACAATTACAGTATATACAAATCATGTCTCTGTAATAGCTTTATAAAGGTGTTCCTTGATACGCAAACAACTAAAGTACATGCTACCAAAGCCGGTGTGCATCATAGATCTGTTCTGTGCCCAACTCTTTTCGTGATCTTTTTTAATGATTTCACAACTAAAATGTGTGCAGATGACAACCCCTTTTATAGTAAGTCTTCACAGATAATACATGATCACAGTCTCTCTATCTGACGACCTAGAGTACGCAGTACCATACCGAAATAGTTACTGGTTTCTTGAAATACATCTAAACTAAACGTATCTCCTTTTGTAGCTAAGGCTCTGATAATCACTTTGCTACATTTTAACTGAATGGCTCTCTTTTTGATTAGGCAGATATCACAATGGTGCTAAACCTGTATTTATCGAAATCAAATACACCTATTGAGGTACACTGAGAAATCTTGTTTTAGCATGTGTTTTATAGGAATCTACTTACAGCATCCTTTGAGAAGTCCGTGAGCGAAAACTCGCACATTATATATATATATATATATATATATATATATATATATATATATATATATATATATATATATATATATATATATATATATATATATATATTGTTACACCGGTCGTTCTTACACAGGAGAAACTGCACCGGTTGTCACTATAAATAGTGCGAGTCACCAGAGACACAGAGAAGACAAAGCATAGTCTTGTAACTGTCTAGCCAAGTGCTAGTCACTTTCTTACTTTGTTAATACACTTGTTAAACCAACCCTCGACTTGACTTCCTTTATTTATTATTTACTGTTGGACAACTTCACAACAGATTGGCGACGAGGAATCGAAACGATTTCACTGCAAAAAAAAACACCCAAAGTGATTCGCAAGATCTTCACGGAAAAAAAACATCTTCGTCAGATATTTGGATTCGCAAACATTAACAGCAAATTAACTACTGAGTAGTTAAGCGAAAAAAAACACCAACTCAAAACTTGCTACCAAAAATCGAAAACTAAAAAACGCGAAAGACATTTTCAATTATTGAAATAATTGAATACACTGATACTTTTATTTTTTTTGTCTTCAAGTTTCACTGACTCGTTAAGATAAATGTTATCCGCGTAAACTATTACAGATATTGTGTAAGTTTGTCGTTATTATTAGGACAACATCTGATATTTGAGCAAGATCCGGATTGACTATTTATTAAAACGGTCTACCACAGAATTATCGAGAGCAAAGGACGGACAGTGCAAACATATATTCGCGTAAGTCATTTGTGCTTCTAACAAAGAACTGTTAAATAAGCAAGTCGCATTCTTGCGAAATGAAAATGGGTTAAAAAGATTTCCCATAAAACTAGTCTGATTAGGCTAATAGCGACGGACTTGGTTTTTTAAAGCTACGTACACATATATATCTGAAAAAAATTTTTTTTCTTAGTTTTATTTTTCAAACAAAAGAACTGGGATTACATTTTTTTTTACTAAGGAATAATATATTTCTTGCTTTGTGTATTAGTTGAGCAAATTGATTATATTAAGCACGTTGTAGGGGAAAACTGATTTATTTTTACAAGTGTAAATTGTGTGGTGCATAATTTGAATTCGTGAATGATGGACACTGAATTCAAAGATTCTCTCTTTCAATTAGTTAAATTCCAAACGGAACAAAATGTTGCGTTACAAAGACAGAAAGTTGAACAACAAATGGAACTTCAAAGAAAACAAGTTGAAATTGAGGAGAAATTTAAAAGAGAATTATTGGAACAGCAAAAAGTCCAAAGGAAAATGCATGCTGAACAAAAAGAGCTGGCGACAACACGAAAAGAAAGATTCCAAGAAAGACTGCTACAACAGCAGAAACACTTCGAAGAACTCTTGATAAAAACACAGGAGGAACAGAAAAAATTTCTGAAGGCAGCACAGTTAACGAAAGCAAACGAGAATCATAATGCATTCTCTCAGACGGCTGTGTGGAGCGCTATCGAAATTTTCAATTATAATCCAGAAGACGATGTCACTTTTGCTCACTTCTATAGAAGATATGAGGATATTTTTGTATCGAACTGCAATACATGGACAGACTCTAAAAAAGTTAGATGTTTGCTAAGAAAATTAGGAGCTGCCGAGCATACAAAGTTCGCGAATTGTATCCTTCCAAAAAAAGACCAGTGAGTTGAACTTCCAGAAGGCAGTTACTTTACTAACATAACTGTTTTCTACAAAAAATTCTCTTTTCCACAGGAGATATAAGTGTATGAATGTCACTAGAAGAGAGGAAGACGACTACATTACGTATGCAAGTATAGTAAATAAACTTTACGACGATTTTAAATTAGAGGAAGTATCATCGGATAAATTTAAATGTCTAATATTCTTGCAAGGTCTGGTCTTAAATAAAGACTCTGAAATCAGACGTCGTGTTTTAAATTAACTCGAAAATGAGCCATGTCTAACAATACAAAACTTAGCGGAAGACTGTGAACGTTTTGTAGCGTTGAAACAGGACAGTCGTGACATAGAGGAAAACGGAGTGTCGCACATTAAAAAAAATCCATCAGAAGAAAAAATTCACTTCAATGAATAACCAGAGAAAAAACATGGAAAAGATCCACCTGGACCGTGTTGGAGGTGTGGAGATAACCATTGGTACACTGAGGGTCCCTACATATTCAAACAATGTGACAACTGCCACCAGAAAGGACATAAGGCATCACGTTGTAGGAAAAAATCTGGTAGAAAGACAGCCATTAAACAGACAAAAATTGAACCTGAAGAACAAAATATCCGGAAATATGTAAAGGTCAAAAGACTTTAAAAAAAGTAAGACTACAGCTTGATAGTGGGTCTGACATTTCCATCATTAATGTACAGACATGGAAGAAGCTTGGGAGACCCACTATTATGAAATCACAAAAAACGGCGAGAAGCGTCAGTGGTGAAAAAATAACCTTCGAAGGGGAATTATTGACGAATATTTCTTTCCAGAATAAGACCGTAAAAGCCAAAATGTTTGTTATGCGAAAATCGAATAACCTTTTTGAAACTGATCTGATTGAAAAAGTTTAGTCTATGGGATCTGCCTTTAAGCTTCTTTTGCCAAAAGGTTGAGGATTCGAATGTGGAGGCAGAAAAACTGAAGAGGGAATTAAAAGAAAATTTTCCAGACGTATTTTCAGGCGGTCTTGGAAGGTGTACGAAAGCGGTAGCAAAGTTTGAAGTCAAAACAAATTAACTACCTGTGTTCAGAAAGAAAAGAAAATGTTCCATACGCCGCTATAGAGCAAATAGACGGTGAATTAGAAAGACTCGAGAACATGGCTGTCATTTCAAAAATTGATCACAGTGAGTAGGCTTCACATACAGTTTATGTTAAGAAAAAGAACAAGGAGATTCGGGTTTGTGCCGACTTTTCCACAGGCTTGAACAAGGCATTAAAAGATCACCATTACCCTCTTCCGAGCCCTGAAGAAATATTTGCGAATCTGAGTGGAGGAAAATATTTTTCTAAAATCGATCTCAGCGACGCTTGTCTTCAAATCCCTGTCGATAAAGACTGTTCAAAACTGCTATGTATCAATACCCATAAGGGATTATACAAATTTAACCTACTTCCTTTTGGGGTGAAGGTCGCCCCTGCGATTTTTCAACAAATTATGGACATGATGTTTAGTGGGATGGATTTCGCAGTAGGGTACCTGGACGATGTGTTAATAAACAGCGTTAGCAAAGAACAACACAAGACTCATGTGAACCAAGTATTCAAATGTTAATGATAAATAAATCAAATAATATAGAATATTGACACATCTCGAGACTGGATAACTTTGTCAGCTCCTTTAATTTCACGTATATGGACTACTGTTTGTAACTTGGAGTAATGTCTTTCCTGATTATGTTTCTCAATTTGTATGACCTGGATGCATTGTATGGATTCAACAAAAAGTATGTTTTTGGGTTGATATGTTTGATGTTATGTATTTTTATGTATTTGTGTATATAATTTTATATATTTTCAAAGCGTAATTGTATTACCTGTAGTAGTATAACTGCGTTTCAATTGTTGTTTTACGTAAAATCTCGTACACACGGATTGAAAACAACATATACGCAGATTGAA
>OY744535.1:78469640-78529640 GCA_963556195.1 Sepiola atlantica
TAAAAGACAGAGAGTTTGGGAAAAATACTGAGAACTTCTAAGGAAAATAGTGAGCTTTTTTAAATAAGAATCGGTGATGCAAATTTCGATAGAAAATAACAACACTATAACTTCAGAGCTGAAATGTTATTTGAGGGCATGTTATTATGTTACTTGAACAACATTGTTTTAACAAAAAAAAGTATATGTGAAAAGTTCGGGTGCAAAACGCGATACATCCAATTTGTCTCAATTTAGACATTGAACAATACAAGGACAACTACATTTAATCTAGACTTCGCCTAAAATCTTCTTTTAATAAAAAGTTAATAGAAATTATGCCGGTATCATATTAGGTCAAACATAATTTTCATATTTAATCCAGTGTTGAGATAAAACACTTTTTTTAGTGATAGCTTTGTAATTTTTAAAATGGCTTCTATCGGGTTTTGCATTCGAACTCTTCATATCTAAATCAAATTTACAATATGTCATCACTGATCTTTCTTTTTTTAAATTATTCTATGAATCCTCTTCAGCTTCACTGTCGGCTTCTATTTAGGATCGAACCTATATTCAAGTAGATTCCCATTCATTTCGTCTTATCCTAAGCAATGCAATCCTTTCTTTAATCTATAATAATTTGGAGCCCTTACAAAAATGTTTAACACGTTATAGTATATATGATAAATATCTGGCGAGTCAGGGATCACATGTTAGGGTTGACATGATCGAATTAATTCCTTAATAACTCATCCTGGGTTACACTGACTTTGTGAGAAAGTGCATAGCATTGTTGAATAATAGGTGCATCAGCATTGTATACTTTATCTACCATCGCAAAACAACTGGTGTAATAACATTGAGATATCTAGCAATATTGAACCTAAAAATTTGTAAAAAAATGTAAGGTAGCATTACATGATCTTCACTGTTAACAACTCCTTACATCACCACAATAGCTTGGTATTTTTTTCGTATAACCTTAAATATTTGCGAAAAAGATTCAGATATACATCTGAAGAGAACATGTTCTAATCACATCCCTCGAGCTCCAAACGAACCTTATGAAGCAATGACCTGGCAACATGTAAAACGTTACTGATTTCGAAATCATTTTTTGTGTCTCACGCAACTATAGCTGCCTCTCATTCATTTATCTAGTCTAAATATTCCGCTAAATGTGTTTTTCTGAAATAAGTAAGTATAGTATAAATGGTTGGTGTTTAAAAAGCATATGCTCTCAAATAGCCATGGCACATTGCATACGTAAGTCATGCAATCAGAATACTTGATGATGTATAAACTAATCAGATTGCCGACATTATACGAGTTGACACATGACTTACGCCATTTATTTATTTATTTGCGTTAGTTTCTTACTTTCCTCTTTCTATCCTACCCTCATTCGGTCTTCCTCTCTACGATCTTACACATTCAATAGTCAATAAAGCAGGCAAGTAATAGTATCAACGTTGTAAGAGTTCACTACACCCTCTAGAGGTCGAAATGACTCATTGAGTAGAGTTTTACTGGTCGTATACATAACACATCATATTGAATATATTTCCCCTCTCTTTCATTATGGTTTGATAAAATGTTCCACACTTTACTGATGTCACCCATTGTGCACGGTAACTGATACCTTTGCATTTTTTATTTCATCATAACATTAAATAATGTTTTCGTCAACATGAAACGAATATACAAATGTTAGTACTATACTAATGGTCAATAGTTTTTCAATATCTAAATCCTAATAAAGTACATCTTAACACTCTTCGTCCTACCTACTCTCTCCGTCTCTCTTTCTAGTTTAATTGATGCCATTATATTTTGATGTTTTTCACTGGGAATCTTTGTTTCCATCTAGTTGCTATTATTTATGACAGCCTTCTTTTTTGTGACCAATGTTGTCTGTGTATTCTCACATCTGTGGCAATGTATAACCTTAAAAAATATGATGCCCTTTACTGTCCCTAAGAACACACACAAACACCAACAAAAGCAAACAACCAGTCAACCAAGCAACCACATAATCAAGCAAGCACTATTTAGAATCCTTATTGTAGTTTACAGATAAATAGAGATATAGATATATAGCCGTAGTGATGAGAAATTACCTACATATGTAAAATAGTTTCAAATTGAAAATAACTTGCTATATATATATATATATATATATATATATATATATATATATATATAAATAATTAGATATATACTTACATAAATAACGCTTCAAATTCCGTCATAAACCTGGCAGTAGTCCACATGCTTACTCTCCCCAACAACACTTATCGTGAATACAATTTAATTTTCTCCACCAAGAAATCCTGCGCTTTCCCAGCGGCCATATTTGCTCGCCATTATTTCCTAGCATGGCGATGATCATATCTGCAAGTTAATCTAATGGACGGCAACTGATAAAATCATTTACTGTCCACTCCGAAATTGCCACAATTTGATCGGCCAGATTTTGGGATGGACACTCTCTGTTACCCTTTCTTATCTGAGACATTAATCACTATAGCTCACTCCTTGGATTCTGCAGATGCACCTTTTGAAATAAGGGGAGTTCGATAATTTTATATAATAGCCTTATTTGAAGAGTAAAACAAGAGTTTTAAATACAAAGGGAGATACTTATAACATTTTAAAGTATTATGTTATTGACCTTTCTGTTTTGTGAATATTTACAATATAAGCGATTTTAACATCATAGTTGTAATAAGAAAGGTGGAAAATGGCCGAATAGTTGTTTATCCAGACATCGTCTTCGTTTAGGTATACACATATGCTCGGCTCCTTTTTATACTTCTATCAACTCTAAATAAGTCACCTTTCCACTGAGATGTAAGGGGTTACTTCAATTTAGGGTTCAGATTTATAGTATAATCGTCTGGTCGGAGTTGTGCAGCGAGATACCTGTTCACATTACATCGAAAATGCTGCATGTGTTTACAGGCGGGAAAAAAAATAACAGGAAGGGAATTCCGAAAATAAGAAGCAATTAGAATAGAACATCCTTCGCCAACTATGGGCATGTACAGTTTAGGGGTTTCATTTTTCTGATTGTCGTTTTTGTCAAGAGGATTTACGTGTACGGAGTATAAATTCAGCGGAGACTAGAGCATAGTAAAACGTGCGGGAGCTATTTGTTTAGAGACTTGTTTTCAGACTTTGGCAAAGTGCGAGAGATTAGTGCTTGGAACACCAGTCAACCTGTTATTACAGTACACTGACGTCTTGTTGATTTGTAGACATAAAGAATAATAGAATGTATGATAAGTTTTCTAGTTCAGAAAAAAGAGATAATTTTATTTCAATCAGAATTTACAATATGTTCAATGTATTTATTCTAATTTATGTAATCAGTAGAATATTAGGCAAATGAGATTGGATATTAGACTCTAGCAGATGATGCTATTAGCTATAATAATTGGTTGTCGGTATAATTTTCAAAGGAAATAAACGTTGTTTTGGAACATTAAATGTAACCGTCCATTTTTGCCGCATTCCACTACAACCAGGAGGCAATTTTGTAAGGATTATTTTCTAGTTAATAGTTTGCTCGTTGGATAGTGATGTATTTACACTATTGTAAAGTAATACAATTAGGTCGGTGTGATCGGAAAATGCAGGATAATGAATAACAATATTAGATGATAACGTGGTGTGGGTATCGCGTGTTGAAAGGGTCTACGTTTAGAATGAATGAGTGTAACCATAAGCAAAGTGTTCTGAAATAATCGACATACTACAGACGATACACGCGATATAAATACACTTTGTTGCATTTCGAATTCTTCATTTCTCATACAAGATCTTCGATTGGATGGCCAGTAAAACAGAAGACTATGTTACAGTTAAGCATACGTTGATATGTTCTTTTTTACAGTCGTTGAGGAATTAATGGAATACATTTAAAAACAAAAATAACTCAAGAAATGTCTATGGAATTTAGTTTAATGCATGCAGCAAGTACATCCAGATGAATTACGTCCTCTAAACCATTAACATGGACTAGTCGATGGTTCGGAAACAAACATACCAAAAGGTCGATAACTCTTTCGTGTTTTCAAAGTGTTCCCTGCATGAAACAAATTTCTGTACGAATATCTATAACTTGACTACGAGTGAACCATTGCTTCTTCTTGCTTATTCTAACCTTTGTGATTTCCCCCCGAGAAATACCGTTATTTTAGGGGGTATGTGCACATATAAATATACACGCAGATATTGTGGATAAATATAAAATAATCTAACCGTGAGAAAATGGTTACAAGAGCAATCCAATTTCCAAAGAGATTTCTGAAAATTGACTCGCTACTTTACATCTGTTCTTTTATTTATGTATGTTTATCTTTACATATGCTAATTTTATTGTCCATATATTTATATATATATACATCTATTCACCCAATCTATTCGTTAAGGTAGCTGGTAGGAGAAAAACACGCATTTCGCATAATCTAATAGCAATACTATTCTGTAAAGAATAGCTTTCTTTGTTTTCTAACAGCCGTGATAAAGTTATATATGAACACAGAAATACTACATATATAGGTATTTTTAGAATTTATATTTATTTATTCTCCTCTGGTCATCAATGATCGCTTATTATCAATGAAATCTTTGGTCGGAATTAGATTGCGTCTGCATTGGAATCTAATTCGTATTCCATATTTACTTGGCGATGATTTTCTGGGCATACAATACTTTTCCTTTTTTATATTAACAAACACGACTTTAGAGCGCCAAAGTGGATCGCTTGATTGTGTCGATTAACCGTGACGCGTGGACTATTTCCATAAGCAACTTTTTTCAAGACCCCATATCTACTTACTAATATCCATCTATTTTGCTCACACTCACTACAGGTGTATACTTCTCTGTTTCTCTTGTTTTCTTCTCAAAACACACACACCCACGAATATTCATGTTATATCATATAATTACGTAATAAATTAAAATTTAATTACAGTTTACAATAATATTTGATGATACTTTTTATTGAAAGTGAAGGATTTTATTTAAATTTAATTTTAGGCAATGAGGATGGTCTAACTTGCTATTTTCCTACTCGCTTTCTCTAATCAGCAGAAATTGTTCATCTAAGAGAAAGAGTAAGGGACGCTTTTACTCGATAACTCTGGTCGGATTTACCCATATCTATATGCGAATATATATGCATTTGTCTTTCTTATTAAGATATATATATATATATATATATATATATATATATATATGTATATATATATATATATATGTGTGTATATATATATGTATATATATATATATATATATGTATATATATATATATATATATATATGTGTGTATATATATATGTATATATATATATATATATATATATATATAGAGAGAGAGAGAGAGAGAGAGATAGATAGATAGATAGATAGATAGATATATAGATAGGTAGAGAGATAAATAGATAACGTCTGCACGTAAACTTCTTTAATATTTAAAAACAAATATGTATATATATAAATACACACACACATATATATATATGTATGTATATATATATATATATATATATATATATATATATATTTCTATCGACACATGTCTACAATATTTAACAAAACTTATTTTATCTGAACTAAGGCCATTTCAACTATGACAGTCTCAAATCTTATCACATATCTTTCCCATACGCACTCTGTGCACATCAATATACTACCGCATACGAATATTAACTATGTTCCTAGTAACCCTGCTATTTTGAAGTAGGTAGGGTCTTAGATTGCGTGCAGAGACGTCAGAACACTTCGTGATACCGGCATACGGGTGTTAACAATGAATACTCGGCATATGTACGACGTGTCTATCGTATGTCTTTCATAAGTTGGGTTTACTGATTCGGCCATTTCGAGATAATGTTCCAGAAGTACGCGTCACCTAACATCTATACTGCGAGGCATGATGGACAACAGTTGAATTGCGGGGTGTCTACTGTGCTTTTCGCTGATGTAACAGCGGCGCTCCTCTCGTGTCAGTCAATATCTCACCGACCTCTGTTTGCTCGACGTGATGTTCAAATAACCAACGCCAGCGTTATTACTGGTTACGTGGCCACCCTCAACGTAAATAATGTGGATAAGACAGAATTCTTCGCCGATCTACAGAGAGTGGTGGATTCAGCCCCATTTTGCGACGTTCAAATCGTTTCTGGAGAGTAGAACGCACGAACCAGACATGCTGACGACTCAACACGGCACATACTCGAATGCTTCACCTTATCTGCACCCTGTTACATGGTGATGAAGGTGTTTCATTCGCGCGGGGCCAAACGCCTTGTCGTCACCAACATTGACTTTCAGCACTCTTTGCGCCATCTTGTTACATGGGGTTACATGACGGTAGAACGGTCAATCAAAACAACTATACTATCGTCAGATCGCGCTGAGCAATATCAGTTATGGACTCCTGTGCGTATCTGGTGGTTAACGCGGGCAGTAGACATATTTAAGACTATACTCACGACTTTATGTATTTAACTGTAAGCAGCCCCTACCATCTATGCTCGTTAGAAGATGATCGATGTCTGCCCTGTGAAACTCAAAGCAGATAATATTTCTAGCTAGAGTTAAGAAACCGTTCAAAACAGTGAGAGACGAGGAAGAGCATAAATCATGAACAGGAATCGATCGCATACAGACGGCGACGGCTGAAGTGGCAAGGCTGCACTTCGAGTAAACCAGATGTTGCTATCTGGACTGAATCACCGGTGCCACTCTTGAGCTCGCGGAAACGGAAAGGGTTGTCTAAGCTCGTAGTCCTCAAGATCTACGAAAACGCTCCTCAAGAAAAATCATATCCGATCATAATGTACCCTGATATGCGTTAGCGGAGCTGTGAGAAACTGTAGCATCCTGTGGTGACTCACACAAGATCTACTCGTTTATGAAATAGGCTTGCTGAGGCAATGGAGGCAGCAAAAATACGATTTTTGACTGGAATTATGCGGTCATTACAGAACTTAGTAATAGGCTCTATCGGTACAGGAAATACTTCTCCAAACTGCTTAATGATCCCTTGCCGCTTTCGCGGGTCAAGTGTATTCATTAACTGGTAGAAGAACCTCAAATGATTAACAATTAACAACCATCAAGTCTCAAACAGTGACGACATCCTTAGATTGTTAAGCTGCTTAGATCGGAACGAGCAATCACTTATTCCAACAAAGAATATATAATTTCAAAAGCGATGCAGTTCATTTTTGCAGGAATGATTTCACAGAAGAAAGGTAATGAACATAGTCGGCGGGCCAATTATCGAAAATGCTCGTAAACTGTCTGGAAATCAATTAATAAAATAGATTATAAGAAACTAAAGTGTTATTGCATACTCTTTGAGATGTCGTGTCTGTCTTTCTCCTAACCTGCTATCTCCCTTTGCCATGATAACGATGATAGATTGTATCCGTTGGAGAAACCTCAAATAGTGTAACTTTTAGACTTCCCCGGAAGTTACCATTGACTCCGATTGTGGAATTAATAAAACAATGTATGTTTACAAGCAGAATCACTATTTAATATTGGAACGCATTCAGAAATTGAAGTATTATACTAATTACTAAAGGGACTGAATTTGGGAACACATAGCCAACAAATTAGAAAACGAAACTATAATTTAATACAAGCGTAAAATATGCCATCAATGTAATCAGTAATAAAATCTCGACCAATTTTCAGTCACCAATCTCCACCATTTAGTTGTGTTGTATCGCAGTTTAATTATATGCATACCTTCATACGGCGTGCAATATTGTCAATAACTGTAGTCTATTAATATTGTCGTTATTTAGTCTGGCATAGCTGTCCTTTATTCACGAAATGACTTGGGAATGTTTTTTATGGAATTCATAATTGAGATAACTCCACAGAAACATTTATTGGGGAGAGAGTCAAAGTTCTGCGAGTGTGAACAATATTCAGTATCACGCTTCATATTAATGTGATGACCACTAAAGTACTCCCATGCAATTAAACAACAATAAAATGAAAACATGGACATTCATATTTGAAACTTTGTGTATACGTTGTTATAACATAAAATCCATTTGTACCAAATGTGGTTCGATTGCAGAACGTAGTTAGGATGTTATTTACGACTGGGAAGTTACCAGACACTATGACCCACACAATAGAGCATATAACACGCGTGTGTAACATCTTTCGTTGGCAACATTTTTCTTTAAATATCCCTGCCCATGATTATATCTCTTACTCGCCCACAAACTGGCATATGTATATATATATATATATATATATATATATGTATATATATATATATATATATATACATATATATATATATATATACATATATATATATATATATATACATATATATATATATATACATATATATATATATATATATATACATATATATATACATATATATATATATATATATATATATATATATATACATATATATATATATATATATATACATATATATATATATATATATATATTCATATATATATATATATACATATATATATATATACATATATATACATATTCATATATATATATATACATATATATACATATATATATATATATATATACATATATATATATATATATATATACATATATATATATATATATATATATACATATATATATATATATATATATACATATATATATATATATACATATATATATATATATATATACATATATATACATATATATATATATATATATATATATACATATATATATATATATATACATATATATATATATATATATACATATATATATATATATATACATATATATATATATATATACATATATATATATATACATATATATATATATATATATATATATATATATATATATACATATATATATATATATACATATATATATATATATATATATATATATAGAGAGAGAGAGAGAGAGAGAGAGAGAGAAAGAGAGATTACTTTTTCAAATGTCAGGACACTAAGAACTTTACACACTTAAGTTGTTTTTTATTTGTCACTTCACGAAGGCACATTTAAAGACAATGTAGTGTTTCATGTAAAGGAAAATAAGCTCTTAACAAAAGATGCACAATGGAGGAGATAACAGTAAAATAATGCCTATTCAAAGAAGAATTTACCATTAACTGACTGATGACATCACATACATTACACTTTGATCCCAGTCCGTAAGTCATTAACATTACTGTAAATATCGACCACCTGTATATTGTTTAATATTTCAAAGTAAATGTAAGTATATTCTCCCTAAAATAATATTGAAAACGAGTATATCAACCTTCTTTGTGTGTCTTGTGTTGTTTCATATTTTTACGTGAACAACGACAAATAACAAAGCAAACTGTAATAGATTATGTACGTCGCATTTTGGGGGTTTACCCTGTATTGTTAAGAGATTACGAAGACTGCGAAAGGTAAATTATTCTGGAATGTGAATAAAAAGATTTACGATGGTAAAACTCGTAAAATATAAATATATAAATAACAACGTATAATCAAAGAAATCCGTTGTGTTGTTATAATAAACAGTTGTGACGAGAATGCTTATATAGGTAGCCTTCGTGTTACTAATTGTGACAAAAACATTTTAAAATCAAGTTTTCAAATTTAGGGCAAGATGCATTGATGGAATACGAATATAGGATTGTTGTATTTGAACAGAAACACATTTCTTTTCGAGTCGTGTGAAACAATTGAATGGTAACAACAACCCAACATTATTGAATAACAAAAAATTTGATGTTATTTTTTTTTTAAACAAAAAAGCCACAAGTGTATTATTTGCTTGTTCACGCTAGGATCGGTTGCTGCTCGAACAACACAAAGTTACATGAAATAAGTAAAGAAAACATCGTAACACTTAATACATGAGTTAAGAGTTACTTAATATGGGAAGACACTTAAATAAAATCGAGTTAAATTCTCAAGGAAACGAACAATTAAATATTTCTAATTTCGTCATATATTACATGACCCCCAAATCGAATAAATGAGGTCAAATATATATCTAATATATAAATAGCACTTCAGTCTGAATGACGACAGAGTGAATGAGCAAATAATGTTATTATGTATGCTATACACAACCCAAATAATGGCAACAATGAAAAACTCAAATCAGAAGTCTAGCGAGTATATTATGAATAACGCTATAAATATACATAATACAATGATGAACAAGTTCACATCACTATGTAGCAATATTGGGTAGATTTAGTGGTAGTAAATCGTGAAAGACTATTGTCTCTACATGGGGTTACTTACAGTTTGGGTAATACTATCTCTGACGGGAAGTGGGTTAGGTCAAGTTTTAAAATTACCTCAAACAGGCAGTGATGCCATTCACACACAATATTGTGTGGTTTGAAAAAAACTGATCTATTTACTTGTTAGGTATGTAGAGAAACACGATAAATTAGAAAAGCTTTGAAATAGAAAAGTGTTAGAGCGAGTTTGGGGAATACCAGCGAATACGCTGGCTCTTAATCGGTGAAATAGGCTGAGAAATATTTGTAACGTAAATATAAAGTAGGCGATAAAACGTCCGTCTTTGTTTTTCGAATGTTCAATGTACAGCAACATAGTAGGTAATTATGTAGCAAGAAATGTGGAGAATCCCCAACGGAATAATAAGTTTGTGTTTCCGTATTTAACGATTAACAGTTGAAGAAAATAATAATTTAAATCAGTAAATGAACCACATTACAATACTGGGTGCTACATACCGCCAGTCACAAAAATAACATGACTACAAGAAAATCGTTTGAAATATGTACATGAATAAAAACCACGCGTCCTCTCAGAAAGCCGAGAGATACATCAGTTAATACTAAATATCACAACAACAATCTTAGAAATAGCCATATACATGAACAAATGTAAATGGCAATGTCTTTTTAATATATCTACCGAAAAGTCAACTGATGCAGGCCATCACTACTGCTTTGTGTCAGGCTGGCGCAACTGCTTAATGTTAAATTAAACAATACAAAATATAATCTAAGTTATATACATGTAGATAGCTTTGTCAACGTGTGTACACGTACGCAATTTAGATGGTAACAATATTTGACAAGGATATTCTGGAAATAAGAAAATTACACATATTGAGAACTGCAGTGTGTTATGTACCTGATATCTTTTCTTCTTTTTCCTGATAGCCTATATTTTTACCTTATATCCTATAAATCAGACATCGAAAACCGACGACTGAGGTATCGCTTTCATTTTATTTACCCCAAAAGAGATTAACTTAATGGAACAACAATTATAGATAGTTTTTTTTAGTACCATTACGCTAAACCAATTCTTCGATCCAAGCAGATTACAAGCTGGAGTATAGTTGTGAAGATGATGCGTAGCAGCAGTTCGTTGACACTCCTCTTTTCTTCAAGTGTTCGCGATACGGGTTCAGTAATAACAATGCTTGTACATTTTGACACGACATGCACCTTTTATGTTTGATGTGTTATTATATAATATTAACAGTAGACATGTATACGCTGCTATTAAATTATTCTATGTTAGTTTTTCTCAAACCGATCTGTCATCAGTGTATTGGGTATATGTGCCAAGGATTACCGCCCTCTTTTTTTTGTTCAGCAAAAAAAGCAAAATAGTATTAGCTGCTACCTATCACTTGACTCCATGTATCTGACATAATATATTGACACCTAGTTCTAATTCTAAACATTAATCTTCTAATATGATTTTAAACTTTTCTGTTTAACCGAACCTTTTTTAATATCGATTAAAACTTTATTTTATATCTTCCATTTCAATCTGACTATTTAATCCTGATACCTAGTTATATTGGATACTATATTAATAAGTTGTTATTAAACATAACCCTGAATCTGTGAAAGTCAAATGTTAAACCATATGTACATTTCTGTATCTTGCTAATTCCCTCTGATGATCTGAGTATTTAAACATGGTTTAATTAAAATGGTAAAAGGAACCAAATTGAGTGATAGAAAGAGACAATGACTGATAGTGCGCTTGTCGCGTCACAACTAGCTACATGCAAGACTATTGCATAACCTTTACAATACTCTCCAAGAACGGCAAGGAACGGTTCGCTTCAAGTTGTTTCAGTTGTCAGCCAAAAATGAGGAAATACGCCCTACTTTGGTGAAACTTCTGACGAGTAGAGTGTTAGTCAACACTTTAATTTCGAATCAGGCCCTCAGTATCATAAACCAGGGGGTATGCCACAGTAAACGCAAATGGGAAGACAAGATAAACAGATCGGTTTGAAGACGCCTTTGAAAATAAAGTTTTCAGTTATCGTCAGAAGTTTCCAGTAGGCGCAATGGATAGCGTAATTTATCTCCGTGAAAGTAAAAAGCAAAATTGTGTTGCCAAGTGTTCTTGCCATAACGTTCAGTAAGTTGGTACTCGAAGAAGATGTGTATCGTATGTGCGCGGCTGAGCTTTGTAAATCATTCACAGCTTCTTCTCTTTTGCAAAAACTATAAGAAACATACGTGATATAGTTTATTTCCTATAATATTACATTTATTAAAAAAGATACAACGCGTCTTCTTCCTAGCCGATGATTTTCTTCAAGTTTAATTTAAATACATACTTGTTGAGCCGTCCAATGTGATAATAACTTATTTTGATGTTATCTTCTTCTCATCTCGACTATACTTTTCTAATCCTCTCGTGGTGCCGATCCCCGTCTTACTTATAATCTATTTACCCCTGATTCTCAGGTCGACCCCGAATATTTATAAGTGGTGACTATCAGCAAAATGTTGATGAACGAAAAAACTGACTGTTATTTCACGCATGACGGTTCTCCATGAGCTTGCATCAGCTGCTAAGCCCATTCCTATTCGATCAATGAGAACAAACAACTTGTGGTGGGAACTGAAAAATGGAGATGGGGAACCGTCTCAGTGTCATAGTTACAAGGATTCTGCTTCAGATATTTTGCATTACTCTACTCGACCAAGGAAAACATTCGTCGGCGATATATAATACAGCAGCCAATCGCTGAAAAGCTACGAAAATGTCGACTCAGATTGTACAGCCTTGTTACAAACAGTTTAGCTTGCTCCGAGAGTGTTTTGTTGGAATTAATTATGTTTAAACATATCACCTATGTATACCAAATATATATATATATATATATATATATATATATATATATATATATATATATATATACATTACACACACAATACCTCTGCTTGATAAGGTTGTATTTAATTTTTTTGATCTTTTCAATTTTTCCGAATTGTATGTTCGTCAAATGTTCGTATATACTATCCATATATTTTAGTGTTTATCCGTAACTAGTACATTTGATTAATTCACTATAAAAAAAATTGATATCGCATCTTAATGCTTAAAAAGGTATTTATTTTACCTATTCCTTCTTAAATTTAACAATAGATGGTTTTAAAAAAAATATGAACTTTAAACACTTATATATATATATATGTATATATGTATATATATATATATATATACATATATATATATATATATATATATATATATATATGTATATATATATATATATATATACGAGGATTGCTATATTAACCGAATTTATTAGATATAAAAGTCAAGATGAAGAAAACAATTGTTTTTATTTTTTATTCTGCTTTTAATTATAATATCTGCATCTTACACATGTTTTTTAAAGGCATTTTGCCTCTTACTTTAAGATCATATATATATATATATATATATTAATTGATAAAGTTAGAATATGTTAATAATATTAACATGTAACCAATTTTTCAAGATAGCGCCTCATCAAGTAGAGCATTTATAAATAAACTTAGACAATATTTTAGTCTTCACTCAATCAATTAACGTTCCAATGCTGTCATCTTATCAAAGACAGAGTATTTCGCATTGGTAAAATTAGCAGAAACGTGATATTTAGAAGGTAAGAGTAACACTAATAATACATGTGAATATATATAAAACATCCATTATCAAACTATCTAACGGTGATTTTAAACATCGTAGAGTTTAGTACCACTAAACTGATTAACCCTCGCTTAACGTTTCATTCATAGAAGTTATACACACTTATGTTTCAATTGATTGATCTGTTGATTTGCTTATGTTATTCCTCCCCATTTGTGTCTGGTTGAACAGCCGTTTTATTAATGATCGCCCGAATAATAACCTGTTTACAACCATGTGATAGTTCTTGACAGTACAACGGAGAGAACAAATCTACCATTCTCAATGAACAGAAAGGATGCTCAAAAGGGAAAAGAGGGATGTAGGATCTATAGACCAAATTATCCTAAAGGCGATAACAAGTAGAAATGCAAACATGGCCATGCGAAGAAACAGAGATTCGTAGGTGCACACTTTATATGTGTATAATGACCTATAATTTTTCCAACACGATCTTTAACCGTATTTCACTTCTTTTTTTAAAACACTTTTTATCTCCCCTTTTCTCTCCCTCATGATATCCAGCTCCTACTGTTCTTTCTAATGCAGTCTTCTTGATTTTCACTTGTATTTTTGTTAACACATTTGATAAGATGCCATAGTATCGACACATTGGTTGATTGACTTACGACTATGATAGTGTTTATGTAATTATATATATATATATATATATATATATATATATATATATATATATATATATATATATTTATATAGTATGTTATTATTAGCAGAGAGCATGACACATATAAGTTATCAAAAAGAAATACTCCCGATATTAAAAGAGACGGAGCATTGGTAGATGGGGCTAAAAAGATGGAAATGCATGAATGGATAGATATACCCACGTGTATATATATATATATATATATATATATATATATATATATATATATATATATATATATATATATATATATATATATATATGTATATATATATATATATATATACAAATCTATTTAATATATATATTCAAATTGGTATATGCGTATATATGTCCTTTACAGTTCCAATTATTTCTCTCCATTCATTCAATGTATCCAAAGGACATTGCGCCAACCACAAAAAACCCCGTTTATTTCAGTACATAAATCGCACGTCATAAATCGACCGGGTGACACATCTATTTGACTACCAACGACCTTAAACGTCGGCAAGCGTAACCAATAATCGAGTTATGGGTAGACAACTCGTTCGGATGTACGCATTATGACAAAAGCACACTATTGACATTTCTATGCAAAAAGTGTCAATATCTTAAACGAATTACAACAACCATTGAAAAATTGGCAGAAAAATATATGAAATGGGATTCAGAATAACTACTTTACACTATTAATGCCAGGAACACCACCTTTTAAGCATGGGTCTAATCAAATTGGCACCAGAATATATACTCAATTACGAGCACACACTCACTCATTCTCTGTTTCTCTCTCTCTCTCCCTTTATATATATATATATATATATATATATATATATAAACTTAAAGAACGAGGCAAATGCCTTCACAAACCATCTCTTTAATGCATATATTTTTTATTAAAATCAAAATAATATCTATACTTTTTATCTTGAGCTTTTTTCTAATAATTTTGGTTGGTACTATAAACTTCGTCAGAGATTTAAACAAATAACAGGTATTAACCTTATTTTTTCCGTAACATCCTCCCTGCTCTTGTAGAAGTGACGCCCGATGTTGTGTGGACTTAACGGTGTAAACATCTGTTTGAAATTTGAACTTAAATCGCGCATGGTCGCTGGTAGGTATACATTTGGGATGTACATTTGTTTTAAGCATCATTAAATTTTAAAATTAAAGAAAGAGGCAAAATGCTTTCAAAAAACATGGTACAACAAGCTTCGTCAGAAATTCAAACAAATAAAATGTATAAACTTTATTTTTTCCCGTAACAATCTTTCCTGGTCGTGTAGAAGTGACGCCCGATGTTGTACGGACGTAACCGTATCGATGTCACTTTTACATTTGAACTTAAATCGCGCATGGTCGCGGGTAGGTATATTTTTGAGCATGTTTAAATGTTTAACTTATAGAAAGAGGCAAAATGATTTTAAAAAACATGTTTAAGATGCAGATATTTTTATTACAATCAAAATATTTTTTTTTCGTGTTGACATTTTTCTAATAATTTAGCTTGCTACAACAAGCTTCGTCAGCGATTTAAAGAAATAAAAGGTATTAACCTTATTTTTTCCGTAGCAATTATTCCTGGTGTTGTAGAAGTGACGTCCGATGTTGTGTGGACTAAATTGTGTAAATGTATCTTTTAAATGTGAACTTAAATCGCGAATGGACGCGGGTAGGTATATTTTTGAGCATGTTTAAATGTTTAACTTATAGAAAGAGGCAAAATGATTTTTAAAAACATGTTTAAGATGCAGATATTTTTATTACAATCAAAATATTTTTTTTTCGTGTTGACATTTTTCTAATAATTTAGCTTGCTACAACAAGCTTCGCCGGCGATTTAAAGAAATAAAAGGTATTAACCTTATTTTTTCCGTAGCAATTATTCCTGGTGTTGTAGAAGTGACGTCCGATGTTGTGTGGACTAAATTGTGTAAATGTATCTTTTAAATGTGAACTTAAATCGCGAATGGACGCGGGTAGGTATATTTTTGAGCATGTTTAAATGTTTAACTTATAGAAAGATGCAAAATGATTTTAAAAAACATGTTTAAGATGCAGATATTTTTATTACAATCAAAATATTTTTTTTTCGTGTTGACATTTTTCTAATAATTTAGCTTGCTACAACAAGCTTCGTCAGCGATTTAAAGAAATAAAAGGTATTAACCTTATTTTTTCCGTAGCAATTATTCCTGGTGTTGTAGAAGTGACGTCCGATGTTGTGTGGACTAAATTGTGTAAATGTATCATTTAAATGTGAACTTAAATCGCGAATGGACGCGGGTAGGTATATTTTTGAGCATGTTTAAATGTTTAACTTATAGAAAGAGGCAAAATGATTTTAAAAAACATGTTTAAGATGCAGATATTTTTATTACAATCAAAATATTTTTTTTTCGTGTTGACATTTTTCTAATAATTTAGCTTGCTACAACAAGCTTCGTCAGCGATTTAAAGAAATAAAAGGTATTAACCTTATTTTTTCCGTAGCAATTATTCCTGGTGTTGTAGAAGTGACGTCCGATGTTGTGTGGACTAAATTGTGTAAATGTATCTTTTAAATGTGAACTTAAATCGCGCATGGTCGCGGGTAGGTATATTTTTGAGCATGTTTAAATGTTTAACTTATAGAAAGAGGCAAAATGATTTTAAAAAACATGTTTAAGATGCAGATATTTTTATTACAATCAAAATATTTTTTTTTCGTGTTGACATTTTTCTAATAATTTAGCTTGCTACAACAAGCTTCGTCAGCGATTTAAATAAATAAAAGGTATTTACCTAATTTTTTTCCGTAGCAATTATTCCTGGTGTTGTAGAAGTGACGTCCGATGTTGTGTGGACTAAATTGTGTAAATGTATCTTTTAAATGTGAACTTAAATCGCGAATGGTCGCTGGTAGTTATAAATTTGGGAAAGTTCATGTTTAAAGCATCATTCAATTTCAAACTTAAAGGATGAGGCAAAATGCCTTCAAAAATAATGTGTTAGATGCAGATATTGTTATTACAATCAAAATAATAGATATATATATTTTTTAATCTTGACTTTTAAAAACATAATTTCGCTTGGTACAACAAGCATCGTCATAGATCTAAACAAATAAAAGGTATTAACCATATATTTTCCGCAACACTCCTTTCTCGTATTGTAAAAGTGACGTCCGATGTTGTGTGGACATAACGGTGTAAATTTCTCTTTTACATTTGAACTTTATTCGTGCATTGTCGCTGGTAGGTATACATTTGGGAAAGTCGATATTTTAAGCATCTTTAAATTGTAAACTTAAAGAAAGAGGCAAATGCCTTAAAAAAACGTGTTAGATGCATATATATATATATATATATATATATATATATATATATATATATATATATATATATATATATATAAATAAATTTTTCGTGGTACAAAATTTGATAACAGTTAGGAATACGGACGTTTGGGACATTTTTTGGAGGGTCGAATGAGATTAAACAAATATAAAAACGAGAGAAAACAATTAAAAAGAAATTAATTAATGTACTGAACCGGTTTTCGTCCACACTCATCAGAGTAAAACGTGGAAGTGATTGAATACGACTAAAACCTAAAAATAATTTGTAATGAAAACTAGTGACAAGTTTAGGAGAAAAAAAAAATATGGGGAGGAGAGTCATAAGTTGATCACATTAAGTCCTAAAAGCCATTCCTTTTGCTTACAAAGGGAAGGTTTGATTGACTTGATATATATGGCTTCCAGGACTTTGAGGTGGAATGGAGAATGCGATCTACTTATGACAGAAAACCAGTCACTAGTGTACGTCGACGCACATTCGGCGCTATTTATGATATATATATATATATATAAAGAACTGTTACGGCGTTTTCCTGGAGTGATCTTAATGAGTATTTAACTAAAAAAATAATATAACCAAAGGTACGTTAAGGTCATAAACATAGAAAATACGCAATAAACCTAAATTTCTTTCCATATCTAGAATTATTTAATATAGAATTATTTAATATAGATTTATTTCTGGGTGTGCTGAAGTGGTTTACATCATTAAACATGCTGATTTGAATAACAAATTACTGACAGTGGATTCGTTTCACGATTTACAAAAAAATAAAATTACAGTTTTCAAACCAGATATATTTAATGTTAGATAGCCTCAATAGTAAATATGTGAAGGTAAGACTGACGACATCCCTACTCTCTTGTTCCTGATCTGTACACTTTCAATTGTATGTTGATACTTTTTATAAATAAGTATATAAAGGTGAAGTATATGTTCTCATACAGCAATTAATATGTTCTGTCTCCGGTGATTAGAGAATACATTGTTCTAAACTGAGGTATTTTTTCTAAATCAAGATTGTCGTTTTCTGGAAGCTAGATTTTCACCACATAAACACCAACCTGGTGGTTTAACACTGCCCTAGTGTTTTGTTAAATAAATAAGAACATATGTAATTATATACATCGTAAACAACAGTATTTGCTAAAAATGAATATCTTGATATAATAATTAAATAACATTATATTCAACCTTGTGTTAAATCGCAATTTTCATTTCAATAGATAGGTGAAATATTGTTTAAAAAATATTCACAATCAAAGTAATAAACCGATTTTATTCTATAAAATCGTTTAAAAACGTATGTTGAATAGTTAAACACAAACACAACATAGCCAGTGCAACCTAGGAGCTAAGCGTAATATACTTTCTGATAGTACACTTCATAGTTTCAGCCCTCCGTCATTGAAGCATAAATCCTCAGGTGCTGAGACAAATTGTATTTTTGTTACAATTCAGTGGTACGCTTTTGGGGTAGCCGAATTTACTTAACATGAAGACCAACCTCGTATCGAACTCTGGACCGAAGGTTTACAAGTATTTAAGTACACAGCCATTAACTATTCTTTTTGAATTGATTGTTTTCATTTTATTTTATTGTCTAAAAATTAATATTCATATGTGTAATTTCAGTTTTAATATGAATCGGATAGTCTTCTTTAAAAAAAATATAATTTTTACAGTGTTCTACCACTTTCTAAAGATATATCCATAATTAGCTGATCGTTTTGGCTGTTGAATTTAATAATTTGTTGATATTATTTTCTATTAAAGATAGGAAACTTGCGTAACAAAAAGTTAAAAAAAAATGTTTATTATTTTTTTTCATTTTGTTTACTATTCTATTATTAATAATTTGGTTATTTGAAAACAATTTGAATAGAATTTTAATTTTAAAATAAGTAATTTCGTATTTTTTATCGATAAGACAGGAAATATTTTCCAAGATTAACGTATAACAGGCAAAAATTAGTGTGTCTGTGATTTAGTGAAGTCGACATCATCAAACATTCGGAAAAGTAAGTTGAAACTGATTCATAATTTTAATAACAATGTTCGCAAACATTTCCATAATTTTTGTGCAGATACCTATTTTTTAATTAAAAATATAAATCAGTTTTATCGAATTTTTCAAGTTCTTCATATATTAATAATTGACGGGATTGCAAACTGACTGTAATTCCGGAATTAGAATACCTTTAATCTCAGCCGTAGTGACACACATTCCGTTGCGATAATGTATTGAAATAGAGGCAGCGTTCAAACTGAATATAAATGAACATTGTTTATCTATTAATAAAATAGTGTGTGTTAAAATAAATACGACTTTGAAAGACAATTATTGTAGATTGAAAATTCTTTTAAAATTTACTTACTAGAGAAATTGGAGCTGCTATTTAGGTACGATATTTTTTTAGTGTTCAACAATTACATTCTATTATACCAGAATAGGATTGTAGCAAGCCAAGCAAAGCAACGTAAATGTCGGAAAGGCAAGCTGGAGCGAGATTTCTGTATTTACTTAATAAAGTAATCATATGTCAAGTACAATATTACGAAATTTAAAAAATGAATCAATGACAGACTGAGGTGGAAACTCTATCTAATAATTGAGAAAACCCGGTGGTAAATAAAGGATAAGTGCAAATGTGTGTGTTGGTAAAAGTTACTATGGATTACTCGCAGTATTACTTTTGTGAGAGTCAGCTAGGTCGGAATAAATGTAAGAGATTCTAAAATAGGACGAAAATAACTCATGATTTCCGACACACGCATTAGCAGGAAGCGCGATTATATTGCAATTATACATAACCATATTTTCATTGAATTATATATATATATATATATATATATATATATATATATATATATATATATATATATATTTAATGTTTAACAATGAATTATTAATGGTTACCCCAGATAGTACAGAATTACTACGGGTTAGAGATTCAGATGAAAAACTAGGACTAAATATATATTTTGCATAAAATAATACGATCGAGAGAAGTAGAGCCACGTTGAGAGAGAAAAGTAGAAAGTGGTAGTGAGGTAAGGAGAGTTGTACAGTGAGAGGTAAAAAGAAGGCAAAATATATAGATAGATAGTAAAGGTTGAGGAAGAGGGCGTGGAAAAGGAGAGTATGGATATATATATATATATATATATATATATATAGATAGAGAGTTAGAGAAATACAGATGTAGATATAGGTAAAGAGTTTTAACGAAAAAGGGAGAAAGATTGATGGAAATAGATATATATAGAGAACAATATAGATAAAGTACAGAGTTTGTGAGATGTGGGTAAATTAAGGTAGAAGATCGAGAGAATCATGGAGATTGAGAAATGTAGACACACATAGAAAAGCAAGTAAAGAGACGTAGAGTGATATAGACGTAGTGAGAGAGAGCTAGAGAGAGGTAGATATAGGAATATAGGAATATATGTATATATATATATATATATATATATATATATATAAACAAATACGTGCACGTTACTGAAATAGTGTGAACGTGTCATTATTTATGTGAACAACTTCGCCAATCACTGAACGTTTTTCATCTTAAACTCTCCAAATGTAATCGTTCATGGTCTGATATGTTTTTTGTACGAGTTATTTTTCTTCTTCACTTTTCCATTCTATTCTTTTAATTTTGTTCATATCGATACACAACTTTTTCTGATTAAAACGATTCCACTTCCGTGTGATAGTTAAGTCAATAAGTGACATGATTTGTCTACAACTTTTGACATTTTGGCAGACAGACTCAATGGAATTAACTAATTTAATTTAAAACTGACAAATTCATACACGGTTTTCTTTTCCGTTTTCTGGCAAGTTGGCCATTCGATGTGACAGGACCACTCTGCGGTTATGTTCGTATTTTGTACGTATGCTATGTTTTTTATATATATACTACGAACATTTGATGGACATTCGGAATAGAAACCGTGTCGATTTTTTGCGTTGCTATTGATATTTATAATAAAAGTGTTTTCTCATTATTAACGAATTATTATTGTCAACACTTTCATACCAGTGCTGTAAAACAGATATAGATACAAAACGAACATTCGGATCATTATATTTATAAAATACAATTTTAGTAAAACACATCTTACATTGTAGTATATTTAGTTCCCAAGGAATGTATGTATTTATGTCCGGCTATACCTATCCCATTTCCTTCTTTTATTTTACATTGTACCAATGTATACCTAGATATATGATTATATAATAAAAAAGAACGTCGTAATACGTATGGTATGATTGCCCCTTTATATAAAAATAAGTTTAATAGCTGTGTATCTAATAAGGAGATCAAGTATAAGCTCTAGGAAGAGAACCCATTACTTTTGGGGATTACGACTCGAAGAAAAAGAAACAATTATGTTGGAATTGAGAGGGAGAAGATAACGAAACGCCAACACCTTATGTACGTTATTATAAACAACTCAAATCTTAAAAAAAGATCTCTATCATTTTAGTACTTATTGAATGAAAAAAACTAATGGCAATAAATAAAAACAATACATAGCGAATGCACCCGGAAAAAAACAAGTTCCAGAGAGATGCAAACAGTTGCACTTCAAGGGACGGTTAGAATTTTTAATAAAATCATCCGGTTGGAATCTAAGAAACAGTTGATAAATTCCTGCCATTCAGTAGGATGCATCATCATCATAATCGTCGTCGTCATCGTCGTCGTCATCGTCATCATCACCATCATCATCATCATCATCATCATCATCATCATCATCATCATCATCATCATCATCATCATCATCATCATCAACAACTGGTGTATTTGTTGAATCAGACCACCCTTAACACCTTGATTAGGGTGGCGTCTAATTATCTAGTCATGATCTAAGTCTTCCAATCAATTCTTTTCTTTTGTGAGTCCTGAGGGAATCCACCCCTATGGCTTTCCTATCACGTTTGACAACGCCCTCCAAAGACTACTTGAATCTGCCAGTAGTGGTCTTCTCTGCTGGAATATTCAACTGTCGGGCATTTGCAATCCAGTCATTGCTGCTTTCAACGTTGCACCACACACATGCATGATATTTTCGCCGCTTTTCAAGTGGATTTGTGCGAGTAGAGACCCAAAATGTATGTTTTGTTTAGGTCTCAACAGAAAGGTGCATCTTACCATTGTCTTATTATTACGGTGCTGGCGGAGATAGGAAAAGTTTCAGAGCCATACATTAGCGTATGTTTGACACATGATAAATATACACAAGCTGTCGTTGCTGTTGGCAGGTATTTTTTTTAAGGATTGTTAGCAGCTCTTTAAACTGTCTCCAACCAGACTTGCAACGTTTAGTTGCCGCGAGTTTCCAACAAAAACATACACAGCAAAAAGAAAAAATATAAGAAAATGAAAAGAATATATATATATATATATATATATATATATATATATGTATAGTAGGGTTTAAATTAATTCAAGAGAGTTAGCATTACTTTAAGAGGATTGATTACTAAGTAGACAGCATCCTCGAGTGTATTCAGTGGCACTGTACAAGGGTTTCTTAGAACAACCTGACATAAATATACTTTATCCTAAAAGAAAACTCTGACCTAATAGTCAAACAAACATAGTACTCGATTCCCAAAAAAGATCCTCCTGAGTTAATACGAGAAATGATGCACTTTCTCCAAGTGGTGTTACTCTACCAGCCCAGTATCTATCAATCTTCAGACAAAAACACAATAAAGATGAACTATGACACAATTAAGTGACGAATTGAAGAGATATAAATCCATGTTCTTCACTACCTTTTTTAATTCAACGTTTAGGAGGTAGACCATATTAATTGCACTCTTGCATATCTATACATCTCATATATAAATAAGAGGTTGCATCAGAAAATGGATCCGTGATGGCTGAGAACTTACTTACGTATAATGAAAACAACAGGATGAATATATATATATATATATATATATATATATATATATATATATATGTTAGTTTGCTTGCTTCGTTTGTTTTACGAAATAGCAACCAACTATTGGTTATGTAATGCCGAATAAAAATGCAATTCGAATTATTACACATTGTCTTCATAGATAATGAAACGTGAAAAGATGAACTTGCAATTACATTCTTTGGTATAATCCAACTTCTTTGAGTGAGTGTAAGATTTTTGTTACATTAATTTTCTCAAACAAGTTTTTTAAATTTGGGGAGTCGAAATACTTGTTACGGGTTTGCTGCAGGTACTGACAGTCTATTAATATGTGTTTGACTGTGTAGGTTTGTTGACCCGCTATGAATATTGGAGACTCTCATTCCAATAAGTATACATGAGTGATCTGCGTAAGTCTTATTCGAAGTCTGGTTATTATAACCCATTCTCTCCTAACTTTTCTAGACTCCAGCGGCCACTCATCTATAATTGGCCAAATCTGATACAATTTGTTGGTTTGACACTCATCCCAACATTCCTGCCATTTTTGTTTGGTAATCTTGTTAATATTAGGCCGAAGATCTGTGTATGGGATCCTTGTGTTTGTTGGTGTCAATTTTAAGGAGTCTTTTGTGGCTTCATCCGCTCCCTCATTTCCACGAATACCGACATTGCTCGTCATCCAGCATAACTTAATTTTACATTTCCTTTTGTTTTAAAGATTAGTAATCTTATTTAAGATTTTTACAATTAATGGGTTGTCTAAATTTTAATTTTTTATTGCTGTGATTACAGATAGGAAGTCAGAGAAGATGATAAATCTATCAGTGCTACTACCTTCTATTATCTTTAAAGCCAAGTATATGGCTGCAGCTTCTGCGCTGAAAATTGACGCACTGTCATTTATTCGGTATTGCATTTCTGTCTTATTTAAGACAGCCGCACACCACACTCTATTTGATCCTTTAGATCCATCTGTATAGATGTATTTGGAGTCAGAATGTTGGTGTTTGATATATTAATATTCCTCTTGAAATATAATGGGATACGTTTCGCTCTTTGAAGCTGTTGCTAAATTGAGGATGTAGATGGGTTGTTTTAATTCCCATGGTAGATTTTCTGAAATTATGGATTCGTGGATGAGATTTAAGTCCACTTCCAGTTTCATTCTTAACTCCTCGATGCGGTAACTGAAGGGTCTGATGGCTCTGATTTTTCTCTCAAACAGAGTCTCATATTGAGAGGAAAATGTGCAGTCGTAGGCAGGATTACTGGACATGACAATAATTGTGTCACATATTGTAGTGCCAATTTCTCTCGTCTTATATGCAAAGGACCTTCATTAGCTTCAATATATAGGTTTTCCACTGGAGACGTGCGAAATGCTTCCAATGCCAGTCTTAGTCCCTGCTGATGGATAGCATCTACTTCTTTTAGATATGAATATCTTGCTGCACCGTAAATGAAACTTCCATAGTAAAGTTCTGACCTTACAATTGTTCGGTTCAATTTAAGTAGGGATTTTTTGTCTGCTCCCCAGTCAGTGTGAGCTATCACTTTCAATAGATTCATTGCCTTGTTACATGTTTGTCGGAGATACTTTATATTGGGCATAAACGACATCTTTTTGCCAAAAATAAGACCAATGAACTTATATTCATCTGCTATTTGTTTCTCCTTACCAGCCAGTTTAAGGCATGGATCATTATGCATTTTGTGTAAGTTGCAAAAATGGACACACCTCGTCTTTGATTCAGATAATCTGAAACCGTTCTCTTCAGTCCATTTGCTAATTTTATTAATTGTGAGTTGCAACATACGTTCGTCCAGATGCGTATGTTTTGCCCGGCAGCAAATTAAAACATCGTCCACGTACAGTAAGCTTTTAACTGTAGTGTCAAGGTTTTTAACGATGTTATTCATCTTGACATTAAAAATTGTCACTGATAGGATACTTCCTTGGAGTACCCCATTCTCCTGCTCTTTTACGTCGGAGAGTGTAGTTCCGACTCTCACTCGGAAGTTTCGGTTTTTCAAGAGGTTTTTTTTTATAAAAAAACCCATTCTTCCTTTTAGCCCAAGATCACGAAGGTCTTTTAATATGCCGTACTTCCAGGTGGTATCGTACGCCTTCGCTATGTCGAAGAAGATGGCAATCAGATGTTCTTTTTTATGAAGGGTTCTCTAATAAAGGTTTCCAATCTAATCAAATGGTCAGTGTTTTCTTTCGGAAACCGGATTGTAGATTTGATATGAGATTGTTTTCTTTCAGGTACCATGCCAATCTGTCGTTAATCATTCTCTCTATTACCTTACAGAGACAACTGGTTAAAGCAACTGGTCGATGACTTGAAGGCCTATTAGAATTTGTTCCCGTCTTGGGTATGGGAATTACCGTGGCTTGTCTCCAGAGATCTGGGATTTTTCCGCTCATCCACACCTCGTTATATATGTTTAGAAGGTATCTGGTGGACGCCTGTGTAAGTTTTTGAGAAATTAGTAGCATATATCGTCTGGACCGACCGCTGTATTGTGGGTTTTAGCAAGTGATTCACTGAGCCCCGATGCCGTGAAGGGTTGATTATAATTTTCAGTGTTTTTGGAACTTAAATTGAGAATTTTCTTTTCTTCGGTTTTCTTAATTCTTTTAAACTTCTCAGTTTGACTTTTGGAGCCAGAAATTTCTAAAAAGTCGTTTGCCAAAGCGTTAGACATTACCTTTGTGTCAGTGATCTTTACACCACCAGATATCAGGTGTTTAATTGGGAGACTACTGTTTTTCCCCGCAATTTTTCGCACCATGGTCCATATTGTTTTTGAGTTAGTGTTTGAATTGATTTTCGATATATATTGTCGCCACGAATTTGTCTTGGACTCTTTAATCGTCCACCGAGCTTTGGCTCATTTGATTTTTAAAAAGTCTAAATTCTCCCGAGTAGAAGTAGACTTGAACCTTCTCCGGGCAGAACGGCGTGCCCGGACAGCCGTTTGGCATACTTAGTTGAACCAAGGTTTTTGTTTATTGTGGTTGGCAGATGATTTCGGTATACAATCCTCGGCTATTTCTATCAGTGTCTGTGTGAAGTAGATGGCGTGATCCGTTTGATTGATATTAGTATTAGTTGTCAGTCTTTCTTGGCATTTTTCTTGGAATCTCTTCCAGTCTACTTTCTGCAGATTCAATTTTGGTAGTTTGTCTTCAATTTCAGGACCTGTGCTTTCCAAAATAATTGGAAAGTGGTCGCTAGCACATTTCTCTTGATGCACTTTCCATGTATAGTCGATGAAAATTGATGGATCACACAGAGTATACTCCAGTGCTGAATATGTTCCCGTTGCGGGGTGTAAATACATGCTGGTTTTATCATTGTAGAGCCAAAGGCAATATGGATCCAGACTTTTCCCAACAATTCGGCCTTTTTTTAGCGGTGGTTTTACTGCACCACATTTAATTGTGACTATTATAATCACTCAACAGTATTAATGGTTTGAGTAATTGGTTTATTCACTCATTCACCCTGGATTAAACTATGTTTTCACCTGGTAGCAGATAAAGGGAACAAATAGTGATTGTTTTATGTAAGGTTACTGATACAGCAACCGCCTGCATGTTTGTGTCAAGTAGCACCTGACTCTGCAGAACTGTATTTTTACAATTATAGTTGCCTCGCCAGAGGCTCTATCCGTTTCTTCTTTTATATAATTATATACATCATAGTTTTTCATTTTAAATGCACTATCTTGCCTGAGGAATGTTTCCTGTAGGCAAACAACTGCTGGGCACATTCTTATAAGAAGAACCAGCTCTTCATAATTAGCTTTAGCGCCTCTTACGTTCCATTGTATTATTTAATCTCCCATGGTTTACATTTTGATTGGACATTTTTTTCCGTGTTTTCCTCCTCTGTCTCCATCATGTTGTCCACAGCCTCGAATCGGTTTTGAAACAAATTGACTCGGATTTTAGGCTTTAGCTTCCGAGTTGATTTTTCCTTTTTTTTCTCTGGTTCAGGATTTTTATCTGGAGACTTTTTTTTTAGTATCTACCTGGGTAACTGGTTGAATAGGAGTTTTACTCAAAATATTTTCTTCACTGAGTTCTGCCTCTTTTTGAACCGCAACCGCAATCGGTTGAGTAGGAGGTATGAGTTCCGCCTGTTGTTTTTTAGCAGCAACCGGTTGAGGAGGAGGTCTGGGTTTCACTTTTTTTTTTAGCTCTAAATTTTGGTTCTTCGTACTCTTTTCTAAGTGTATTCTAAGGAGCTGGCCAGTTTCCCGGTCCCATCTGAAGTAACCGTTCTATAAGTTTTTTATATTTGTTTTCTTCTTTATTTACTACTGGGGACACAACCTGAGAATGTGTCTTCCCAGAAGTTATGTCAACCATCTTCCTTGCTTCCTGAAAAGAAATGCCTCTTGTATACTTGACAATTAATAATTCCTTTTCTCTTTTTCACTTTTCGCATATCTTTGCATAAACTGGGTGGTCACCACCACAGTTTGCACATGTGTGAGTTCCCTTACACTCACTCATAAAGTGGCCAGGGTATTTCTCTCCACATTTTCCACATGTTTGCCTGTCGTTGCATTTGGTTTCATGATGTCCATACTTCTGGCACCTGTAGCACCGAAAAGGATTTGGGATGTACTGCCTGACCTTTTCGATAGTATAGCCTGTCTTGATTTTTGGAGGTATGGTAGGTGTATCAAAAGTCATCACATAGGTATTCGTTTGTATGGTTTGGTTATCTCTTTTAATAGAGATTCTTCGGTTATCCCCTGGGAATTAAGCTCCTTTTTGATTTCATCTAAAGTGCATAAGGAGAGTTCTTGGATACATGTAGGTTCTAAGCTTTTATTTTTTGGTCATGGAACATTGTCATGCCCATCAAAAAATCCACATATCTTTTTTTCCTTACCCCAACCAGGATATTTCCGTTGGCCAGTTTTTTTACATTTTTGGCGTCATATGAGATGAACTTATTTTTTCAATTATGAATGTAGATACTGTTGATAGTTTTGGTTCATCAACAGCTTCCAGGAAAATAAATCTCGGGAATTTATTCTGGTCACTTCTTTCTTCTTCTGTTTCTGAACTAGAGTCTCTATGGACTCGTTTTGTGGTTCTGTTAGGAGCCATAAGTTTGTTTGGTTTTGATACACCATTCCTGCTCCCCACCCACCACGGAGCCCACTATGGGAATTGACAAGGGGGGACCCAATCGCCTTTACAAGACAGGGCTACAGAAATGGTATACTCAACCCGATCGTGATCACAAGCACCCGTGTTCCATCGATCTCTCTACCCACTAATAGTGAAACATCCAGGGCATACAGCCATGTTGCGGTCATGTCTCTCACAAGTTGATTGACCCTTGCAACCGCCTTCTAGCAGTTATTCATAACTTATTGATAACTTTATGTAGTTGATCAATTTTATAACGATCGGGTAAGTTAGAAAAAAATAAGTGCTAGAGAACGACGTAACTAGCCGATTGATCGGATCGGGCCTCTCCGACCTCCCGTCTAGCCGAAGTAAGAACCGAAGAAGAGTGTTTCAGATAACGTGACCATTTAGGCAACCAGGCCACGGACCGCTCAGCCACCATGATCCCGTCTTAAGACGTCACGGGTCGCCACCCACGGCAAATAGGAGGCTCACTTTTCGGGGGAGGGGGGGGGGTTACCCCGTCTGCATGGGGTTGCAGTCAGCGAATTCGCGGCCCCGCTGACATGGCAATATATATATGTATATATATATGTATATATATATATATGTATATACATATGTATATATATATATGTATATATATGTATGTATATATATATGTATATATATGTATATATATATATATATGTATATACATATGTATATATATATGTATATATATGTATGTATATATATGTATGTATGCATATATATATATACATATATATATATATATGTATATATATATGTATATATATATACATATGTATATCTATACATATATATACGTATATATATGCATATATATATACGTATATATATACATATATATATATATATATATATATATATATATATATATATATATATATATATATATAGCAGTAAAATGAAATAAAATATCAAATGACTACGTCGCGGGAAGTAATTATAAATTTTAGTTACGGTTTTCATTGAAAGCTTGAAATAAAAAGAAATATTCACATCAACGTATTAGGAAATGGCTTGAAAATAATAACGAAAAAAAAACGTCGATTTACCTTGCTTCAACAATCCTCCAATACACTTAGTATGAAAACAGTTACAAATTATTTGTGGATTCAGGATTATTTTTTAGATTAATTTTTCACGCACATGTGTGCTAATTATTTTTCACTGATGGCTTACCGTCATATACATATACATATACACACACACATATATATATATATATATATTATTACACCCCCATACATATATGTATATATATATATATATATATATATATATATAAGAGATTTATGTAGTTTGCTTGAAGCATTGTTTATTAGTATATAGAAATGTGATACTTAGAAGGCAATACAATGCAGAGGTGTGACGATAGACACAAGTTGGAGCATATAAGACATGTAATGGTGGAACAAATTAAATAGTTTCACCCTTAATAAAATGTATACATACACATATATTTTTTCACTAACACACATATATCTTTTTATCTAAATTAAACCGGTCGTTTCTGCGAGACTGCAACACACGGCACTTCATATGCACGCTTGAACTTGAGTTGGACACGGTTTTGTACAGAGTTCCCGTAATATGATATCATACAGAGTTTTCACCAGACTATCTTGATGCAGGTACTACATAACATTGAAACATTGTGTAGATAAACAGATATATGGGTGTTTGTAAAAAAAATAATAAATGAATATATATATGTGTGTATGTGTACATTGTATTAAGGGTGACATTATTTAATGTGTTCCAACTTGTGTCTATCCGTTACACCTCTGCATTGTATTGCCTTCTAAGTATAACATTATATACATATATATATATATACATGCAATAATTCATAGTCTAACAAAACTTAACAAGCGTGTAAATCGTAATACACTTTTTTCTCAAGGACGTTTTGTGTTTGCTATTTAAGCCCATAACATTGAACAAGCTTTTAACATTACAGCAACGTAAGAACTTCCAATACAAAGAAACCAAGATAAAACCAATGTGTTTACATTTACATAACTCTCCGTGCAAAAGATTTGTATAAAAACATAATTACAAAACAAAAACTCTCTATACTATACCATACAATAAGTCTGTACATATATATATATATATATATGTACATATATATATATATATATATATATATATATATAGAGAGAGAGAGAGAGAGAGAATGAGAGAGAGAGAGAAAGAGTTAGAGAGGGATACTTTTAATTACATACAATAGACTATCCTCGATTCTGTCTGTATAAGATCTGTATGTAAAAGAGTTTCTCACGACAACCTGATATGAAGATAATTCTCTCTAAAAATAAACTCAGACCAAATATTCCAACTTACATTTGAAGCTAAATAAGATCTCCTTCACACGACTAATATGAAGAATTGGGCAACTTCAAGTAATGTTAGCTCAAGTAACAGAACTGGATACTCCACCTGACTAGATGAATTCGTGTGCTGGCATCTGGTTATACCACAAGTAAAATATACCTAACTGGTAAATTAGGGAGTGGAAAATTGATTTTCTTTACTTCTTTACTAACTCAACGTAAGGTAAGGGTGAATTTTAGTTAACACTCGAATATTCATGTATTTTATATAGAGATAAAATTTTAGTCTTTAAAAAGGAGCACCTTAAATTATTAGACATTACACTATTATGAAATGAAATTTAAAACTTATTTGTTGCATTCATTGCATATGTATATGATATAATACTGATAAAATAATGCTGAGAAAATAATCGCTTGTTTAGTTATATGATCTGCGTAAAAAATAGCCTAAATCAGCTTAAATCGTAACATATTGCTCACTGTCGGAAAACTTCAAATAGTGCGTATATATATATATATATATATATATATATATATATATATATATATATATATGTGTGTGTGTGTTTGTGTGTGTGTGTGTTCGTGTGTGTGTATGTGTTTATAACAGAGGAACGAGGTTGTTGTCATTGTGTGCATTCTCTCCAATGCCTAGAGTGCCCCTAGTAATAAACAGTCACTCGTATTGATGGTCGTACTTTTGATGTGCATAATAAAATCATACGAATAAAGGCAAAACATTTTCATAACATCGAAGGAAAAAATCTGTCCGCAAAGAGATATCAGAAGAAACAGCAATATATCAAGATCATAAAAAAATATGAACGCTAAGCCGATATTTTTTTACATCTAATGTCATATGCGTATTTCACTTATTTCTATTTTAATTTATTTTTTGGGATATGCTGTCCGCGATATGGAAAGTCCGACATTCCTACGATGACATTGAAGAACCTCTTTTATCACATATCCTAGATATCAGATGTCTGCGACATTTGACTTAATACAGACTCAGATAAAGTGTCAAGAAATGTTCAAACGTAACTCTCATGTTCGCATATGTAGGGTTTACTCAAGTCTCTGCCATTAACTGAATGCGTATACACCACCCTTCAAAAAAGTTTCGATGTTTAATAACGGTTTTATGTTTTTGACACTGACACTTGTTGTGATGTAATAGAATATGGTTGATGCGATGAGACATAAACTAGATCGTGTTGCGGTAATAGACTAGACTTACATAATCGCCACCATAAGAGAGTCAGTCTCTGCTTGGCGTGTAGAACTTGCATATTACAAGGAACAAGTGCACGCCGGAATAAAAGTATACATTCATAACGACCACGTGTAACACCGTTTTAGGACTCATATCAGTGAGCGATAGAGTTCAGTAGTACAACATGTGTTGTGTGATAAACGGCTATTAGTTGATAAGGATCTTGTGAAAAAAGACGATGTTGCATTGAACTCAGTATCTGTCGTGAAATGAATACCACGTAACACAGTTATAAATCGGGCATCTTGGTTCTATCAACGAAGACGATCGTTCCGTCTATTTTTACTTATTCATAGAAAAACCCTAGAATTGTACTAAATATCTAACACATGATGATACATATATAGTTGAGTGTCCAGTGTATTTAAACAGATTCTTACATTATTGATAACCTTTATTTATACATTGATTCACAGACACGCATATTGTTATAGACGGTTAATAAACTAACCCATTTTTAATGATACGTGTCATCAAATGTGGAGTGTTTTCCCACAGTCAGATTATATGTTTAAGTGTGATAAGTCAGATGTCATAAGTGATACAAGATGTTAAGGGATAAGTGTGCATATAGTAAATAAAAAGGGGATGGTCTATATTGTAATTGAATACACACACAAAGAGAACACTAGACTAGAATTTAATGTTTCCTGTGTGAGATTACGCATTTGTCAAGGAACAAAATTACCGGAATGTTTTTCTTAAGTTTTTTTTATCACTAGTTACACATATGAATAGATTAGTTATAATCAGAAGTGAAAATTGTAATAAAAACATAATAATGATAATAATAATGATACTAATACTCATGATTATCATAGTAATTATAATAATGATAATAGTGATTATCATAGTAATGAAACTATCTTAATAATGGCAATAATAATGATCATGATTATAATAATAATGATTATCATAATAAAATAAAAATGATTATGATGATGATAATGTTTATGATATCAATGATAATACTTATAATAATGGTTATAATAATAATAATAATAATAATAATAATAAAACATAATTATTAGAATGATATTATGATAATAATACTGATAATAATACTTATAATGATTATAATAATAATAAAATAATATTTATAATAACAATAATAATAATGATGATTATAATAATAAAAATAATAATAATAATAATAATGATTATAATGATTATCAGAATAATGATAATAATTATTAAAATGATTGTACTAATAATGATAATTATAACAATGCATTCAATAATAATGGTAATAATAATAATAATAATAATAATAATAAGTATTATAATAATGGTAATACTAATTATTATAATAATAATGATAATAAAGATAATATTTGTAATAATAATAATGGTATTACTAATGATACTATATATGATAATAATGATAACAATAATGATGTTAATAATACTAAGCTAAGTGGTTAAATCAAAGAGGTATACAATTCATGGGATAACTTCCTATATCTGCCTAGGATCGCTTTCCATACACTAATGTTATGCATCTCAAAACATTATGCCCAGCTATATTTTATAGCAAGCCTGTATATAGTAAATGACAAACTGTGCGAGGTGGGGTCACCTCTATTCATGAGAGAACGATGATTATATAGATGTGCATTGGAAAAATACGACGTATCTCAGAGAGTCTAATCTTGGTAGAAATACGCTCTATATGTATAGATAATGTAGTTATTCTTCTCATGATAGACGAACGGATGTTTCGGAAGAGAACAGGTGGTAGTACCGAAAAAATCGCTCTGCACTCCAACTAGAACGTGCTTTGCTTTCTTTATGTCTGTGTTATCTTTAGTAGTGATACATACCCATGTTACCAGCCAGCGAAAGATTTTAAAACCCATTCCTCGAAGGAAAGACTTACGACGATCTGTGAAAAAATACCGAACTGAATGATTTACTGATATAATATAAACGAGGCTCTACAATAATACATATGAAATTATACAAACACTTCATATTTTGTGCGATGAAACAATCTCGAAAATTCTGGAATAACAACAATCTGGGAGACACGGAAACACCGCTGGTGATATTTTCAAGACGACAGAAACACAACCTCTGAGTAATTTACATATGAAAATAATTGACGCGCTCAGGAAACTAGTAATACTTTTTTTTATAAGTGTTATTGATTTTACACACAATAAACACTGGTCATGTATGATATTTTCGATCTCCTAACACCGATGCTATATAGGACTCCGTTTACTTTTGAGTTAGTTTGTATAGCCTTTGATAAACGTGTCTGCGTATGGTGTCTGCTGTGAAGCAATTCAGTACAACACATCTCCTGAAATATCGGATGGACACCTGGAAAACGACTAGAAACAACGTAGGGATAAGTGAGGAATCCTCATTCATACATGATCTTGAATTCCCAACCAATAACCCATTACGTACTGACCAGGTTCAATGTCGCTTCACTGCTGTATCCTAATGCCCAAGGAAGCAAAACTCAATATGTAAGTAACTATGGAAGAAAACAAAGATTTGAAATATTAAGTAAAACAAAAAATCGCTTGTATATAACTTATTTGAATCATTGTTCCTATCTTAGATGTAATTGTCACAATGGTTTAACTAAGAAAACTCATGCTCTATTTTAGGGACGTCTTATCGACATCGGGAATCTTCATGTCGACCACTGCAGTCCGTACGGAATTTAAAACGAAACGCTTCATTTAATCCAAAATGTAAGTAGTTGTTGTTCATGTAGCTATGACACAGTATAACTTGAGTTTTTTTTTAAAATTGTGTTAGTGACGTTGTGACACGTTTAAACATTACTAAAAGTCTTTAAAATAAGTTTCTTCTTTCATTTCTTCTTACGCTGTTATCGCAGTTATTACATTGTAGGAGTGCCGTTTATACATGTGCGCGTTCACATAATGCTACATGTGCGCTCTTTAAATATTTATCATCTATGTGTGTTGGGTCATCCATCCATCTATTTAGTCTATCCCTCTCTTTGTTTTAAAGGGACAAGTGATAATTGGCTGACTGTACATTAGAACATTACAGCATGCTTTACATTTTTTCCTAACATTTTATCTTCTCAATCACCGCTGGGTTGACTGCCGTGGTTTGTTTCGCCATTTATTTCTCTCGCTCTCATTGTCTTGACGCTTCGTCGATTCATTGTTTTCTTCTACCTTTATGGCCGCTGATCGTGATCGTCTAGCGATTTTTGTTTCGTTATCTGAAAGCAACTTTTCTCTCACTTAGAAAAGTAGACAAAGTTGTTTATTTAGAATTTCAGGAGTTGTTATTCTTATTCTAGAGAAGGGTATTGACTCACAGAGTGATACCAATCATCTAAACTACTGCCTATCTATTACAGTTCTTAAACAGTTGATAACATAGCATGTAATTCTAGAGGATAGATGTGTGACTCGACGAACAGACATTTTCGAGTGAATTAAATTTTCGCCTTAGGCGATTTTTAACTGTTTCAAAGTTTTACAGTCTTATCATTTCAACCTGACTAAACACATCTGTGTCTTTGTTATCGATTAAAATTTTACGTCAATGCCATACACACGCATACCCCATTTTGTGTCTAATTCAACCTGACGTTATACTTTGAGATTTGTCATACCGCTCATCGATCTGTTTATTGTTTCGTAGGAAATGTGTAATTCTCCCAAGTGGATGTCAGCTTAAGCTGCACTAACTGATACTAAGCTTGACACTTATCAAAAAACATACTAATTTAATTACTCTCATTCGACATAGTGTCTTCAATAATGTGAAATCACCTATTAGACACCATCCTCGAATGGCTTCGCTCTCTCCGTACTAGAGTGTGTCAGGACAACGTTACTTAACCCTACAAGTAAACCGTGACTTACTATGAAAAAAATAACATAGTATTCATAGCACAAATAAGTTCATTTCGACATGGCTATAAACTGGCTCATACGAGGACTGGTTCACTTACTCCAAGTAATGTTACTTCAAGTAACAGCACTTTGCTGAATACTTCACCAGACTAGATGTATTATTGTCCTGGAAACCGTCAGGACCAATAGACCACAAGAAAGATATACCATAGTACAGTTAACTGGTTAATTGAAGAGATACAAATAAATGTTCTTTCACTTCTTTAATAACTCAACGTTTGACCTGTAAAAGCGGACTGTAATGGACTATTTTAATATCTATACATCTCATATAAAGAGCAAGTGTTAGCTTGACTTCTGAGAACTTTTACCGAAGTAAAATAAAATAAAAGTTAATATATTCGTAGTATCACTCGTACTGATGATTTGCAAATCAATAAATCGGATGTAATATTATATTATTTTGAATTATTGATTTTTAGAGAAGACTTTAACGTAGAGAAATTAGATAAATCACAAACAGGAGTTGTTGATTATCGGACGGCTTCATTTCTCTTCAGGCGTGTGCAAGGTTATACGATTATTATTGTTATTATTATTTGTAGTAGTAGTATTATTACTATTATTATTATTATTATTGCTATTATTATTAGTAGTAGTAGTAGTAGTAGAAGGAGGAGGAGGAGGAGTAGTAGTAATGCCATTATTATAATTAGTATTATTATTATTATCATTATTATTATACGAATATAATGGTCGTTATCGTGTTATTTTTATTATTATACCTATTATTATTATTATTGATATTAGTATTATTCTTATCATTATTATTATCATTAGTATATCATTATTATTATTATTATTATTATTATTATTATTATTACTATTATTATTATTATGCTTCTAGTTTGAGTTCTCTTTCATCGGTTTTACCATCCTCCTCAACCTTCATAATTGGTGTCTGTTGTATCAGGCGAGTCTGATTTATTTTTCAAGTTGAGTAGGTAGTTTATGTCGTTTATAGCAGTGTCAGTAACTTTGGTTTCATGTGATGTTCTTTCAATTGGTTTGTTTTACTTCAGTGTGGCTGGTTAATGTTCGTAGTTTATGTGGGTTGGTTACCACATTCGAATATTTTTATCATCATTCTTATTATCATCATTGTTATAATTATTCTTTACTTACTTAATTTTAGTGCTCACACAAGTTGTAACAATTGAGGTTCGCTGATAAATACAGGAATGTTTCGTAATTATCAGTAGTCTTCTTTATATACCATTTTTTATCTGCAATGGTTTCGCAGCAGTCGTCTTCGTTATTTTCTTGTCTAAGACTGACTAACGGTGCGTTTTCTAGTATTAACTATGGATTAGATTCGCAACGACTTTGACACGTACACATACACCGGTGTCATCGTGTCAGCGAGTATGCACTAACATTTTACCCCAACTTCCAGTACGTGGAAGCGGTCATGGCATGGCCCAAAGAATAGAAATAAGAGTAGAAAATGGACGTTGGGTTCTCTTCCGGCAGCCTCATAACTCTCACTTTTCTTATTGTGCCAGTTAGTACTAACAATACATGTGCGATACTTCTGACAAAGAGGTGTGGAATTTCTGGTTTCTCTGTCGGAATCTAGTTGGCTTGTTTTTAACATGTTAGTAGAATGTTTCCACTATTTACATCAAGTGGCGTCATGCCTTGTCTAGAGAAATTTCAATTAAAATGAAACAAAAAAAGAAAAATATTTGTTCGATCGGAAGACTTTTGTGCGAAAACATGCCTTTAAAAATGTCCTTCGATCTTTGACTGACCAGTAATTGTCGACTTGTCTCTCTCTCTCTCCTTATCCCCCATCTCTTTCTATCTCTCTTTCTCACTTTCTCAATTGGTCAGTAATTTAGAACAGATGATGCGGGTGAATAAACCTATTTCTTGTCTCAAATTAGCCTATCTTATGCATATGAACAGATTTGTTCGAGAGCGACGTTTCTTTGGTCTGCAATGATAAATAATGGGATGGTGTCAGTAAAAGGCGGCGGGACAGGTATGTTCATGAATGCCCATGTATTTCATTTCATTGTTACTAACGAGACATCGGAAGTGAGGCATAAGCAACATTCGTAATAACTTAGAAATTCCACGCTGTTTTTTTCATATATCTGCATAATTTACTTACCGTGGCAATATTTCGTTTTAAATAACATATTCATTAAAGTATTAATAATATTACACATTGAGTGTCTTTTTTTTCTTTAATCAACAATAATGGTAATTGCCAGTTCAGTATCCTGTATGAATTGAGATGTAGTTCGTCTGTGCGTGTTTAATAATTAAATAAACAATTCTCTGATGGAGGTTAATTTTATACAGACTACTATATATTTTCCTTACGAGATTTAAAATAACGAAATACTAAAAAATACTAAGAAAATACACCCAAAATGCAGGCATTTGCACAAATTACTGAAAATATAATCACAAATTAATTAAAATTATGATTGTGAGGCGAAATTTAAAAAACAACAGCCATTCGCCGGAATTTAAAATGAATTCTTAAATTATTGTTGTTGACTGATTCTTCATTGGTCATTGGAATGCCACTACAAGTATATATATATATATATATATATATATATATATATATATATATATATATGTATATATATATATATATATATATATATATATATATAGAGAGAGAGAGAGAGAGAGAGAGAGAGAAGAAAAAAGAGTGATAAATATGCGACGATTGTCCAAATTTATTTCAAATTTCAATTGTTCAATGCAAGGTGTATTCAGTAATAAACTAGTGTTTATTATTCTTTACTTAAGCCAAGGCTTTTCAAAGATCGAGATCTTATCACCAGGGGAGAAATACAGATGGATAAGTTGGCTTTCGAAAAAAACAAAGTTCAAATATTTGAAAAATATGAAAATTATTTTTAAAAGAATTTTTGTTAAAAAAACGCAGTGAATGAAAAGAAGAGTTCCGTAAAAAAGATATGCAGATTGTCCGGGTAAGAAATTTCCGTTGAAAAGAAGTCCGATGAATTGTAGAACGTGAAAAAACTCTTTGCGTGGGAGCAGTGTGGAGAAAGTGCTTAAAATTACAAGTAAATCCAAACGCACTTAAAAGGGATTGAAAAGAGTAAAGCTGGTCATTTTTGATATACTTCCTGGACCAAACAAGGCAGAGGACATCAGGTTCAAGGTTTAAATCCAAATGAAACAAAAAAGCAAACGTTTAAAGAATTGGGGTTAGGGAGGAGGTTTAAAGCGCGAGGGGTTATGAGGTACGGAATTGTTTAAATAGCCGCGTATGAGTTGGAGAGCAATAAAAGAAGGAAAAAAGAAAAAAGAGAAAGACCAAGAGATTAAAAAAATGGGGTTGTAAAGAGAGAGTACAGAAAATAAAATATCGTTATGTTAAATGTTTTTTTCTTTACAATCCCTCGATACAGCCTTTGTTGAGAGAGGGCGAAACCACTCGGCTGGCATATAATTATCATTATTTTTCTCCTCGTCATTAACTTTTAATCATGAACTATAGAATTCGTCTTCCCTTCATGCTTGCAATAATAAAAGTGTGTACTCCTAATAAAATCATGAAATATATACATATATATATATATATATATATATATATATATATATATATATATATACATTTTAAACAAGTTACTTCATAAAAATAAATGCAGTGATCGATTTTAAGTTCTACAATAGCCACTGTAAATGATGTATTTATAATTATAGATGACACTGTATGTTGTGTACACTCGGTTGTAATCGATATAGTCATAAAAGATTTAAGATAAACTCCGATTGGGCGTATAAGATGGATTTGTAATCAAGTGTCCGTTGTCAATGATTCAGAGAAACAAATCAATATGCATATATGTATATAATATATATATATATATATATATATATATATATGCACACGAACACCCCCACCCCCCCACACACATATATATGTTTAAGACAGACACATTTTACTTCATCAATCACTGACTTTTTACCTGTGTTTCCCTAGCACTACCCACCTCCGACCAATACCTTAATTACACTAAAGAAGGCTAACAGATCGCGACAAATATTTTGTTGTCCTAAAAAAAGTGTATATATATATATATATATATATATATATATATATATATATATATATATATATACTTCTTTTTTATGACAACAACATTTTTGTCGCAGTCCGTTGGCCTTCTTTAGTGTAATTAGGGTATTGGTGGGAGGTGGGAAGTGCTAGGGAAACACAGGTAAAAAGTCAGTGAGTTGATAAAGTAAATGTGTCTGTCTTAAATTGTTGAGCAGCACGAGGTCAGTAAGCCATACACATAGTTTAAGTGTACTTTGTTATTACTAAATGTATAAAAAATGTAAATAGGAAATGCAAAATAAATGAATATACAAATAAATATACGAATAATCATGTGCGTATATATATATATATATATATATATATATATATATTTACGAACACAGACAGCAACACAGACACATTCACCAACGTATGTGTTCATACTTCCTCACCACCGCACACAGAGTAGAGGGATCGGGAAGGAAGATGGTTGTGATAACAATCGAATTAGCTGGATTCATGATAAGTGCAGGGTGGGAGTGCATCATCATTTGTATAAGCAATTGTGGTGTTGCAATACTGAAATAGTTATATCTGGGCTTCGAATACTATTTTATTCTGAATATTTTCTCAGATGTTACTTTTCGGGGAGTATGTACTTGCCATGTTGTCCTGACACACTTCTGTACAAATACAGTTTAGACACCCGAGGACAATATTATATTTATTAAAAATATCATAGCAGTGCAGTAGACTTGATTTTTTCCACCTGAAAATCTGTTTCAGTAGAAAACAAAAATAATGCATAAAAGGCATTGAAAAATGCTACTTACTCTGACTACTACTTTCGACTGTTTGTCTAGAAATGTAACTTATTTTAAAATCCTAAACCAACAACTTTATTGTTAGTCGCCCTTGTAAGCCTCTCCGAATGTAGGTAAACTAAAGAGAGAAGATAGCAAAACCTGAATCCACGCGAGAAAAGCCGACCTATTATTTGACAAAGAAAAAATCATGGAAACACCGTCGTCAGAATTCGCAAACCAGCCAATCATCGATCAGAATACAACATTCATAAGGCCGCGGGACGCTTTGATGTTCTCAAAACTTTGACTTTATTTTTTTTAAATATACATTACCCGTAATATCGTACACATTTTCTTCAAACTTTATTTATACATGTTAAAAAGACTGTTCCGTTTTAGACGCGAAGTAAAAAAAAAACACAACATTTTGGATGTTGCCGGCAGTCAGTTAAAAACCTCCTACTCTCGTACACGTAATGATTTAAAGGGGGTAAGAGGGGCACTCTTCAACCAACCAGCAGGAAAAACGGTCCTTTTCTTACATGTTTCACACCCGAATGATTACAATGTAAATAGGAGGGAACAAAATAATACTTCGTAATTAGGTATGTGTATGTTTCTATATATTTTATGTACAGGATTCGCTCCTGAACTAATTTACCGATCATTATAATTTCTTGAACACATCTGCTAGACCTAAGAGACCCAAATGTGGTACTACTGATTGCAGTTCACTTTTAGCCTAAAATGGCAAAGATGACAGGACACCCTTCATGAACAGTCAGATACATCCGATACTTTGTGAAATTTTGACAATAACTATTAGACATCGTTTTATACATATATCTAGGATTTCATTTTTATTAGGATATTTAAAAAGGTGCTTAGAGCTCATAATGTATGAACAACCACTCATTCGAAGATTCAAATATTTAAACTTCTAAATTTGCATTAAGTTTGATTGATTTTAATTAGACACCGATTAAGCAAGATTCCCTGAATTTGATTTTGTTCTGAAGACCCCTTAGCCTTGAGTTTCACATTTTTTACATTTACCAGAATCATATTCATGTAATTAATCATAATCAAAAATAGAATAAGAATTAGTGATATATAATTAAATTACAAATTATGTTAAAACGGTGCATATTGCATACTTTTCGCCGTTTTAATTTCAAATTCAATAACATTCGTCCATCTTGAATTCTACTCTATTCTCAAAATGGGTTACAATAAAAAGTTACCGAAGACAATAAAATACGGTCAATTAGAGAAAAACAGTTTAACACTCAAGTAATTGGTATTATTGGATACGGCTTTTTACATGTTTTACGCTCGAACACAATTTAACAATACAATAAACTTGCCTCCCTACGAGGGCAGACACAATACATCCTTAAGCCCTTTCGCAATTGCTATTATGTATTCTTGGTTGTTTCTTCCAGCTCTATAAACTTAACACCCCACGACAGTAGAACACTAATACGGTTAATGACTGAGAAATCTTTCAGCACTGTGGTAATTTTTATTATTGTATATAAGGCTTCTAAGATCTTACTTAAGCCGATTTCTCAATTCATATCTATCGATTTTAATTAGATCCCCACGAGTGCACAGTTGGACATAACGTGACATCTAAATGTGGCGAAAATCTACTAACATTCATTACACTTTCTAAAGTAACAACACAACTAAAATTGCAACAGTCTGGAAGGATTTACTACAATGACCGATGAGAGCATAGATAGCAGATTGAACAAATATCCCAGATGGACAGAAGTACCCTTTTCCATAATCGGTCAGTGAATGAAATATCCTTCTACATCATCATCGTGATTTCTATTTTTTCCACTCCGAGGTCATAATTTTCGTGAATTAATTGATTTCCCACAATTAAAGAGCGACACTGTTTTCACACTAACACAATCCGTTGTTACTCATTTGCGTTCTATCGGCTGTTTACGCATTTCAATTCATTGTTTTATATTTCTCCTAGTCAACTCCGGGCGACGGCTCAACTAGTGTGTGTGTATATATATATATATATATATATATATATATATATATATATATATATATATATATATATATATATATATATATATGTGTATATATGTATATGTGTGTGTGTGTGGGGGCGTGTGCACAAGTAAAATAACTAAACATGAAGAACATTTCCCTGTAAGATTAAGCGGCAATCGTCATACTTATGAGGGTTGCGTGATTTCATGTGAATTAACCTCGTCAACATTCCCTGTCTATCTATTAGGGCTTTCTAATCGGACAAATAGAGTAATTACTCATACAACCATTCTCCTGTCGGGACGAAGGAAGACATTGATTTAACATAGATGACTTTTGAGAATATCCATCAGAGATATGATCAGATTTCACTTTTTTTTCTAGAGAATTTAAGGAACATTTGATAGTAATTAATAAATATTATCATATCGCATGCGATACAGCTACTCGATTTTTTAAGCAGATTACAACATGAAACACATCAGAACACCCACACCCACACCCACTCCCACACCCACACACACATATATATATATATATATATATATATATATATATATATATATATATATATATGCATATATAGTTGTAATTACGCACCAGACAACATCCTCGAGAGTCTTCGGCCTCTCTGTACAAAAGTTTATCAGGAAAATATTACATGAGAATACTTCACCGACCAAATATTAAAAAAAAAATATTCGTAGACAAAATGATATACCTCAACACGGCTATACACGTACTTATATGAAGAATCGTAGCCCTTATCATAGTCATGTTACCTAAAGTAAGTGCGCCTATCTGGATAGTCCACCAGACCAGATGCTGTGTTGTCTTAGAATTCGCTAAGATCAAAGGAGCAAGAGAAAATATTTTATAACATATTAAACAGTTCAAGTGGAGAAAGGAGATGTAATGTTTTTGAGAGGTAGAGAAGAATCTATGTATGTAATACATAAATCAAGCGTTATCACCATATATATATATATATATATATATATATATATATATATATATATATATATATATATATATATATATATATATATATATATGCATATCTAGGAAGCATCTTCTCTTGTATGCAATTATTGTTGAATATAAGAGACAACTTATGTATGGATATCCTTTGGTTGATCCTTTCAATAGTCCGAATTAGGATGTTAATTTTTAATTGGGACACAAATCAAAACTATGGCAAATTCATAAAACACTTCTTCTCCAGAACTAAGATCCTGATTCGGACTATTGAAAATATCTATCAAAAAATACCCAGACACAAGTTGTCTCTTATATTAAATATATATATATATATATATATATATATATATATATATATATATATATATATATATATATATACATATATAAATATATATATATATATATATATTTATATATATATATATATATGTGTATATATATATATATATATATATGTGTATATATATATATGTATATATATATATATATATATATATATATATATATATATATATATATATATATATATATATATATATATGTATATATATATATATAAGAAGACTGGAGTAAACCAAGCACACAAAAGATAGAATAAAATGAACTCGACTACACACCCTCTCTTTTATTTTATTCGCCATTGACGATACCTATAAAAAATGAACTCCAGTCTTCTTATTTCAAACAACCTAATCCTGAAGACGACTAGAAAGTCGAAAGCGTTCGAGAAAAAATGACCGAATCAAAACAATCAGGGAAATACTCTACGGATTTCGAACCTCACGAAGAAGATTTAACAAACTAGAAAGTTCCGTCACGTTCAACAACGTATGTTTGGATAATGACTTGCTGCCTAATTATATATATATATATATATATATATATATATATATATGTATATATATATATATATATATATATATATATATATATATATATATAAGTATAATAACTTTGTTTATAAAAATATATTTATTATCCACACGTGTATATGTTCTATGGTCACACACACTCATCAGGGTGATTATATAACTGTACCGCCAGTTTAATGACTTTGGCCCTGCACCTGAATAACTCTAATCTAACATTCTTCATCATTCTGCCACGGTGGCAGTCGTATTTACATGTGAGAAATACACTCCAAATTTGTATTCATAAAAATACTAAAACTGATCTAGTGTTCTATCTGCAAAATATAGCAAAAATATAACTTTTTTATATTTCGCTAAATGTAGTTAACTTGAATGGATCTTTACTACTTATCTTTTTTTTAAATATGTATTCATTATTAACAGCGATATATGTGGCATCTTTACTAATACTTATCATGGTTGCATTTATTAGTCTACCATCGGTCGAACGGCATATAGTGTTACATAGGCAAATGTTTTTTCGTAACAAAAATCGTAAATTTACTTAAACTTAGTCTTCTATCACCAAACATATAAATAAACGGGGATATGAGCTGCCATCTTATTACCAACGGTATACACATATCGTTCATACAGTTAACTATATTATACGAAATATTCTCGACTCAAAACTCACGGAAGTTTATAAAAAAGAAAATGCATGAGAATTATCAAGAATAGTTTATCAACCTAATGACAAATATTAACATTAAGACACGAAGGTCATATAACTCACCAGGTAGGAAAATAGATGAGCTGACTCTAAGAATAAGGAATGCTCCAAAAATAAAATAGGTTTCTCATCTTTACAATAAGTTAATCCTCGATTTAAAAAGTGGATTATAACTGATCTTGATTAAAACCTAAATGTGTCCGTTTAAAAGAATATGAATTTAAAAAATATGTTACATGCGAAAGTTTGAATTAAGTTTTAGATTGCGAATGTTAAACCAGAAAGATATTGCAAAATATAATTAGTGAAACGTTAAGATTTACAAAATGTAATCTATGGTAAGACTCAAGAGACACTATTGATTGGTTTAAAGAAATAAATAATAAGAATCAGCCTATTTAATCCAATTTGACATAATAGATGTTTATCCCTCCATTTTTAAAGACTTATTAACCAATAGTATAAACTAGGCGAGAAACTTTTCGGATATTTCAAAAAAACAAGAAGACATAATCTTGGCTTGTCGAAGATCAATTCTAGTCACCAATGGAGTGAATTGGATTTTTAAAAAACGGTAATGAATTTGACGTTGCAATGGGTCGTTTGATTCTGCACAAATTGCAGACATAGTGGGAATTTACATGATATATACAATTAGCAGAATAGTAGACCCTAGTTTGATAGGTTTGTATCGAGATGATGGACTAATTATAGTTCCTAAAAGCAATGTCCCCTTAGTATCGAGTATTTTCATCCTCATAATTTATATATATATATATATATATATATATATATATATATATATATATATATATATATATATACAATTATAAATATTTTTTATCAACCTAGGCATACGTTTCACCCTTCCGGAATCGTCAGTGTAGAGATTATTTTTCATGTCGGCCGCACGATTCGTAACCCCGGAACATGAGTAATATTTTTAAGTCAAATTCCAACACGTCAACTTACAAGGCCTCACTGAACAACTACATACATCGGTGAGAGTTTGTAACCTATTACATCGAGCTGGTGCGATCCGCCTCCGACGTCAACAGTGTTCAGGTTATACAGGAACGTGCATGAAAGCTATGATTTTGATGTTTAATTATTACTACTCACAAAGTACTTAACCTGAATTTAGTATGAAAAATAATTGTAAGTATTTTTTTAATCTACATATGTATACGTGTTGTCTTTCCGGAATGGTCAGTGTAGAGGTAATTATTTAAGCCGATCGCAAAATTCGAAATCCGTAACACAAGGAACCTCCCACGTATATATATATATATATATATATATATATATATATATATATATATATATTTATATAAATATATATATATGTGTGTGTATATATATATATATATATATATATATATATATATATATATATAATGTGTGTGTGTGGCAAGTACACTACAAAAAAACGTTCATGTTTTACTACCGAAGTACATTATCAGTCGAAATACCTAGGCGTACGGTTGGCAATTACTCTAGTAAACTAACAACTCGGATTTGATTGTTATAATAACCCTTATCGGAGTATTATTCTCATCGGCTTATTAGTGTAAAACAATTTTTTGAGAAGGTGGTTTTGTGGTACAATTTTACGTGTGGCTCATTCACTAATATGAGCTAACTTAAATAAATTATATATCTTAATATAAAATGTAGTTTTTACTTGATATATTTGTTCACATCTTTTCATTTATTCATTAATGTTTATTGGTAAAAGTAAAGGTTATACTCTACTAACTCCGCATTAGAGACACCTAAGGATAATTTGATTATGATGAGACGGACTTTGGGCTCACTATATAAAGTGAGCATTGCCTTTTGTTCAATTTTTTACTACAGCATGTATTTATTTTAGTACGAGTCATCAGGCTCGAACGAGAAACCAGAAATTCAATTTGTTAAACATGTCCCCAAAATACTTAATTGTAGAAGCGAAATGGCAACAAACTGCTAACAAAGAATTATGTTTTTAATAGAGAACCTTTTAAAACTATATAACAAAAATAATAAATAAATAAACTAATTAAATATCAACACCATAACTAAAAATGGATGTTAAATGGCGACATATCACAAAATTAGTACGTATATATGATTTAAGTGCCGGTGAATGAGATTTAATTCACACGTGTTAATTTGACACAATTAAATATAGAAAATGAAAACGCTCTATTCAAACACATGGCTTTACAGCAACTAATCGATCTACATAATGTACAGGGAGTAGGAAATAAAAAGAAATAGACTGTATTAGTAAATTAGGTAGAATAACAACTACTTATATATGAAAGCAGTTGCAAACCATACAGTCTCGCAATAGACTTGATAATTTTTTTCTGGAATGAAATCAGAAGGTTTTTACTTAGCTGACTTGTTTCTTTCTCATATGATACTATTACAGTCTACTCCCGTATTTAGCATTGTTGAAAAATTATTGAAAATGTAACCATAATATATATATATATATATATATATATATATATATATATATATATATACATCCCTTTATGAGATCATATGTGTATACATAAACCACCATTATATATTTATATAAAAAATACACACTCACATACACACATATATATATATACATATACATATATATATATATATATATATATATATATATATATATATATATATATATAATATATATATACATTCAGTATTTTTATATGTTTCTATATTTACATTGCAGTGTTCACTCTGAAACAAATAGACATTATGAACTCGTGAATGTCACTTCTCAGCGTCACCTGTGCGAATGTGAGCAATTTCTAGGTTTATTAAATTTCAAAAGAAGGAAATGTGATTGGAAGCCCGTCTGTGAAACTTCATACTACACATATGTTTGTGATTTTTTAAAGATGTGTTATTTTTTATCAATTACAAATATTCCCTAAATGTAATAATATGTCGCAATAATCTAATCGGAAATTCAAATATGTTAGATGTGCATTGAATTTGACTCATAGTCGTTAGCCACTTATGAGCTAACTTCCATGAATGTTTTTCTCGAAAGGCTTAAACTAAACATTTTTTTAAAATTATCATTACATTATTGATTTATGTCAGCGTATTAATAAGATTGATGTTTTCTAACATGATATATTGATTTATACATCTGAAAGAAGACATGCACTGCATTGTGTGGTGTATACTTATTATATATATATATATATATATATATATATATATATATATATATATGCACATATATAAGTATATATATATATGTATATATATGTATATATATATATATATATATATAAATATATATATATATGTATGTATATATATATGTATGTATATATATATATATATATATATATATACATTTTATTTTTTATTTTTACATACCTGTACATAATCTGCAACACTGGTATGTGGATGTCTGTTATTTCTCGCAGCCTATATTTTAAAAGAACTTTCCAAATATGAGCTGAGGGAAAGATCACATTTTCTTTCCCATGATAACTTCTTAGTTTATTGCAGCTGTTGATAGATAACATCGACATACCGCTAATTATGTACATGTCTTATAAACAACACAATAATAATATATACAATCTCTATTCAATATTGAACACACTTAATAAGACTGGTTCAAGTTGTTTTGGATCGTTATCCTGTGCATGTTAGTTTACATAGATGATTTAAAAACATATTTCACTTAAATACATTTTAATGCGGGCCTCAAATATGTCAATTCTCTAACTAAAAAGCGTCAATCTGCGCATAATATCGACTGGACTATACTTATTCTATAGTATTCTAGAACTTGACGTGCTCTTCTGCCTTTAGTGTGATTCGACACCTCGGAGTAAATACCATCAAAATGAGAAAGAAAAAACATAACTATAAGACAGTCTCACTTGACAAACTTGTTCTACAACGAAAGCTCCCTAAAAAATAAAATAAATGATTTTTTTCATTTTAATTGCACGATGTTTTGATTTTTTAAAAATATTTCACTTTAATACATTTTCATTCGTGCCTCAAAATATTGCAAATTTCCTCATATATATATATATATATGTATTTATATATATATATATATAATTGAAATTAATAAATTCATGAAATATTATCGATATGAGTCGAAGAAATATTACCTCAATACAGTATTTAGTGTATGATCGTTTCAATGAAATGTGATTGTTTTTATTCTCACTTGTCACTTCGTAAGAACTGATTCCAATATTCCCAAATCGTAGTCGAATAAATAATAATGAAAAAATCAAATGTTTTTAATTAAAATCAATACTTATAATAATAGACAGCCATAGAATAAAAGCATATATAACAATGATCTGTAAAAAAATAAAATAAAAAAATAACACTAACTTAAAATAGCAGGTATATATGATAATATAAATAAATAAATAAATGTGTATTTATATATAAATAGTTTACAAGGTACTTGGTAAACTAAATATAAGGTAAACAAACACAAAATGTTGTATTGTTGTATACAAGAGAAAAATAACATATACAAACACCTATATATATATATATATATATATATATATATATATATATATATATATATATATATATATATAGGGGTATATCTATCTATATGAATGAAAAAACGTCTGTATATACACACTCAAAACACAGACCAAATTCGTATATATATATATATATACATATATATATATATATATATATATATGTATGTACATATATATATATATGCATCCATATACATATATATATAGGGATGTATATATATATATATATATATATATATATATATATATATATATATATATATATATATAAATATATACGTACACCTATATAAGTAAGGTTCATTTTATATTCAAGTAACTGTATTATTCTATTTGTTTATGTTTGTTATTTACATATTTACAGATTTCCCCCAAAAGATTAACTGTGAGATGTATATTAACGGTCCGTTTCTCGGAGGGTGAGGCAAACATCACTATTATATGAATATCGTATCAGCAACGCTTTAAGATCATCTAAAATACACACAGAAAATAAACGTTCGCTAATTGAAATGTCTTATATATATATATATATATATATATATATATACATATATATATATATATGCGTGTGTGTGTGGGTGTGTGTGTATGTGTGTGTGTGTGTGTGTGCTTTGTAGTAACTGGTTTACAATTATATAGCTGTAGAGAGTGATACTTTTGTAGATAGTGATACATAACCGGTACTGATAGCGTATGCTAACACATGTATTGCCACAATCGATATATATATATATATATATATATATATATATATATATATATATATATATATATATATATATGTATATATACAGTGTGACCCGACAAAAACGGTCCCCAAATCTAATTAGGCCCTGTTTCTTAGTGTTTCGTTCGAATGAAATGAATTTCGGGGCACAACTAGTTTATGATATTCACAACATCATATGAAAACACTAGGGTATTTGGCCTTTTTTCTCCGTTCTACAGCATGTGTTCTAGAGGGACTCCTTTTAGCTCCGTGCATTTCTTGAGGCGCAGAACGAAGTTGTCCATGACGTTCTTACAGACTGAATTACGAACGGCTCTCATCTCCTCCCTGATGGCCTCCTTGAGTTCCGTGATGGTTCTGGGTTTCCTTGCGTACATTCTGTCCTTAAGATAGCCCCAAAGGAAATAATCTGGGGGGCTTAGGTCAGGGCTATGGAATGCCCACTCTTGAGACTGATCACTCGACCTCCGAAGTTCTCTTTCAGCCAATCTCGGGACAGGTTTGAAGTGTGAGAACTTGCCCCGTCTTGCTGGAACCAGAACTTGCTCATGAGCGACACGTAGAGGGTCTGGAGCTAACTCTTGAAGGTTTTGAGGACCTCCACATACCGCTCCTTGGTGACTGTCACTGCTGCCCAGATTCTTCGATGAAGATTGATCCGATGATGCCTCTGACCGAGATTGCAGCCCACACCGTGCAATTAGGAGAGTGCAGGGGCTTGGTGGCTACCTCCATTGGGTCTGGAAGACCCCCAGAAGACATTTGTCTTGGAGTTCGCCTTTCTATCAAGATGGAAGTGGGCTTCATCTGAAGTCCAAAGGAGGTTAAGGAAACCTGATGTCTCCTCGATCTTATCGAGCATCTTGACTGTCATAGCACTCCTCTGCTTCTTGTCTAAGGCTGTAAGGGTCTGCAGCGTCTGCATTCTTTATGGGTAGCACTGATATTGTTCACCAGCACTCTCCTGCAAGTCTCACGGGAGATACCGAGGGACTGACTTCGCTACTCACAGAGCGTTTCGGACTGTCCTGGAGAGACTCTCTAACACTTTCGACCAGCTCGGCTGTCCGCTTCTTGGGACGTGCCGAGTGGCTTGGACGGTTCTCACTGGCAACGTTGAAGTTCTCCACGGTCCCATAATTCTCGAAGTGGCGCACCCAGTTCTGAATTCTGCTTTTGGGTGGAGCCTTTTCACATCCGAACTGATGCATGAAACTGTCCTGGGTTTTCTTAAACGCGCCTGTCTTGTAGTAAAATTTAACACAGTGTATTCTTTGTCCCAGCTCCCACTGAGGTCTTGGTGTACTCACGGTCGTTGATTCGTCCATGTCTTTTAAAATAAGGGCAATTGGTGAATAAATAAAGGAGATATCACATAAAGTGTACACGGGGCCCGTTTTTTTTAGTCACCCTGTATATATATATATATATATATATATATATATATATATATATATATATATATATATATATATATATATATATATAATTATTTTAATTTACACAGACATGTAGAAAATCTGCGACACTTGTATGTCGATGTTATTGATCAACAGCTATTAAAAACTGATATCTCATCAGACAGAGTTAGAATGAGATATTAACCATATTATATATGTGTATCATACATATATATATATATATATATATATATATATATATATATATATATATATATATATATACTGAGCCTTGTTGCATCCACGAACGGTATTTTACCGTCTGGATTCTATCTATCTTCGCCACACCTGAAGATGTCGTTTTTTGGAATTTAACTCTGAATTTAACTCGTAATCCTGTCATGTCATTTTTCGTGGCTTTTAACGACCTACCTATCTACAATTCACATTCTCCGCTGGACTTTTCACACTGGACTCTTTTGCAATCGGACATTTGCTTGCAGTTGGGCAGAGTTTTGCCTTGTGTTTTTCCCCTACAATCTTTATTTTACTTTTTCGAATTTTAAATCTTGGCCTTTGTCAACTTATCTATTCCAGCGATTTCCACTGATGATAAGATGTTGATCTTTGAAAAGCCTGGATTAAGGAAAAATGTAATTTGAATAAATTGCCTTTTTGCAGAATATACCTTGCTCTGAGCAACTGAATTGAAAAAAGATCTGACTTTTGCTTTTCTAATTCCTTTTCATCCTTCTACCTATATATATGTATATATATATAGATATAGATATATATATATATATATATATATGTATTATATATATATATATATATACATACATATGCACGCACGCATAAATCCATACCAAAAACAGACCAGATAATGTGCATAAAACTAAATAAACAATAATAGCAAATCAATATGATAATTATAACGCTGCCACACCCCGAATAGAAATAACTTATCCCAAAGATGTAAATTTAAAATGAATTTGTGATATTAAAAAATATTTTTCAGTATGATTACTAAACTATATATATATATATATTATATATATATAAATATATATATTGTATGTATATATATATACCCATATATATATATATATATATATATATATATATATATATATATATGTATACATATGTATATAATATATATATATATATTATATATATATATATTATATGTATATATATACACATATATATTTATATGTATACATATGTATATAATATATATATACATATATATATATATATATATATATATACATATATATATATATATACATATATATATATACGCAGATACGTGAGAGTGGGAGGGGTGAATATGATAAATAATAAAAAATATGTTGAACATGACAAGAGACCAAGCGAAATGAATGTGTAAACAAATAAATGTGGGAAGACTGAGATGGCGATTTGGAGACAAATACCTTTTCTTGAACGATATAATGGTAGAAACAGCCGCTCACAACATGCATATGTTAAAGACGCTATTACGCTAAGCCTTGTTTACTCTCTCCTCGGTTATGCACATATATTTGCATCGATAATGTGCTGTGAAAGCATCAGTCGCTACACCATCGATTCCCATCTAATTACAAACATGTGTTTCTAAAGTGCGAATAGACACGCCATGTACATTTACAAACATGTTCTCATAAATACCTTCGTTATTAGCTTAATAGAGTGGACATTTATATGAAGTCAAATCTTATTAATGCTTTGCACAGCAAAAGGTCAAATCAGCACAAGTTGTAGAGAACTTTGATCCAGAAGGAAAACGATGTGTTCGTCAATTTCATCGTAGTTATATAAATCACATACTAATGTTTAATAAGTTGTGTAACAGCACGTGGGAAATCATCTGCCACAATCTGCTGCCGACCAGTCATTGATAACATTACGCGGCATTTACGCTCTGCATTTTGTGCCAAATAAGCACGGGGAATAATCATATACCTTAATGAATAAATGCGAAAGTGTTTATGACGTATCCGAAGTATATTGATATCAATTATTTACTTAACAGATTTACTTCAAATACATTTGTTATACTCAGAAAAAAAAAAAATAAATTCAAGGATATACTACATCTTCAAAGTTATTTAAAGAACGTTCTAATAAATAGTATATGTTTTACGATTTATTTATAATTTGATTATACTATTTTATTATATATACGGAGCTGGTTTTATATTTCTACTCTTTAAAATAATTTATTTCAAAGCAAACTCTGCAAAACATAGTAACATAAACTAATAGTAAACAATAATAATCATAATAATAATAACAGTTATAAAATAATAATAATAATAATAATAATAATAACAATACTACTACTACTACTACTACTACTAATAATAATAATACTAATAATAATTACTATAATAAGACCCGTAAAAGAGGCTAAACAGTAAACCAAATAATAAATGAATGCCCAAAAATTGCCCCAAAAGTATAAGCAAATTGCCATAACTGGAAACTCTGTAAACAAATTCATTTTGAACACTCTGGCAAGTGGTACAAATATAAACCAGTAACAGTACCCAGAAACGTAAAACACAACCTCCTTTTAGATATGGTAGTACAAACACATACACCTATACCTACAAGGAGAGCGAATGTCATAATAGTAAGCAAGAAAGAAAATTCCTGCCAAATCGTAGATTTTACAAACCCAGCCGACCACAGATTTTAGACCAAAGAGACAGAAAAACGAAGCAAATACACTGAACTCTCCGGAGAATTAGAAAGTGATAGGGAGTATGAAGAAATTAAATACCAATAATCGTAGGGGTCTTACGAACTGTCGCGAATAACCCGGGTAAAAGACTGTGATAAATTTGAATCTCAAAGGCAGACTGAGACCATACAACGGACTGCAATGTTTTAAACAGCAAAACTCTAAAGGAAAATCCTTGAATGCGGAAACCATTACACCGTGGCTACGAAGACTAACACAACACGTGCAAGATTCAATAGGAAGAAAACAAAACCACACAAAGAGCACTACAAAAACCCAAGGAACAGAAACCACAAGAAATTATATAAACTTACGCCCTCACCCCCTAAAAAGTGATGGCAGGTGCTGATACCACACAAAACTATCGTGAAGGGTCAAGGTGGATGGAACGACAGAGTAGCAATTGCACTAACCAGACATGCACTGGCAGAGTTCATAGAGCACTGGGACATTAGAGAGACTTATTGCCATCCATATTCAAGGGAAGTCTAATGATCGTTGCCAACAATACATTAATTGTAAGCGTCTGTTGTGAAAGAGGTGGGAAGCACTGGACATCTGGGAAGACTTGCTGTTACTCATACTTAAGTGAACAACACTTGTGATCATCATTGCTAACTGATGACACCCTGTGTGAGAATCCTAATTGGTAAACACGCTACTACTGCTGCTACTACTACTACTACTACTACTACTAATAATAATAATAATAATAATAATAATAATATAAATAATAATAATAAAAATAATGATAATAATTCATAACAAAGTACAACAGCAAAGTACGGAGTTTTCTTTAATCATACCTCCATAGTCGAAATACAATATATGCTCTCAATGCCATTCGATATACTTCCATTATACTTGACTGGAATGTGGATGAATTACATTTTTAGGGTAGTAATGGAGCTGTTGCAAAGAAAAGAGATGCAGATGCAGTGTATTTACCTAAAAGGTGAGCATGGTCTACTTAGGATTGAAAATGTTGTGAATATAGAAGAAGGTTGTCTATATAAATATATTGCTGAAACTATTGAGATTATGTTTCGTGAAATTAAAAGAAAGGAACTACTAAGAACTGGAGTGACATAGAATACAAAGTGGCAAGAGAGAGGGTTAAACTTATTTGGAAAAAAAACTACACAGTGTATTCTTTAAAAATACTGTATTTGAAGATAATGAAAGCTGGAATTGGTTGCTCAGAGGTGATCTCAAAGGATTTACCGAGAAAACATTTATGGCAGCCCAGAAACAAGACACCCGAACTAGGTCCATGACATATTACATTGATAAAACTGCAGAATAGCAGATATGCCGATTGTTTAATTGAAGAGAAGAAACCTTAGCACATATTATATCTGAATGAACAATGCTAGCACAACATAAAAATGGGAACACGACAAAGTCGCTCAGTTACTTCACTGGAATATATGTAAACTTTATGAATTATACCATAATGAGAAGTGGTATTAGCATAAGCCAGAAGTGTTACATGAGAACGTCACTCGCAAACTTCTTTAAGACAAGCGTATAAAAGCTCATAAGATAATTGACCATTCATCATCCGACCTTAACTTTCTAAACACACACAAGTGAGTTTGCTTAATCATTGATATAGCCTGCCCCTTCGATACCATTGTGCAGGAGACAGACCACGAAAAATATCAACATCTAACATAGGAATTAGTCAGACTATAGAAATGTAATTGGAACGTTTGGAACCATAACGAACAGACACCATAAATGACTTAGACAGATTGACAAGACAATTTATTTTCCCTTTCTGCAAAATACTTGCCTGTTAAGATCAGCGAACACGTTTGAGTGCAGCTTGAATATCTAAGGGCACGCGAATTGACTCGATGTTCAAAAAAGAAATCCCAACACAAAACATCCAAATGTTTAGACTACTATGAAATAATAATAATAATAATAATAATTATAATAATAATAATAATAATAATAATAATAATAATAATAATAATAATGAAACATATAGGTTTATTATATTTAAAACTACATTCGTTAATGTTCTTGGTCGTGCTTGTGATTATTATTATTATTATTATTATTATTATTATAATTAATGATATTATTATTATTATTATTATTATTATTATTATTATTATTATTATTATAATTATTATTATTATTATTATTATTATTATAATTAATAATAATATTATTTACTCACTAGGAGTTATCACACTGGTCATGGTCAGTGATCGCCCACTGCCAACAACCTGTGGTATTCCCTGGAGTCTGAGTGACAACAAATCTCCTCAGACTTCCAGTATGCTCCACCTCTTTTCGTTCATCACCGCTGATGACCTTGCGGTATCGCAACAGCCACCTACCACCGATTTACCGCTGATAAGGGCCATTGGTCCCCTCTGGGGCCCGAGTGGAAACAAGCCTTCCCAAGGTCCCAGAGCTGTCCGCGCTCTTCTAGTGGAGGTCTGGTTTGCACTTTCCCTCCTCGACCATCTGTTCATAATTTTCGTGATGTCATCCTATGTTCGCCCCTCTCTTGTGCGGTTGTATTTTCCCCGGTTCTGTTTTCTTGTGCTTCCATGTGTTTGTTCTCCATTCGTTGCTTATGTGGGTTGGTTTCCGCATTCGAGGACATTTCTCAGGAGTGTAGCTGTTTTGATCATTACTGTCCTTTGTCTCAGTTATCCCTTTGATTCCTATTTCTCCTAGTCTTTTCACCATGTTTTTGGGGACCATTCCTATGATTATTGGTGTTATACTGACTTTCTTCATGTTCCATATTCGTTTCAGTTCTCTGGCAAGTTCAGTATATTTGCTTCTTTTTTCCGTCTCTTTGATCTTCACTCTGTGGTCCGCTGAAACGGCAAAGTGTACGGTTTTGCAGGATTTTTCTTTCTTGTTGATTATTATCATATCCGGTCTCATTGCTGTTATGGGTTTGTCTGTTTGTACATTCATATCCCATAGGATGTTGTGTTTTTCCTTTTCTAGTACAGTTTTTGGTTTGTGTTTGTACCGTTTTTTTGCATATTCGAAATTCAGTTGTTTGCACATTTCCCGGTGTACTTCTTTCCCCACGCTGTCATGTCTGTGCTTGTATTCCTTTTGGGCTAGCTTGCTGCATTCACTTATTATATGATGTATCGTTTCGTCTCTTTGTCCACACAATCGGCATGTACTGTTTTCCTGGGTTTTATCTATCTTTGCTTTAATAAAGTTTGTCCTAATCGCATTGTTCTGTGCGGCCGTAAGCAGAGATTCCGTTTCTATGTTCAAGTGCCCTTTTCTTAGCCATGCCCAGCTGTTTTCATTGGCTTCATCGCTTGTGAGGCTTTTAAAGCGTCCATGTAGTTGTTTTTCTTCCCACTTTTCCTTTCTTGTATTTTGTTTCTGGATTCAGTGTTTCCGGAGTTGTTTGTTGGGCTGGTGTCTCTTGATGTGGTGATCAGTCTTTCCGTGTTCTGGGTTACATATTTCTCCAGCTCGTTTTGGTGTCTTCCACACAATCTTCTATACTTACCAGTCCTCTACCTCCTTCATTTCTTTTCATGTAGAGTCTGTCCGTATCGTATTTTGGGTGCAATGCATTGTGCATGGTCATTAGTTTTCTAGTCCTCTGGTCAAGGTGCCTGAGTTCTTATTGGTCCAGCCTATGAATGGTCCAGAGTATCTTATTAGTGATACCGCCCGTGTGTTTATCCCTTTTACTCGGTTTCTGCTATATAGTTTAGTTTCTAAGAGTTTCCTTGTTCTTCGTAGATATTCTTTTCCAATCTTCTCTTTCATTTCTGTATATTTGGTTGTGTCTGCTTCCAGAACTCCCAGGTATTTATAACTCTCTTGTTCTCCTAGCGCCCTCATCTCCTCTTGGTTGGGGGAGGTTTATACCTTCTGTCGTCTCCAGTTTTCCTCTTTTAATCTCTAGCAGTGCACATTTTTCTATTTCAAACTCCATTTGGATATACTGGCTGAATATCCTGGTTGTATTTATCAGCTTTTCCAGTTCTTTTTTTGTATTTTGCAAACAGTTTAAAGGCATCCATGTACATCAGGTGGTTTATTCTTTGTTCTGTATCCTTAAACCTGTATCCGGCATCACACTTACTGAGTATGTAGTTGAGTGGCATCATGGCTATTATAAACAATAGTGGTGATAGAGAGTCTCCTTGAAAAATGCCTCTCTGTATTTTTATCTCAGACAGGTGTTGTCCTCCGGCTGTCAGTTTTAGTCTCCATGTATCCATTGCTTTCTGGATGAGATTAATACTCCTGTCTGGTATTTTGTATATTTTTAAGCATTCAATTATCCATGTTTGGGGGATTATCTCGTAGGCTTTCTTGTAGTCAATCCATGCCATGGTTATGTTCTTTTGTCTGCTCTTCACCTCCTTCAAGATGTTATTATTATTATTATTATTATTATTATTATTATTATTATTATTATTATTATTATTATTATTATTATTATTATTATTACATTTGCCAGAAAAAAAAATATCCTGCTCGCTAAATCATGAAAAAATACATTTTT
>OY744535.1:78534640-78637140 GCA_963556195.1 Sepiola atlantica
TATGAATAAGGAAAGACTACATTATACTGGTCATTATTCTATTCCGATAAACATCGAGTGTCTCTCTCTCTTTCTCTCTCTCTCTCTCTCTCTATATATATATATATATATATCTATATATATATATATATATATATGCGCTTTTGTGTGTACATAGGTAAAAGCGTAAAAGGCAAATATTCAACATGAGGTAATGACCACAATACAGCATTATATTCATTCCGTATTCCGTTTCTATTATTATGCTTCTATGGGGAATGAAATATGTTTTTATGCTGCAACCAGGTTTACTATACAAAACAGCGAGACATTGGGTGTATACAAATGAATAGGTGTAATCTGTAATATGGTAGGGGCATGTGGACGTTGAAAGATTATTGAGTGATGTTTTGAATGCAAAGTTACAGAATTAAGGGAACAGAGAAAAACGGGTGCGATAAAAACAATGAGCATACTCGCATTGCCCTCGTTAACGGAAATACTCACAACTTGCAGAACCAGCAATCTATTATCTGTAAAGTGAAAGAAGATTGTCTACTCTAATATCTAGTTCCTTACCCGCATGACGTTGGAATTCCTTATTGGTCCTTTTTTTTCCGACCGTAGCAACATTACACAAATTAAATGTAATGTGAACAAACAGCTTACTGCCTAACTCTAAATATGCTCCCTATGAGAGTATTGATTTACTCCTCTCCAGGAGTTAGGCACAAGGCCAGTTTTTATCTTACTCCCACAAGTAAGATGTGACCCAAAGGGAAAGTGGGGTTTAAAAATTGCCTGGGCAGCCCCGCCAGCATTCCCCGGTAGGGGTGCCTCAGGCAGTAAGCAATAAACTTACTCCTCCCCAAAGAGGGGACGCAAAGCCTGGGAAGGTGGACCTCCCAGAACTGCACAGGACAGACCCATTGACTTGCGTAAATCAAGACCCGAAGGTGAAGACAACACCAGTATGGGGTGCAGTATCCATCGGAACAGATACTACACTTGCTCCCTATGAGAGTAGCATCGTCCAATTTTGTGACAATATGCCTTGTTGCTAGGATAGAGAAAACGTAATAGACACTTTACAACTTAATAATATGTTAGGGTCTCATTTGCTACAGAGCTATATCATGCACGTTACACTTTGGTAAGTGTTACATGTGCGCTTTTTCAAGACTTATCTTCTTAATCAAACTAAGTAGCTGTTCATAAACGTCTTTATGTTTAAATGTCAAGATCGTTCTGCGGTTCTGAACGGTGAACCTGTTACTACGTTGGCAGTTATTAACGAATAAGTCAATAATATCTCGATGTACATACAATACTGTATCCAGATATTCCAATATATTTGTTATCGAAGAAATGGCAGAACACCTGACAACAACGAAGATATTAAATAATAAATCAAAAATCAATAGTTCCTAGCAGGAACATCTGGTTGTATAAAAAAGTATATTTGAGTTACGTTACGATAGCTGTATCCGATACGTAAGATATCCCACTGCATCTTTTTCCAATTACTTTATAACTATTGGAACTAAACTGTGTAAAACATACTCTGCTATGAAACTATCATTTGGAGCACACCATACTATTTATTTACTCACCTTATAGTATGCAAGACGATATTTACACCAGCTGGCATTGCGTTGACTTCTTAAACCTAAACTTTACATTGCAGTATAATACACACAACTTTGATGAACGCACCATAAACATGCTCATCTTTCTAATATCGTGCTATTATATACTTGTAAGAAAAAACGTCACACAGACAATGCAATGTTAAAACATATTTCCAACACCACCATTTTCTCTCTGCGCTTCACTCTGTTTTCTAAAAATCGGCTACCTGCTTCTCGTTTGCCCTTCTATTTTTGTCAGTTGGTCTTCACATATGCTTATCAGTGCTTTATTCATGGAGATCAGTACCAAATATGAAAGTCTATAATTGTGAAGAGAAGCTGCATGCACGACACGCAAAGCATGTCATCATCTTTTCCACTGTAAGGTGTACCTCTTCATTGTTACATTTGTCTATGTGGTAATTATTTATTGTGTTTCTCAGTCATTCGAAACAATTAAGTATTTGTCCACGAAAAATTACTTGCCGACTATTATTAGTCCTGTTTATATAATCATTTCTGATCTCATATTAAGCACATTTGTACTTGTTATTGCAGGCTGTAAACACTGTGTTTTTAAATACACGAATTGCTGTACTTGTTTACATTTCACATTATCATATTCTATTGCACATATATATATATAAATGTGAAAGCTGGGCCTTTTTCTCCCACTGAGGGTAAAGACAAAGAACCTTAGTCCAGGTAAATTCAACCTTACACACCAGACGCTTCAGTTATTTAATATACTGCTTATGTATATACGATATACCTCGAATACATGTTCTGATTTCTTAATCAGAGAACTAACAATAACTATCCTTAAATATATGCCCTGTATACGGTTTATCATTTTATGTTTAAAATATTGCAACCATTAAAAAAGTTGATTTACATGTTGTCAGCGCGTTGGCTGAGCTTAACATCACCGTATCGTACCTAAACACGCAACTTCGATGAACAAATCCTAAAAATACATGTAATCTTGTCTGTGTGCTAATTATCTATTTATTTTCTCAGCAAACAGTAATTAGAGACGATTAATATTTGCTCACGACAAATTAATTACCTATCATTATTTTTGGGTTTATTGACTTATTTAATTATCTCATATGAGGCTTATTTGTACTTTTTTTCCTACTTGAAGACTATACACACTGTTTATTTGAATATGCGCAGTGGTGTAATTGTTTATTTGTCACTTAATCATGTTCTCCTTCATACACATCTAAATGAATAAATGAAGAAGCCGGACTATTTCTCGCACTGACGGTGAAATTCAAACACTCGAAATCATGTTAATTCACATTTAGTTATATAAGTTGATAAACAGTAACATTTCGGGAATTTCGATGGAAATCTATGCATCGCTTCAATATCACCGTAAAAGAAGAATAAAGAATTAATCAATATGGCTGGGTGAAAGGGAACACTTAAAATTAAAAAAAAAAGAACGTAACTGGTTTACAATTAGGTACGCCCCCCCCCACTAAAAAGTGTTGAACACAACATGGTCATTCCTTAAGTCTATTCTCGGTCTGCCAAGCCAGCAGGATATCGATGAACCCCCCTGCTATTTTAATATTGATTAAAAACATACGCATTATATTATTTCACTATTATTATTGTTACTATTTATCTAAAACACTTCATATACTTAAACACAAAATGAACTTAACGCAATTTCATCACACTATGAATGTTAATACACTGCGAATGTGTATGCGATACAAAGTCTTAATGTGTTTATACATACATTTATCCAGAACAGGACACATTGCTATTTAGACGTAAATAGCTACTGTGAAATTGGGGTCAGATTTATAGGGTACATTAAATAAGGAGTTGCGAAGCGAGATATTTGTTTACATTACATTTAATATTCTGCATGTCGGTACAGTCATGTAAAGAGTTAGTAGGAAGGAAATTACGAAGACAAACAGTTCGAGAAAAGAAAGCATTAAAGTAGCACGGCTTACAGCATATCGGAACTTTGATTGTGAATGATAACCTTTTGCTTATTGTAGGTTGTATCGGAGGTATTTACGTTTATAGGGTACACGTACAAGTTCGATGGAGCACATTCCATTGAAGTACGTGTAAAACTAGAATAAGAATGCAACACTACGGCGATGGGGCATGGATTAATTATAGTAGACAGTGTCGGCGTTATTAGATTCGAAGTTATTTTAAACCCTTTCAAAAAGGAATAGGCAAGTGGTTAGTGAATCAACAAACATGTATAAACAATACTCCGTGCATTAAAAAATTATGGCAAAAAGATATGCAAATAAACTGGCAGGTTGGGTGAGTTTTATAGCACGGTAGATGAAGACCATATTTATTATCAGCATACTTGGATGTATCTTCTATGTATATTTTCAATTCATGTTACCTACGAACGTTAGGCCGATGAGTGTAAATGGTTGACTTTCAGGTATAGTGCAAGTTGTCAAATATGAGGTTGGGAAATACCTTCTAAACCTCAGGTCACTACCCAGACTTTACTATCAAGGTTTGGCTGAGAATGACAGTCTTGCCAACTCAGGCATCCCCAAATCCCCCTCATTCAAACGTTAAGTGCATAACTGTCTCCAGACTTGCGGCGCTTTGTACTGCTACAAAAGTACAAAGAGCTGACGTGTATGCGCCACCTAATGGTGCTATAGTTAGAGCTAGTGCAGCGAATTGGTAAATGATTAGAATTACGTGTCAGCTCTACTCTTAAGAAAGAGCATCATTTGAAGCCATATTTTCAGTGATGTTTCGACATTTAACCGTACTTCAAGAAGTTCTATTCAAGCTTGAGGCCCGGACCATACCATACGCAAAAGATCCAGACCATGCTATTAGAACAGTTGAAAAGGTTCAGTAGCAGAACTGCGTCACTACCGTCAGCCTTCAAGACATTGGTTCTGTTAATGTTGACTACGGCTTCTGTGATTTCTTATTACCGTTTGAGTGCTTTATTCGCTGCGATAATGATGTAAAAGCACGACACTCACACGGTGACATCATCCGCATACGAATCACCATGTAAAGTGATACTGCGCATGACTGGTGTCAGCGTCCGTTACCTTAACTCGCGTAGGAAAGGCTCCAACGCAAGAACATAAAGCGGAGGATCGTGACGTACCGACAGAGAAATGATGGACGATCTTGACCGCATTTCGTTTGCATGCACAACTTCTGTCGGCTTGCGATACAGAATGGAGATCAATTGGAAGAAATCCTGATTGAATCCGGCGGCTCAAAAAACTATCCCAGGAAATGATTGTCGAAACTGTCGAAAGCGTAGCCTTATATAAATATGTAAGCGCAGCATTGGTGTAACCTTCTAATCTGTCTATGATCGTGCGAATCAGATGCAAATTGTTCTGTATATATCTCTTCTTCATAACATATTCTTGAGCAGGTTCAACCAAGTCGGAAATAACATGTAAACGGTTGGCAAAAACTATTTGACAAAATATTAAACTAGGTGTTATAGAGTTATTGCCCGTTAATGATCCAAACCATCTTCTATGACCGTTTTTTTCTTTATTGATGTTACCACTCTCCTAATGGCTTGGGTAGGGATGCCCGCCTGCTCAAATCAGTGGCTGAAAACATCCGTCAGAAAAAGAACAGAACATATACGATAGCCTAAATAATAATTCATAAGACAAATCGTTGCTTTTCAGTTTTCTTTCGCGCAGGAAACTTTGTTTCTATGGTCATCACTGGTTTGTTAATACGCGTTGAGCTGGAGGCTGGTTTTGTGTTTTGGAGGGATTTCTTCGTGCCCCTGTGTTTAACTGTCCTTTCGACCGTCACGTGTGCAGGTATTTCTTCTGTGACGGTATCAGAGGCCTTGGTTCTCTTAGTGTCGAATTTGACCATGTGGTCTTTCAGTGGGGAGTGCCAGCAGTGTGCTCGTCAGCTCTTCACTATGACTGACAGAGTCCATGTTTCGTACTTGAGGAGAGCGGGTATGCTGTTAAAGCAGCCTCTGTAAACCTACATGCGAAGGGTGTAATCTTCACCATAACCTCCTAGGATCTCTAACCGTGACAAGTGCCTCGGCATTTCCGTATTGCCAAGTTAGACCAAGTTGGGCCAAGTTGGGCCAAGTTGTTCTGTATGCATTATGACGAGACGCCAAAGATTGACACTTTCTTAATGCTCAGGAACGTTGTCTTCAGAATCAAGTGCTTCCCCTTCTAATATGCCTGGAATGTTTTTGGGCGTCTTCAGGTGTAGGAAGCAGACGTCCAACATGGCGTAACTCTTTCGGCAAAAATACTGCTTGGAAATATTTCAATCGGTTAGTATCTGCGCCATAGTCTCTTTCTGACCACAGTCAGAGATTTCAGCTTGATGGTTGACGTCACGTGCGAGAGTGTGTTGTTTCTGATGCTGTCCTACGTGCCTGGTACAGGCTTAATAATTTTGACCTCTGTGTACTGTGAGGCTCTTGTGCTGAAGAGCTGATCGAATTGTCCGGGTGTCAGTTAGGACAGGGATCTAAAGGTTCTGACACTTTCCTCCGCGGCTTCGCCGGTTATATGGGCACATTTAGGTCATAATCATTGACTTATTGCTGTTGAGTAGGTGAAGTGGAACCCATTTTGGCAACGAATTGAGAGTTCCCGAGGTTCTCGACAGAGCGTACCTGTCTCCGAGAGTGGTCGAAGGAAAGCTGGCACACCCAAATATCGGACTCTTGCCATTTTCGTCTCTCGTTTTTACTCTCGGTCTGGAGCAATACTTGTTAGCATAATAGAGGCCTACAGAGGTTGAACAACGTCCGGACAGTGCTCTGACATTGGAGCAACCCGGGCGTGGGATTTCTGCAGGTTTTTTTTTTGTTCGCTCTACGAATGCAGAAGCCATTCATCAGGGGAGTAATACCTACCTCAAATGTAGTGGGACGGGGCCCTAACCATAAATATTCAAGGGAAGGTCGCTTTCTTTCCTGTGTAATCCGTGTGGTAAGCACCCTCTCTATCATGTTAAGCTCACTGCATCAAGGAGTCGTCCTTTAAGAGAGAAGGCCCGTCCTTAAATAGTTTAGAGACTGGTCCTCTGTTTTCAAATTAAAAAGGCAGCAAGCCTCCCTAATTCCGAGTTTAGATCCCCATTTTAGGAAGGCATCTTTTAGGGGATCAATCTTTTTCTTAAAAATCTTTAAGTGCAGTCTTTAGAGGTTTCCCCCGGGCTAGGAAAACATTTGTGTTTTTCCTATATAGTGTTGTAAGTAGTAATGGTTGGGGCCTCCTCTATTTCGATGGGTAAACCAACGTGACAACCCTATATAGATGCGCTCTAGTTCTAGCGCGAAAAGAGCGCATTCAAAATGGCTAGATGCTGAGATAGATTATGAGTAGCGAAAGTGAGGCCGTTACTAAAGAAGGGAGAACGTTTCTCTGCTTTTCTTATTGCATGAAGTTTACGGAAGGTCAATGTTGCATCTCGACATGGAGGGGGAGAAGGAGCATAAGCAAAAGTGTCGCGTAATGTTAAAATATACCCATTCTGAATTAGCATATTTTTATTTCAATTACATGTGTACGTTTACGAAACTAGGAACAATACCTTAATTAACAGACAGATTCGTATCATTTCGAAGTGTTTCTTTCTACGAGACACGTTGTATACTCAAGTCGTGAATATATATATTATTTATCGAAACTACGATATGTGACTATGTTATATATTCATGTATATATTCATGCATTTCTATATTAATTACTGATGGTTAGTAATCTGTGAAAGAGAATGCTAGTCGTAAATGTATATAGTGTTGGCTATAGTTAGCTGTGATACGTTTTATGGTCATTTATAAATGAAATATTTGTTATTGTTCAGACATTTTTACTATATTAGACATAAATTAATACATCATCTCAAAAGTTCAGTTAATGCTAGCGTATTTAAAATGGTGTTCAGAGATATACTATGAGCAGAACCTGCTATTTTATAATTCAAATTATCCGTATTTGAAGTAAATCCGATAAACAGTAATCGAATTCCAATTACTGAAGATGCCTTGAATTTCAAATTAACCCTCACATTTTGGATTCTAGACATAATGTTTAATGCCATTATATATTAATTTTAATCTTTCGTTCGGGGACGTAAATTTGATGCAAATCCCTACTGTTAAGCCTAGCAAGCATTCTTCTAGTGTATATATATATATATATATATATATATATATATATATATATATATATATATATATATATATATATATATTATATATATATATATGGGGGGGGGTGATGTGCGCATATAATTATTTCTTTATACAATATACCATCATCTTGTCTGGTTTCTCATTTAATGGCGAACTATGCATTTCATTGTACTTTCGATATATAAACCGGTCCTGACCTTTCTGAAAACGTCTCTATTGAATTGATGGTCATAGGAAATATCTCGAAAGTTGCCCATTATCAACGTGTCCCATATTCGATCTTCGATGGCAAATGCATCAGCCGGCCGTCATTGGCAGCAAGTCTACCGTAATGCCGGGAAGCCTACGTTAATGACAGGGAAACGGGCGCTTGGACCGATACGAGAGAACTAATGGCAAACCGATCCGGGAAAATACATTCGACTCATACACATTCAAACGTTTAGCTATTTCTTCTTAACATTTTTTTTCGATCTTTTCTTGACATGATGAAAAGCAAATACATTTTCAATGCATCGTTTCGTATGCATTTGAATATATAGCTGAATTGACGAGTTCATATCTTAGATTTTATATGTTTCTTCACTCGACAAACCGCTACTCGATTGAGGGGCCATTACGCACCTCTTTAGTGACTTTGAGTCAGTATTGTTTAACCCATTATTGTTCAGTAATAATATCATTAGGAATTTAACAATAATAATAGTAGATGAAGTAGCTGTCTCTGACTGGTTATTCGATTGTATATAACCGGGATGACAAATTAAGAACACTACTGAATTGTTTTCATCTAATTTCTATTAAATATAAAAATACTCCAGGCGTATTATTATAATCGATAGGGGCTAGCTTGTAAACATCAAACAATCGTCTAGTGTAAAATTAGAAACCTCGATTTCATCAACTATCTTACTATGAAATATAATATTATTAACCAACAAACATATGTTCGTTGTAGGGTTTGGTAGCTCGTTCTATGAATCTAAACCAGTTGGATTTTAAAAAATAAATAAACATAAAGAAATTTAAATATAAAATAAAATAGTCTCATGAAAGTAAAATTATATTAGACAAAAATATCAAATATTATTTACATATTTAATTTAAAAAATAATGATAAACAATGCGTCTAATACGTAGAATGATGTCACGTTTTTCTATCGGCTAAAAAGAAACGTCAACATGTCGGGATAACTGTTGATAATGTACCTTCTACGTTCAAGAACGTTACGGAAATCGAATCGGAAGTGATGATTCTTATTTTGCAGCAAGTTTGTTTATCATGACACGACACACATTACACCATACATACAATTGTTATTCATATATACATTCCATGAAAAATGCCAGTATACTGAAATCATATGCCCTTAATAGGGTTAAGATGAAAATTCATATACACTAAACACTAAATGTACAAAAGCAAATAAATTCCCAAATGTTTACACTTTCATTGTCATTAAAGGTATGCGAGCACAACAGGGCTATGTATTTTACTGGTAGGAATTTTTCTTATAAAATATATAAACATTGTTACTATTTTAGCACTGTTAATACAAGCATTGTCATTAAAAAGTGTTACTGATATTTTACTTACCGTTATAGTATCCTTATCAATCACGCCCGAGTGGAACCATTATTTGTTTGTCAATAAAAGAAGACGTTGAGTTCCAGCCGAATTCCCTTAGGAAAAGCCCAAGAGATTTTGTATAAACGATTAATTCTTGTTCGATGTTTTACGCTGAAGAAAAATGTATACCAGTAAAATGCATAGCCCTGTTGTGCTCGTATACCCTTAATGACAATAAAAGTGTAAACATTTGGGAATTTCTTTGGGATTGACTTGATGTTCAAAAAACGACTCTAACTAATAACATCCAACTATTTTAGCATTTAACTTATTATTGAGCATATGTCTCGTTAAAACATTTTACTTTAAACCATTGTTTGTTAAGCACATTTCCTTTTAAACCATTCTACTCGTTAAAACATTGTCACGGTTTGTCTTTTCAGTCTCTCAAATTAACTTCAATTCAAACATTGTTCACCTTAAACATAGTACTTTTTAACATATCAAATTAAGCATGGTGTACATTTTCTTTCTGTTTTTAACTCTTTCAGCTTAACAGATTAGGGCCCAAAAATGTTCAACATAAAAAGTAACCTGACAGTTTATTTATGCCGGCAGTTTCGTTGTGTATATGACCGTGATCGATGCTGCTGGTGTTTGATCTGTGGATAAACTTTACAGACAGGCAGGAGACAACGTGGAGACAATCTTTTTTCAAAAAGAGATTCAATTCTTTTATTCTGGACTTCTTGGATGTGGAAGGGTTTTTTTATCCATTCAATTCTGACATGACTCTTATTCATAACCCTTGTGGAGTGTAACGATGCACGGATATCTCTGCTGGATCCCTTCGAGATCCAGCCATTACGACGAGCGACTATATATACGACGTTGACGCTATCACTTCCAAAAACGTTCTGTTTCAGAAACTTTCGTTTTTGATAAAAACAAAAGTCGTAATTGACATTTCCTCGGGCTGGCCAATCAGATACGACATTAACAATCGTGCTAAATCTGACGTTTACTGACCCGAGATTTCCTGTGTCGACGTCAAATTTTTAACTTTGTTATGGTCTTACAAAAATATGATTGACTCATAACGATCCCCCTCGGTGCATGTCAGCTCGACCCGCACTCATTGCCTTGATTTAGCCCCAGCCATAATTCACACTAGTTGATTAAATCTTATCTAAAAATATCGGGTCCCATCCATAATATAACACACACATTGACCTACAAAACACACCAATGACGGAGAACTAGTTAATTAGATAACTGATCTTAATAATGAAAAAAAAACACGGAGATAAATAAGTATCCTATAAGTAACATGTGAATAAATAAACAAAATCAACAACAACAACAGCAACAACAACAGCAACAACAACACCAGCAACAACTACAATACTAATTATAATGCTACTACTACTAATAATAATTGCATGAAATCTCAAAAACTGATACCACCCAACATAATCATGAGGACTAGATAGAACCACCGATGACGGAGAGCATTGAACATACCTTCACTAGATGCGAGCGAAGAATACTGGTGACTTGAAGAGGATTATTGCCACACACATCACACATAAGGCCAATGGTAGTTGTCAGCGATAAACGAATGGTAAACGGCTGTCGCGATAACGCAAACTCATTGGCAATGGTGTTCGAAAGACTTGGAGACTAATTAACATCTAGGGAGGCTATTTGGCACTAATACTCTAATAAACACTACCAGTTATTATCAGTGAGCAATCACTGATGAGGACATGTGTTAGAACACCTAGTAAGTACATAATTATTAATATAACAAAACAAAAACAATGTGAGTTTTTTTTTCAGAAAAACACAAAGAGACAGAGTTAATGTCCATGACAACTAAAATATCGCTAAGAATCTAAAAATGTGTTTACGAGTGATGTCTAAAAAGTATCTGACCGTTATTTTTTTCCGTGCAAAATAGGGAGGATATTGCGGCGCCAATCTACACAATGAACGAAGAGACCTTCATACGCATGTGTGGATTTAAATTCAAAAATCGGTTCTTATAGAAATACAACAATCGCTTCTGCAACAAAAGTATTATCAGATGTTTCATCGGAGCAGATCACACAAAATCTCGATCAATCATCAATGTAGTCTAAACGATTTAGCACAACTACTTCATCACACTTATCTGATTTACATATATACATATTCTCACAAGGTTCAAGGAATTTCACAGCCTTGAAATGGGGGATTTCTAAAAAAGAATAATTTGAGTTACTACGAGAGTTTTTATATCGATTAGCCGAATCAGTTCAACACGATTTAATTGATGATTGTTCGTTAATTTAGACTTAAATGATAATAAGAAAAATGATTACCCCGATTAGACTGGCAAATAGTCGTGAAATAAAGTAAGCGGTCCTACTGTTGTTTTTTTCCTTTTTTTTTCCTCATCATTTCTAGCCAGAAATTAACAACCATCTAAAAAACGCCGATCTCTTTATTTAGAAGATGCCTCTAAGAATTTATTAAAAGTGACGATAACTTATTCATGGATTATAAATCTTGCAACCAGTATAGACCTTTCAAACTTAGAAAATGATATTTTCTTGCATTTAGTAACAGTTATTGAATATAATACAATATTTATATATATATATATATATATATATATATATATATATATATATATATATATATGTATATATATATATATATATATATATATATGTGTTTCACCGTTCATTTTGTTGCTATCTATAATACATGTTTGCTTAAGATTGAATAGCCACCTCTTAAAAATAACATTTCTTCTCGTGTCTATAGCATCGTCTTAGGAAGACACGCCTTCAGAATCTCGTGAAATCGTGCGAGTAGATGTCTACGTTAGTAGAAAATACACAAATGAAAAGGCCAAAACTAAATAAATCGTAAAAAAAAACTGAGAAGTAAATTGCAAATAATCTAAAACGTCTGTGACTATTTGAAAGAAAGACGAATGTCTGCCGGCAAATTATGTCTTAATTGCATCTAATGGCTGAAGCAATAACTTTCTTCCTGTAAGGGAACATTACTATGAAAAAAAATACTGTTTAGTCATTTTCAGTTACTTGTCTTAAACGTACATATGTCCAAATTCTTATAAGTATCTATACCAATAAACAAATTATATATATGTATATGTATATAGTATATATATATATATATATATATATACATATATATATATATATATAAATATTATACATTGGTGTATCACAAGATAATATAAACTTATAAACGCACACATCCACACGCATATATATATATATATATATATATATATATATATATATATATATATATATGGGTGTGTGTATGGATAGATATATAGAAAGATACATAAATATATAAACATATAGAGATGGGAGGGTATTTATGAAGGTTTATTGCAATCAAGAAGAACAGAATAATGAAGTAGATGGTGAGCAAAAACTAACAATCGATGACAATATTTGAGGTATGATTGCTAATAATTAGGTATTTACTTTTCGAAAAACCCTGCACTTTAATGTAAGACTTATTGCAAATAGTAATTACATCTGGCAGGGTGAGACAATTTTTGATATTTCAGAATAAAGGCCCTTTCTAAAAAAGAAAAAGTTCAATCCGTCTAAAGAGATACACTAAATAAGTGTAACTAACAATTAAATCTACAGACACAGTAATACTCATTTAACATGAATAATATAAAGCATTAACTAGAATGTATGTTTAATGGCACTTACAATGTTTTAAAAAATAAGAGTATTTATGTACTATCCTGTTATTTTTTGTGCGGTTATGACTTTTACAGAGGCAGCCATCTCAGACTATTATCTCGATTTTACCTAAAATATTGTCTTACATTGTATGTTTTCGTACTTAATCTCTCACACCATTAAATATTTCTGCATTTTTATAAGCTTTCATGAATACTTACATACTTATTTACCAGCAATGATTCAAGCAAATAACCACCCTTTATATATATATATATATATATATATATATATATATATATATATATATATATATATATATATATATATATATATATGTATATATATATATAAACATATATATATATATATATTAATAAAATTGATATGTAAGCCATTAACAATGGAGGGTTAATTTATATATATATATATATTTTTACATTAATCTTATATTTCGGAATAAATTCCATCTTCAGCGGTGACCAGTTATTGAGTAATTTTTAAATTGTTGTTATCAAAACATAAATAACCAAACTTATTTTTTTGTTATTTGATAACACGTCTCTCCGCACTGGTGGTGGGTGCGGCCATGATTCAAATTCCGGTTTCGAACGAAGAGCCTGGCTCGCTCCTGTGGGTTAAGTAATATTGGTTGCTCGTCCATTTAAAGCATTGTTGGATATGTTAATAAAATTGATATGTAAGCCATTAACAATGCGAGATTAATTTATATATATATTTTTTTACATTAATCTTATATTTCAGAATAAAATCCATCTTCAAAACTGACCAGTTATTTTGTCATTATTTTTTTAAAAAATATTTTTTTAATCAAAAATAAGAATAACCAAACTCATTTCTTTGTTACTTTTTTGTAATATAGCAGGAAAAATACCAGCAGAGTGCTCGATTAATTAAGTGTAAAAGTTAAACAAATTTTAAAATTAAGAGCGTAATATTTATTTATTTTGGTACAGAAAAACGAGGACGAAGGACTTAAGCTGAAGAGAACCGGATGGCTAAGTCCTTCCGTTTTTGAAACCGACGGTACGAATGTTTTACTTATTTTTATGCACCAATATATATGTATGTATATATATATATATATATATATATATATATATATATATATATATAAAGTTTATACGTACATAAAAGCAATCCATGAGCATGTGTTTCTGGCTCACATCCATCATACGCATGGCTAACTTACACAGAGATCGAATCCTCGATGCTGATGTTTATAGTCCAGCGTTCTACCACTGAGCCAAGACGCTCTGTGTAGAAATATTAACGATTTTTATCATTCAAGTATTTAATGTATGTCTATGTAATTATTTCATAGGTGATGTTCAGCTCGTTTTTATTGACCTTACTATATTTGAATTGTTTCACTTCCTAAGTGATTAAGAAATCCCCTACCAGTAGCTAAATGCGGCGCTACCGGAGATTATTGTCTATGTTGATGTTATGGTGGTCGGTGTTAATTGACACGGGCTGTTCGCAGACAGCAGTAGATGTGAGTCGATGCCGATACTGAAGGAGAAAAATGGTATACACCATGACTATTGCCGTCACGCCCCGTGCATGCTGCTAACCGTTACGACAGAGAAAAACACTTATGTTAGCGTCGATATTTTGGTGGTGCGTGGTAAACCACTCGTGTTTATTTGTTCCTGGGAATTGATTCGATACTGCCTGATCGGTTTAGATCAGCGACAGGAAAATAGACAAGTGTGCGGCGATTTACATCATTACACCTGACTTTACATTTACCTCTAGCCATCGGAGACCAGCATTGGTTGCGGCGTAGAAGTGGGCAAATAACCTAGCATCTGGAGTAGTGCGCAATTGAGTGGCCGAATATCGGGTGGATGCAGAAATTTGACTAGAATACGATCAGTTGCCCCACGCATGAATGGGACGGAAGATTAATTATGTTGATAGCTGTGATGCAGCAGAATTAAGCAAAGCTGCGCTCAGTGATTGGCTATGTCGGACCTAACCATTATGTAGACACGCTCACGGGAAACGCAGATGTTTGCACTGCTAAAATAAGCAAATGGCTGAAAATGAGACAAATGCGTCTTAGCTGGACCTCAGGAGAGCGTACAATAATATACGAGTCGACAAGACCCTTGGCGGTACCCACTGTGGAGATCAATGGAAAGGGGTACTATCGAACACGTCAGAAGTTTGAATTGAACATGCTCCCCTTTGTCATGAACGCTTCTTCGGCACTGTGCTATCACAGGAGGAAGCAATAAGCCGCGTAACATTTGCTTACCTCAACGATATCATTGTCGACAAATATGTCGTGCCCGCGTCTTATGCTAAGGAAGAATTTGCTCGGTTTGAACCGAAATGTAAGGACTCGGGGCAGTAATGGAATTCCAAACACGTTCTGGTATTGACGGTCTACAGAGAGCACGATGTCCTGCGCTGGAAGCAAAAGAAAACGCGACTCCAGAAGTTCCCGCTGTCGTCACACGATGAACCATTGTCTCCTTGTGGAGAAAGCTTGATAGGCACTTCTCGGTGAGTGCGTTGCTTAATGGTGTATGCGGTGTAATTAAGGAGAGAGCTAGTTCAAACAGAAGACGCGGGAATGAGAAAGTGAGGGACTCTCTTCTCCGAGATGTGATGTGCGAGACCTTGGATGCAGTAAGATGACATTATCAAACTTATCAGGGCTAGTTCGTGGGCGGCTGCGTACTGAATATATTGGTCCATGCAAGATTCCAAGAACACGGGTCGCATTAGAAATATACGTGACAGTATTGGAGAGCGTTCGTTGGTTGCGACTTGAGAACGATGTCCAGCATATTAATTTAGTCGTACTAGACAACGTGTTGAAGAACTGGGCTTTACAGTGACAGGGCAAATATATCTGATATAGACTGACTGTGTATGTGTACAAGTTAGTGTCGGGCACTCTAATCGGCAGAGCACGAGATCATGCCAAAGCAGTCAGGTATATGTTCATGAGAATAATCGGTGGGAGTCACGTTGGCTGCGTCAATTCAAAGCATGGCCGACAATTCCCGATCGTACGACAGCAGTTATCCTGACGAAATGAAACAAGTAAAGGTAATTCAAGACTCTGATCGGTACTCGTAGATTAGCGTGACGTGGCCCGAATTAACACACAAAACAAGAGAAGTGGACACGCAGACGTGCGACGTACAACTGGTTTCACCAAAAACGTTTGCGCAGCTACGGAAAAAGCAACAATTTAGTCGGCTATATAGCGTACGTGAAATGTCAATTGATAAATCCAGCGCCACCTAACTGGAAGAAGATAACTGGAGGTGAGCAGCTTCTGGCAAATGTTGGGAACATACATCAAATAAAGCGTAGCTCATCATTTCATAACGCTCTAAGATTGTGTCCCGTCACGGTTTTTGCTGTGGAGGTAGTTTGCACAGCAAGACTCAGCAAGCGAGACTCATACACTTGTAGTGATATTATTTTTACTGTGGTTCACTGCGAGACCTACTCACGGATAACGAGATACTTCCGCAGCAATGAACTCAGGCGATTCGCATATGAGTGAGGCGTGAACATTAAATTCTGTTGCTGGCGCATCGGCCAGGAATGGCATAGCAGGGAGATACCACCGTATAGTAAGATGGGGTGCGGCAATGGTGCACTGTTCTATACAATGGGCTGTCTACTGGAAAAACGTGACCACAAATGACGATGGCTCGCATTTGATTGCACAAGCCAATGCGACATACTGTTATAAAGTTTGTGTTCATGCTGTTTCACTATTTATAGGTCCTAAACACAGGCCTTACTAGTTCGGATACTGCGTGTGCGTTATGGCACCAGATAATCGATACACGGCGAACTTTGGCCAGGGTACGGTAATAGAAATAATTCGTCCCAGTCCGTCATAATGGATGGAATTCTCCGACATAATAACAGACCTACACTCCGTTACAGAGTCTTCTCGTAGGAGGAATATTCTTACAGTACGTCTTCAGGGAGCAGGTCAGAGAGCCTGATACCTGACGACTAAACAGAGAGAGAGTAGGCAATGTTATCGAGGCGGAAGCTGAAAGCATCGCCTCTAATAAATCCATCGTCTGCGAAAAAGCAAACAATTTGCGAAGGAGCACCTGACAAAAACGACCAGCACCGAGATGCTATATTTGTAATCATCTATCAGGGTAGCGTGTGGTGATGGTACGGAGAGAGCTTGGGACCGGCGCCAATGATTTGCGTGAACCTGCCGTAGAGAAGTTGTGGCCGACCGAAGGCACGGACCTAGAACCGTTTTAGATGGTTGATGTGTTTGTCCAAAGTTGGCAAAATAAAAGAAGAGCTCATATTTTAGAAGCCAGGTCGTTTACGTGTGGGTTGAACTGGTGTCGATTATCCCCTTGTTGTGTTGGTTATATTTCGAATGTTGTTGCTGATGTTAGCTGAGAGGTGTAGTATAGTAAATACTGATGACCGAACGGCTGGTATGTTGGAGAAGATTTTAAAGTGAGAGCTTCTACTGCTGCTGGTATTAACAAGAAATTCGCAGCTGTTATTTTTGTTGGTAATGAAGGGTGGAGTAAAACTTCGGCACCCGCTTGAATATTGAAAATAATTTACGCGACTGAGATAGGAATTAGTTGGCAAAACGCATCCTTCAGTGGTAAATGTTCGTCTTCGGAGCTCATCAAAAAGATGGGGGGATCCATGAAGAGAGATATCCTTATTTCAGCGGAGAAGAAGTGAACATCCAGGCGTTGGGTGTGAAAAAAAAACTTGGTTTTGGAAACTTCATGTAACAAGCTACCTCTTTCACCATTGCACCACGTAATCCAAGTTGAACGAGAAACATACTGATCACCAATGCCCTTTCTAAATATTGTATTAATAGTCGGTTTTTCTGTATATACTTATAAGCAAATGGTCTTAAAATATGTTCTAGTAGATAATTTATGAAGATAAGTAATTTTTTCTGAGCCCAGAGAGTATCCCTGAGGCACGGCGTAATGGATGCTATGTGCTTCATACTTTTCCCGTCGTAAACCCATCTCTAGACCAATCAGATAGAGGAAATTAGATAGTTGAAAGTATATTTCTAGATATTCAACAGTAAACAAGTGTATGAAGATAAACCTTTGTACAAAACCCTAACAACAGACTTTGATATATCAAGAGTTATCACCCCAGAAGAAAATCCCGCGTCGATCCCGTGCGATATCACAGTCTGCCCGTCAGCTGTAGATATTACATGACAAAATACTTACTACTTGTCACTATACACATCTCCCTATTTCTCTCAAACTTCCTTTCTCTCTCCTTATTTCTCCCTCTCTCTTTCTCTATATCTCCCTCTCTCTCTCGCCCTCTCTCTCTCTCGCTCTCTCTCTCTCTCTCTCTCTCTCTATATATATATATATATATATATATATATATATATACAAGAGGAATATCAGTCATATTAAGAGTAAAATTAATCTCCTCAACGGTACAGATTTGCATAGATTCTATGTTACGAACTTTGATATCAACATATAATCATATTTGTAGATTAGCCGATTAACTCAAAGAGCATTCTTTCTCGCCCAGGCCGAATACTACACCAAATAATGGCGAAATAATTGAGCAACATATTAGATATGTTTTTAATCTTAGATCTAGAGTGAAAGTCATCCGGATTGATCAGTCATATTTTATATGGCATAGATAATAAAAAAAAACAAATTTTGAGGGCAAATATTATTTATTGGTGTGAAATTTAGAATCGTGGGATAATGGCAAACTGTCCTGTTATTCTTAGAAGGATAATATCGCCAACGTTAACTGTTCATATAATCATTAATGATATATAATACATTGAAATTATTGAACTAGTTTCTTTTCCAAGTGAATAGTTCTGAATAAAAATGATTAACGATGAAAAAATGAATAAAATGAAAAGCCGTCGAGAAAGCGAACAAAATAATAATCAATGATAATCTGATTTGACCTCTTCTTTGAATAGAAGTACTATTTGGCCTTCTTCCAATTTCCATTGCGATCTTATCTAAAACCAGTCTCCAAGACATTGTTATTTATTTTTTCCGATAATACTAAACTCTTTAAACAGAACACTTAATTCCTAGTATTAACACAATTTACACAATATCAAGGAAAAAGTACATTTCTGGTCTTATTCCGTTTAAAAAAACGGTTTCAATGTTAAGGTCGTCACAGTTTGTATTTAAGTTTTGTATATTGCTGAGGAACCTGAACTTTGCAACAGAGTTTCACGGCGGTTTATCTGACTCCTATCGTTACAAATGGTATGAGTCTCAAAAAATGACGAAATTTGAACACTGAACAATCTTTAGACTGCATATATAAAGAAAGATTCTTGTCTAACGTGCTGGAGGCAGTCGGAATGCAAGCTAGTGTGTCTTCGGATGCAAGGAGCAACACGTACTAGAAGTAATACTAAACGGTATTATCATAACATACACTGTTGTTTTACAAATGTTGTAAACAACCTTGTATTATATAACGTGATCCACAAGAAAACAATGTAATACAGTACTCTTTTAGGATAGTTATTAGTACTTTGATTTGCGCTAGTATTCTCCTGTTCAGTTTAAGCATATTCTATGAAGATTATTTGTATATACATTATCATTGACATAATTCTATTGTGTTCTTGTGATTCTACCCTATTTTGGGAATATATGAACTCCTTCAGGGACTATGTATATAGGAGATTACAACGAAGACTGGACGCAAGCTCATAGAAGCTTCTGTTACTCAGATTATGTTGAGTGGGAGATGTCAGTCGTGAGTATGTTCTCGACAATAAGCCGGGCCTAAACTAGGCTATTACGATGAACTGTTATTGTCCCACGGTCGGATTGGTCCTGTGTAATCATAGAAGGTCCACGATCGCACTGTTATTTCTCTTCTTTATGGTGGCGTTAGATTATTGACAACTATCTGAGTCACCCACACTGCGAAATCTCGTCCGGGCTATCCAGGCTATTTTTAGGACGCGAGGTTGCCCCTTTCTATTTGTTGCCTGATTGATTCTCCATAACTATCAGACGTGTGCCACATACCCCTGCGGTGGGAAGGAAGTAAATACTCAATTTCGGAACAGTATTTCTATAACGTACTATTCTGTTCTTCTGTAATTACACACTCTTGTAAATATACCACTAGGTTGTCTTTTTTATTACTGACTTTTCAAGGTGAAAGCACACATAACTTCACAGACAAAAATATATCGGATACAATCCGGTGCGTGTAAAGTCCATTATAGATCATCCCTTCTATTTATAAGGCTATCAACCAAGTGCCCCCTAATACAGGGTGGGCAAAAATAAGGGTCCTATTTTTAAAAATTCATAACTTTTTTATTTATTGATTTTTTTAATTTTTTTTTTTTAGAATAAGTAAAGGACCCCTTCCGAAGCAAGCATGAGCCGTATTAGCCCTAAGGAACGTACCCTCATTTAGAAAACATTATTTTTGCTTTAAAAACTCAAAACAGTGTAAAAAACAATACTTTAGTTTTTGTAAGTTTTAAGAAGTGTTTTTCGGCTAAAATTTGTTTTGTTTATTTCAAAAAATCTCGGAAGGGTCAGTCTACACACACATAAAGTTTGGTGAGTTTAACTTTTATTTTGTAGAAGTTATTCAAATTCAAGTTATTCAAATTTAAAGATAGGACTCTTATTTTGGCCCACCCTGTATAACTGATAGGCATGTAAGCCATTTTATAGGAGATATAAAATATACATACGATTCACAGTCGAGGGTGCATTGCGCTCATGCGATATTATTTTTACACCATTAGTTTTGCAGTTACTTGCATAGAGGTTACGCCATCTTTTCTCATACTGCGCTTGGTAATTTCAAATGGTGACTCATCTATTAGATTGTATTCTCGAAATGATAGTGTGTTTATTAATGAGTGTATAAGTAACAATTCATCAAAGTACGATGAGTGTGAAAGTTTTTAAGGAGAACACCTCTGGATTAGACGATAGGTAACCTGTCCCATCAACTATTATAACGGGCCATTAGAATTGTGATGAGTTTTCTGTTGAAACCACTATTAATCACGCGCAACGCTTTTTAGTTTGTTGAATTTTGCTCAACACTTCTTTAAAGTTACTTAGTAATGATCAATCAACGCCGATAAAACAAATACTTATAGTGGCTCAAATGCAACTCGAGGATACTTGTTAATGTGTTTGGACATGACAACAACATCGTGATAATTAGTAACGATGGTTAAAACTTGTCAGGATTTGCTACAGTGGACTTAAGAATAACCGTGCTGTAGTCGCTTGTTATTAACCCTGTTCAATTGTGTTCCACATACAGGTTGTTCTAATGAAGATACTTTGGTCATATAAGTTCCGTTTAGTTTAACGTATACACAAAGAGAAAGATAAACTATTGACAGTAGTTGTAGCTGGGCGAGTTTTTTTGTGAATGTTTTACGGAGTAGAACTATATATTGAGCCCATTTAGGCACCTACAAAACAAATAACGATGGAGTAGAGAAAGACAAGTGACATGCCTTCTGTGAAAATGAGGTTGCAGGTTAAAAAAAGAGTATACCTTCTACTTGATTTCGAAGTTAGTCTTGTACTCTGTCAAGGCATGAAATGGTGCTCCAAAAGGCTCCCCCCCCCCTAGATGTGGAAGTAGTACTCTATCTTAAGACTATTTGGCACTTATACCCACGTCGATACGCCATAATATAACAAAATTACACGATCGACACGTCGAGTTTAGATTGAAGTTCGACGTAAATAACCGACTGAATATACGCCTTTCTATAAAAAGGAGCCATATAGAAAACTGATAGTTTGATATGCTGATTGCATTAACACGAATCGGATCAATAGGTAAAAGTCTGAGAATAGAGAATAAAGAGATGTTTGGCTGACCACCTCGCACCGGGAATATCGAAAACTGATCATGTAGAGATAACCAGCTTGACCTCTATCGCTAATTGACCGTAGTGTGTACCACTCTTAAAATAAAAATGATTCCAGCCATCGAAATAGTCCACCATGTACTTTTACCGCATACATAGCGATTACATTACATCGGAAAAGTAAGGCAATAATATAAAGGGATAGGGAAAAACATAGGCAAAAAGATCGAACGAGCAGAGTGTGAAGAGAATGTACTGAGTTGTAACATTATGGAGACATGAAATTAACAGCTGTCTCCCCTGAGTCCGAGAGAATATCCGCCCAGAAATCAATAAAAACACAGTTCGGACAGGCCAATCTCGAACGCTAGGAAAGGTGTTGTGATTTTTATGTTCAAAACACTTACTGTTAACGGCTCCTTACTTTCGACACTTTTACCCTGTAATTCCGCCTTTAATTTAAAAGGCGTTTTTACTTGAAGTTTTCTGCAAGCTCTTTATTGGATTTCTGCTTCAGTTCCATTGGACAAGTATAATTTTTTTTAGTTTTCTGTGGAAGCCATATTCTTAGTCACGTTCCTGGTGTATTCTTATTTTTATAGTCTTCCTGGCTTACCTGTACTTCCTTTCCTCTTACACCTTTTCTCTAGCATGTCTCTTTTTTATTTTAATTATTATTTTCCATGCATCAGCCTTAGTTCCTCTCTGTTGTATAGAATGTTATGTTACAAGCCGCCATCTGCGCGAATTGAAAGTGTAGCTTTTCCACTTATATTGTATGATTTTGTAATGAGACACTCCAATCAAAGTGAGTGAATAAGTTATGAAATCAACACGAACAATCATGTATATAACAAGACATTTTTCATGTTTGTCCGTACGGTGAATTAGGGTAGAAATACTAATAACCAGCAACCAAATAACATTAAAAAATAAGTATTAAGCATTAGTATGGTGCAATAAACACCAACATCTCAGTGAAAAGATGGTTCCTAATGCCACAGATTAATTTATATTATAACTTCCCAAATCAATTCAATATGTTCTTATAGTTTACTATAGAAAAGACACACGGGCACACCAACCCAAACACACAAATATATATATATATATATATATATATATATATATATATATATATATAGTCATCAACATACAGCCTGTTTCGCTGTATCACAGCTCATCAGTGCGGCTAGATCAGTTAGTGTCTCAGGCCGGGATCGAAACGCAACCGTCAAGCTGACAGTCGGCGATGCTAACCCCTACGCAATCATGCGACACTGACTGAATGTAAGTGATATCTCAATGTAACGAAATGTAAACATTGCAAATGCCTGAGCTCGAAATTAGTTTTACCTAATGAGCATTGCCTTAAAGCTAATCGCCGTCGACGATACCCTTACAAAAATAAGCTCTACCCGGAGGGAGCTTTTTATAGTCATCCACATTTATATATATATATAAAGACATAGAGATCGAGATGGTGATATGTACATATAAATATATTTGCGTGTGAGTGTGTGTTCTAGCACGTTGGAACATAACAATTTTACATGAGTGTGCAAGATAATCATATACGTAGAAACGTAAATAAAAACACCCCACATCTCGGATAGAATATTGGCGGTTGTGACGTAACCAGCTACTACGACCTCAAGCGTTATCCAAATCTTATAGTAAATTAAAAAAAATAGATTAGGGTTTAGTTACTTACAAATTTCAATGAAAGTATTGATAGATCACTTGACAACAGCACAAGCCTGGTAGTCAAGGGGTTAGCATTGGCGATTATCAACTATATAGTTGTAGCTTCGATCCCAGCTTAAGGCGAGTGCTTTTGTATCCTTCTGAAAGGCTGTGATACTGCGAGACACCCTCTATGTTGATTACTATATATATATATATATATATATATATATATATATATATATATATATATATATAAATAGCTTTAATAAGAAAATAAGAAAAAAACCCAGATGATAACGATAAAAAGGCAAGATCATCATCCGGGTATGTTGTAGATAGTGAACTTAGGCGCATATAACGCATTGTTTGACAGCCATTTTTGCTAGAGGTTATGTTGAAGAGAAACGCCAAACAGTGTAATGTTTTTTGACGAGAGAAGAGCGTTGTGGGACAAAGGATTTAGTCTTGAGCAGGGTGTACTTTGTGAAATAGAAACATACATTTAATACATACGCTGAATCATTTACCCCGTGTTTCCATAAGGCTACATACGCTGCTATCACACAGAATGTATTCTAAATATACCTAATTTCCGGAATAAGGCTGTACTTACACTTATGTTCTAATTACTCTACTTTGACGTAAGTTGCAATTTATCAAACAATTGACCGATGTTCATTTTTCCTATATTTTCTCGTCCCTCTAACACTTTATGTTGATTTAGTCACTACTTTATATTTGTCGTGTATCCGTGATCAGTTAGAATTAGTATTACTCTCTTTTTTTCTGCAAGACCATCTAATTTATATACGTGTCATTCTGAACAACACATCAATTTATGTTAAGTAAATTGCAAAATAATTCGTTTCTTTGATTAGATAGGACAAATAGTAATATTTATTATTTTTATACAGAATGTGAGTTTACAAACGTTTATTTGTGTGAGGCTCTATTCCCTATATACTTTAACACAACAAAATCTATGCTTAAACACCTTAGTTTAGCGACTGAGTAATGTTGAAAAGTGTGTTAATAATTCCGATTAGCCTTAATTAATAATTAACTAAAATAGTCACCATTCTCTCTTTTAACTATCTATCTATTTCTCTCGCCCGTGTTACCCTTGATTCAACAACTAACTTTCCTATTGGCAAACGTTCAAACTTCTTTAACGAACTTTTCCTGACAGCATAAACTGAAATACGTAATGGAAAGCTGTTGTAAGTCTCTTGCAACTAACTTAGACTCCTTCTTCCAGGATAAAATAGAAAAAAAATGTATTCTAGTAACGTATATCTCGATGAAGTCAGGCACGGAGTATTGTTATCGCATCTGGAATGGTGCATCAATTATCAGTCTCTCTTTTTTTTACAAAAGCGTAACAAATCAGTTTTAACCTAATAGAACCCGCAGATTCTGCCAATAGCACGCTCTTGTTACATTGACGCAGACTTGCATCTGTGCGCCTGTTTTACAGTAACTTCTATAATATGCACCGACGTAGTTACTTAATTTATACAACTGCAAACGTAAATATGTCCGAACATTGGAAATATAAGACAATCCCGCTGATAATGACCACGAAGGTCGAAAGCGCTCAAGTGCTGGTCCAATCAGAAGAGTCGGAAACATACTGTACTAGTAACAACCGGAATGCAGAAATCATTTTCGACGCCTCGAGAATGTAACCAAAAAAGAACAACAAAAGCGAAAATTCCGTGACATTCAACAACGCCTGTCAAAATACATCTATATATATATATATATATATATATATATATATATATATATATATATATATATATATATATATATATATATATATATATATATAAACTAAAGTATACTTTTAGAGAATTGAACATATAGTTAAATATCCAGGTACTATGTCGTATATACATATATATATATATATATATATATATATATATATATATATATATATATATATATATATATATAAATATATATCTATATATATATAAATATATATATATACATAGATATATATACACATATATATATATATATATATATATATATATATATATATATATATATATATATATATATATATATATATATACAGTGGGTGCAATAAGTATCCGATAACAAGCAAAACATTGATTTTTTTATTACACCAAAGCAAAAACTATACAAAGGTGGTATTCTAACGTATTTTTGCATGATAAATACACTCCTCGTATCAAAAATCATATATAATTACGAATTTACTAGATACTTACATAACTGGATAGCACTTTTTGATCGTTTTTGATCGTTTTTGGTTTGGTGTAATGAAATAATAAACACGAATAGGAGTGGGCATTAAATTAATACTAGCTCAGTAGGTGTGAAAGTGACAAAGAAAAAGAAAATAAATAAAATATGAAAAGAAGAATAATAAATGAAGAAGAATGTGTCACCCACTTGTCATATTTCAATGTCACTTAAAGGCTTCTCATGTCGTCGAATCGGATCATGCTTTCCTCCTCCCATGTCTGTGTCTTCGAAATCAAATTATTTCCAAATCTTCACTTTTTCTGAAGACGTTCGAACGAAACCGGTCAAATCACTCGTTTTTGTTTTTCTCCTGCATATTAACCTGTTTTCCATTTGCCATTTTTCACGGATTTTGTCTACCACGGCATTTCATTTTCATGAAATATCGTGCACCTTACCCCATATATATATATATATATATATATATATATATATATGTGTGTGTGTGTGGGGGGGGGGTAAGTATGTATGTATTGATTCATTCCCTTCCAGGAGTTAGGCACAAGGCCAGTTTTTATTTTACTCCCACATGTAAGATCTGACCCAAGGTCGGGTCGGGAAAGTGGGGTTTATAAATTGAATGGGCAGCCCCGTCGGCATTCCCCGGTAGGGGCGCCTCAGACAGTAAGCAATAAACTTACTCCTCCCCAAAGAAGGAAAGCGAAGCCTGTGAGGGTGGACCTTCTAGAACTGCACAGGACAGACCCATAGACCGACGGAATCAAGCCCCGAAGGCCAAGACAATACCAGTCTATGGGGTGCAGTATCCATCGGAACAGATAATATACTTTGATCTTTGCCAAATGCATGTATATAAGCATGTAATTCAACATATGCCAGCCGGGCTGTGCTTACTGAAAAATACGAATATAATTTTAAACGGATATCTTAGCTACTCGCCATTAGAAAATAACTTTGAACATGTAAATTAGTTTTGACAAGGCTGAGGACAAAATTAACGTTTTCAAAAGCATATCAATACAATATATACATGTATATATATATATATATATATATATATATATATATATATATTTCGTCTATGTAAGGGTAGATAATGTGCACTCGTCATATTGTTTCGTTTCGTTTTATTTTATTCTATACTTTATCTAATAGAAAGGTTTCTGCAGTAAACTGTCGCCCAGAAGTCGCATACGGATGATTTAGCAGAATATAATTAAAGTCTAGTATAACGTCGCTTCCCTTTTTAGTCACATCCGATTGTTGACTGCCGTGCGATACTCATTGTATCTGACAACACCCACAGAAATAACTACAACTGGACACGATAGCGTGAATCAATAAACACTATGTGTCCCTAAAAAGAAGGACGGCAGTCATATTTAGAATAACTCATTTCTAAGATCTTTATAGCAATGCAAATATGTAAATATACTGACGCAGTTTCACACATACACACACGATTATACATATATATATATATATGCATATATATATATATATATGCATATATATATGCATATATATATATGTATATATATGCATATATATATATGCATATATATATATGCATATATATATATATATATGGGTGTCTATATAAATACATATATACATCCTTTTCTCTCTCTCTCTCTCTCTCTCTCTCTCTCTCTCTCTCTCTATATATATATATATATATATATATATATATATATATATATATATATATATATATATACCAACCGATACACACGCGCACACACACACACACATACACGGTGAGCCAAAAGTAGGTAGACAATAAAAAACATTTTTTGTCGAAGCGTAAGAGGCAGACTTCAAAGTAGTGTAAATCAAGAAGGAAAACAGTTTGAACTCTTGCGTTGATTAATAACATTTAATTTTCATTGATATAATTGTTTTATTACATGTAATTTTACGTATAAGTGATCTTTAAATAAATGTGTTTTACTGTCTACTTACTTTTAGCTCACCCTGTATATATATATATATATATATATATATATATATATATATATATATATATATATATATATATATATATATATATATATATATATATATATATATATATATATACTAATTAATAATCTGGTAAAAATCTTAGAAAGAAGAAATAACGTCGATGAACATATAAGAAATTTTTGGTTTTCTATTTTTATTGTACTCCCCTTCACACGCACATACGTGCATATGAACCGTAGTCGAAGTACGTGCTACAAATGGTACGTACTTAAACAGAACTGAATGCGAATATATTAATTAATTCGAAGGTATTATATATGGTATAAAAAATGAAAACTCATTGCAGTAATTATGGGAGCAACCGAACTTATGAAAAATAAGTTCAAAAACTACCTAGCAATTATACTCGGTTTACTAATTCCGAGAGAGATACACACAATTGCACTTGCAGGGACGGTTTAAATCCTTAAAAATCTATCTGTGGGTTTCTCAAATAGCAGGCGCGTGTCTGCTATCTAGTAAGATGTCCCATCGCGAGCAAAAACAAAAACATGAAATAAATATTCGAAGAATACGTACTAAGCACCATTCTCGAGTGTCTCCGGTCTCTCTGTACAAGGGGTTATCTGGATAACGTTACATGAGGATATCACCCCTACAGGTAAACGTTTACAAAATATTCAAAATAACATAGTATTTGAAACCCAAATAACATCCCTTCAACCCAGCGATCCACTGGCTTACGCAAATAATTCTGCACCTCAAGTAACATCACTTAACTAGATACTACACCATCATAGCCGAATTCTTGTCCTGGGATCCTGTAAGACAAACAGACAACAAATATATAACATGACATAGTTAACTTGTCAAAAAAAGAGAAAAATTAATGCCTTTAATATCTTTACTAAATCAATATTTGCCATCGAATTTTCGAATATCGTTTCATCTCATATAGAGATAAAGTGTAAGCCGAAAGTAAAGGGGATCTTTGAGTTTACAGAACTTCGACGGAAGTGAAATGAAACACACACACACATATATATATATATATATATATATATATATATATATATATATATATATATACATACATAAATATATATATTAATCACTTTTGAGGAAGTATTCGCTTTGTGCTCATTTTATCAATATGTTTGAACTTTGTGTATTAATTATATATATATATATATATATATATATATATATATATATATATATATATATATATATATATATATATATATACTAGGCCTGTCTAAAAGTGACCTACCTTTACTTTTATCGTGCGAGTTAGAGACGATAGAGAAAAGCCACTCTACACAGTGAAGGAAGACGCCTTAATACGAATGTGTTAATTTCATCACCACCTTCCTGCGCGTTTGTTGCTGCCTTTCGGCCGCTAAGTGACGTGCTATACAGCGTGGTCGTCGGATTACCGATTCTCCCAAGATTACTGAACGTGTTGAGCAAAAGTACTGCATAAAATTCAGTCAAAAGCTTGGTGATTCTCAAAGCAAAACAGTTTGTAAGATTCAGTAGGTGTTTGGAGAAGATGCGATGGGTGTAACACAAATTTAAGGGTGGTTCAACGGATTTATAAATAGGCGCACATCAGCAAAAAGTGACCAGCAGGCCCCAAACTGCTCGGGGTGACGTTGTTGTTGAGATAGCTCGAGATCTGGTGATAGAAGATCGTCGTTCAACAATCTGGGAGATCGCCCAGAAGGTCGGAGTGAGTAAATAGTCCGTAAATTCCTTTTAACGTGATGATTTGAGCATGCACACAATGGCTGCAGTGTTGCGCCAAGTTGATGTCGCAGGAACAAAATGCTCTCCGTTTTCAAGTTGCGCCAACACTTATCTTCGCTTTCTGAACACCGTGACAACTGGAGATGAGTTATGGGTGTACGGGTACGACCCAGAAAGAAAAATACAGTGGTCGCAATGGAACGATCCTTAATCTCTAAGGCAAAAAAGGCCCCGCCCATTCATCACAATTGATACAAAATGTATTGGTTTCCAGTGGTTCGCCAACAACATTACTATCCAGACATGGCTCCTTGCGACTTCTGGCTGTTTCGAAAATTAAAGACGCCACTGAAATGTTCCCGTTTTGAGACTAGAAAATAGACAATGCGAAACGCGACTCCGGAGATGAACGCTATTCGAAAAGAAAGCCTTACAGATGTGTTTCCAACAGTGCATGGAATTGTGGGGTAATATCAGATACTTTTCAGAAATAGTTCGTATATATATATATATATATATATATATATATATATATATATATATATATATATATACATGTATATATATATATATATATGTGTGTGTGTGTGTGTATCATTAATATATATATATATATATATATATATATATATATAAATTCTGCTGTGGAATGTCTACTATACAATGTGGCAGATTCGATTGTGTAAATATATCCACTGGACTATCTGTAAAACAATTAGTTACCAGTCGACCACGAGAAATTAGCTTGCAATTTTTGAAAGAATTTAATTTTGTAAATACCAAGTCGGCGAGTATTCACAGCAAGCGGTGCAGAGTGATCAACAACAACTAATGAAGCTAGTAGTACTGCTTGGTATTAAAGTCACTCAGAGTTCCCAGCCTTAGTAAAGGGAGCTATACAATAATAATATATTTATAAATAAATATTAATTATTTATTTCCTATCAATATATAGATAGATAGATACATGTATATATATATATATATATATATATATATTTATATATATATATATATGTGTATATATACAAATATATACACATATATATATATATATATATATATATATATATATATATATATATATATATATATATATATATATAGCTATCTATTATATTAGAACCCGCCTTTAGCTTGGATCAAACATACGCCTATCTAGTTGATAGTCGACGAATCTAACCATTTCGCTATGAGGGTGCCGCTATTAGATTGTGACATCTAAATATTTCATATACACATTGGCAACACGTAGACAGTGCTCCATCTCTGTTCAAAGAAGTGTTCATTGTTACGAATAGTAGTTAGCTATATCTTCAACAGAGTGCTCAATATGAGAAGGGGCGGATGCTTATATAGTTATTTACAGGGAAAGTAGTTCGCTGTATAACAGCTCTGCACTGCCGCTATACTTAATGTGTGTGTTTAATGTTATCAAATGATGTGATCAAAATAGATTATTTTGAAATATACCAAATGTTATTTGTCAAATATACTACAATTCAAACAGTAATAGAAACGGTTCTTAACTTTAATACCTTATGGTCATACGGAAATAATAATAATTAGGTGTTCCTTAGCATTTTGTATGTTTCTTAAGACCGAAACCGTAACACTCATTCTATTTTTGTTTATGACAATATAAACGAGGGCGTAATGACTCAATCTCACGTAAAACTGTCGTTACTACGGGACTGTTTTATGAACGTTTTCGAAATTTTATCTGCGACAAACGGATAGTTGGAAACTTGCCTGCCAACATCTCGGCCAAGCGCACGACTTTTTGAATCGCAAATCACTATAAAATTGACAAGAGTTTAATCTAGCATCAGATCTAATAAAAAGGAAACACGACAAGGGAATTAAACGCCAATATATCCTCACTTGGCGTCTGCCGGATGTTAGATTTGGTTTACGCAAAATGGGGTTATCAGAGCGGGGAATATTGGCCACAATTTAGCCTGACGTCTATTTCGGACAGAATCACATTTTAAAGAAATTTCTACTTGAGTGAAGCAAAGAAATAATGGGAGGTTTATGGGGTAAGAGATTTTAGACCTTGTTAGATTAAACATCGACCTACGATTTGAGTGCTAAACAATATGACAGACGCATCTTGTGTATTTTTATATTAAGAAAACCACAGTTAAAAATAAATAGCATGAACTTGTCTGCACACAAATACAGCATACTCGAGTGTATTTAGTCTCTCTGTACAAAAGGTTTGTCAAGACAACTTGGTATTATAGTACCCCCCCCCGACAGGTATATCCTGAATAAATATTCAAAATAACAAGGTATTTGAAGTCCAAATAAGATTCCATTGGTATAATTACATACTGGCTTATACAATAAATGATGCACTTTCTGAAAGCGATGTTACTTTTTATAACAGCAGAAATCTGTTTAATTCACCAGATAAGATACGTTATTGTCTTGGAATCGATTAAGACTAAGAGACTACGAGAAACATATACTATAACATATTTAACTAGTAACATTGAGTGAGGAAAATTGATGTTCTTTATACATTTGCTGACTCAACGTTTAAGAAGTAAAGCAATACTTACATTATTTTCTTTTAAGTATGTTGTTATATCACCACTGAGTTGATCAATATAATTTCCTAAATATTAATCACACAAAATATATGCTAAAATACCACCGGTTTTTGGATTGAGGTAAGTTTCAAAACCTTCAATTATACTACCAAATATGAATTAATCAACGTAATGCTAAACATGTTAAATGCATGCACAACTATCACTGTTTGTGGGTGAGTTATTTTTCAAAAACATATGTTTAAAGTCTTTTAATGAGCTGATCAGCGAGTAACGAATCTCTTAGAATTATATCTAGCACTCTAAACTTTCTTACGTCATGTATTTTACGCTTCCGCTTTTGACTTACACGACATCTATCACTCTGGGTTCTGTCACTCTCTCTTTCGAAAGTAATAAATAAAATAAACAACAAGCATATTAGAAGAGTATATTTTAAAATATAAGAATCACCACAACAAACTATAAATGAAGAGAGAAAGCGAGCAGAACATTATTAATTTGTTTTTCTTAATTGTTTATATTAAGCTGTTATCCAAACTGTCTAACAAATGTTCACTATATGTCCCACTTTTTTATGATATATATATATATATATATATATATATATATATATATATATATATATATACTATGTATAGGTACATATTAAATTATTATTATCTACAGACGCTAGCGTTTAAAGTTTATTGCTCTACTCAGTGCAGAGAGTAACAATTTCAGACTGTCTGGAGGCGCGAACACGGTTCACAAAGTAAGGGTAGAATCTGCTAAAAGTCGCCATATCGACTCGGCCAACGAAAACTGTCATGTAATTAAAGGAAATATATATATATATATATATATGCACCTAGATCCGGTCAAAGATAGCCGACTAGCTGAGAGCGTTCGACGAACGTATTCAGTACTTTGCATTAGAGTTTTTAGACAGTCTATATTTAGCATCCTCGAGATTTCTCAACTTTCATGTCTTAAAATGGCTTAGTATACTATTAATAAATAAATATTAAAATATTAATACGCACAGACGCTAGCTTTTAAAGCTGTTTGCTCTCATCAGTGCAGGAAAGTAACAATTTCGGGAGATGCGAACCCGGTGCACAGAGTCAGCCTAGAATCTGCAAGCAGTCACCATTTCCACTCGGTCAACGGAAACTGCACGTTATTAAGGGAAATTAAGATATATATCTGCCTAAAAGCGGGCACAGATTGTGTGTATTTAGGAAGCATTTTTTCATTTATGCAAACATTGTTAACAATGTTTGCATAAATGAGAAATAATTCGTATATCTAATTTAAGCTATTCATGTTTGTTTTTAGATGTTAGTAACCAACATCTACACAAACATAACAGCCCTTCGTCTCATTTAAGACAAATTCTAGTTTATAACACTAAAATTATACATTCCGAAACCAATTTAAACATTTTAAAATACTGGAATTTATCTTGATAAAAACACAACTTAAAATTACTAAATCATACATGATACCAGTGGTAACATTTTAAAATGATAATCACGTAATGCAATCCTGTTCTGTGATGCCATTCAACGTTGCTGAATTGGAATCGTCAACACCTTTCTGGAATAATACGAAAAAAAGTCATCTGCGCGTTTCTCCCCAGTTTTTTAAAAAATCATCTTATTTCTCTGACACCTGGGGAGTATTCATCGAATAATCGAACACGTTCGTGAAATCTGTGGAACATTTATTATTTTTGATTTTAATAAAAAATAGCCATAAGAAAAATTGAAAAAATAATAAAGGTATAATTAAATAGACGAATTCTGTTATTCCTAACAATGTTTGCATAGATATATATATATATATATATGAGTGTGTATGTGTGCGTGTTAGGGGTAGGGGTAATGTAGTGCCTCACATAGAGTAGATACATTCTCACACATACTTTATAATTTCCTATTATTTCATGTGAAGTGAAAGAGGTTCCATATATAAAGGTGTTGCAATACTAAAACAATATATTACTCCTCATTTAAAAATGACCAGTGAGCACACCAAATTGATTGAAAGATAATTTGCAAACCTTATATTTATTTTTTGGATGCGTTTACCAACATTTCTCATAGCAACATTTTGTCACATGACGGCATCATTAGGTTATAAATATCACGTAAAATATTTGTAAAGTAAATAACATATAAAACTTGATGTGGGGTGTCACAAGCTTTGAATAACGCATACGACGTTAAGCACTTGTTGTTCTTTTCTTCACTTGTGATAGCTTTGTAAGATAATGAAGAGTGACAAAAATGAATCGTGGACGTGTCCATTGTGAATGGGGCATCGGGAAAGAAACAAATGGCGACTTGATAACTGTTGAAAAGGAGAAGGTTCCACAGTGCAAAAAGAAATTGGACAACGAGGTTTCAAAAACGCGAAGAGCCAAAACGCTTGGTGATCGGAGTATCGATGTACCGGAAGAATGCGAATTTCCCGATATTCATGGCACCGATGAAGCTTTATTGGCTATGGTATCCAAGCCCGCCTTGCTGTTAGACTTTTGCGTCAGCTGACTAAAAATGCGGCTGATCGGCAAGTTGGTACAATAAAGGAATGCCCTGACTTGTACTTCACCAAAAATAGATATTTTCAGGTCTGTTTCCTGAGTTTTTTGTTTGAACCCCTGTTGCAGCAGTAGTAGAAACAACAACAGAAAAAAAAACAATTACCAGAGAAGGGATCACTAAATTAGTTGTGTCTTCTTTGATTGAAATGCTGATGGGATCAATATATTCAATCTGGATTAATTGCTTATATTAAACTAAAGTCAATCAGAAATTAAATGCGCAAGAGCAAGGGACCTGTTACCACAACTTATATAAACAACCGCAAGCGCTCTTTCGAGGAAGATGGTAATTGATGAGTCCTGGCTGTCTAACCTATCCTTGTTACTATTAATATAACAATAAATTAATATTAGCTAAGTAAGATCTAAGTATTGCAGACCAGTTTAAATGATTATATGGCTAATTTAAAATCGTCAAAAGATACCATTATGATATGGATATCATAACAACGTCAGACGCATGGGTTAGTGAAATTCTGAACATTATAAATAAACCAGATCACAATACGAACAGATTTAAGTGTTTGGTTCAAATAAATTAAAAACATTTTTTTCTAACTCCATATATTTCGACTTAACAAGCCTTGTGCAGTAGTGTACACACACTTTATTTTTTTCCTCATTGTCAAGATATAACGACAGAGTTGCCGCCCCCGAAACACCTCGATTACTAACGTTGAAATTGGAGATAGTATTCTTACCTAAACACACTTGTTGGCGTTTAAAAGGCAATCTCTAATTTCATTGGAAATAACCGGTTGTCGTCCGCGGCGGAGACGTACGCATTGTATCTAGACAATAAGATAAAGAAAATAAAAAAGTATGTATATAACCTAAACATTCTTTTTTTTAACCACAATATTTATATTTATACTTTTATTTTATTTTATTAAAAAATAAATCTCTTTATACAGTTATATTAATTAATAATGTTTTTATTTCTACTAACCATTCCTTATGTTACAATTATTATATTCATTACCTCAACACTTGTGTCAGAGTTCACTAAACGTATTCGGAAATACGATTTCCAATTACATCGGGGCAGAACAGGTGTCATCGACGGCGGCGATTAAGCCGTTATATCTCGACTATGAGGAGAAAGAAAAAAAGAAACGAAGTAGTCGTACACCATATGAAAAGTATTTCTTTACATCGTAATCTGGTTTCTAAATAATGTTCAAATAATAACATTGTATGCTAAATATGTTTGTATACACACACACACACAGACACACACTCGTATATATATATATATATATATATATATATATATATATATATAATATATATATATATATATGCATGTGTGGGTGTGTGGGTGAGTGTGCACGCTGCTTAATTCGATTGGTTCTGAGTGATTTGCATATACTATTTTACAATGAGGTTACAAATGCTATTGTTTATATTTAAATGGGCTGCTTGTGATGTATCGTGCTATTGATTGTCTTTTAAGATGCCCCACCTTCTGATGACGTTTCGTATATTACTAAATGTATACTACTGTAGCATGAGGCCACGAAACTCGAGTACACGTGCAATTCAAACCCAAACCTCTATACATATGTATGCTTACACAGACAAGCAACACGTCTTCATGTACGCAAGCGTAAGTTATCTTCCTCTTACACACACACGTACGAATATATATTCGCAAACATATACAAAATAAAATAGAAAACTACTTCAGACCTACCCATGCACGTATAGACAAAATCAGACTATGGACGACATGATTTAGGAAAATGCTTGTTTTGTTTTAGCGCTGAAGAAAAAAAAAATAAAATAAAAATTAAGAAAATGCCTGCGCAAGATGAATTTCAATACTGTGAGCTGGCGTGTGTTGGACGCCAACCCCGTTTAATGTTGTCTGCGCCAGTTTAGAATCGTGTCGTCGACAAGCATGAGGTCATGCATTATTGATGTTGCATAAATTCCTATACATTGTTAACAGGCAGATATTTTATAGTCTTTATTTGTCCACGCTTTTGTATGTTCAACACAGTGACTTTGTAAGTTTACTTAAACAATACTCTTTATTAGAGATGTAAAATAAGGAAACCGAAAATTCCGAGTGTATTATTTAAGACAAATTCAAAAATCCTCTTTTCTTTAACTTATTGTGCATTATGGATCCACTTATCTTAATTAAGAGTTGCTTCTCTTAATTACTTTCAGAAGTGTATACACATCTCAGTCACATTTCTCTTTAATTGGAAGATTGGAACCGACTATATGCCCATATATATATATATATATATATATATATATATATATATATATATATATATATATATATGTATAGTAAGCTATGAAAATATATTCATGACAATTAAGCTACACAGAGGCGTCCGCGTCTCATCCCCGGTTTTAAAACCAGATATTATGACCACAAAAGCACATTTAAAACACAGAGAATTTCGATTTAAAACAGCACTAGCAAACCACTATTGAGAGCTCAAAGAAAATCGGCACGCACCAATAATTGAATGAAAAATATTACGACAGGCTAGTACATGTGGAAATTTAGACAACATGTGTAGATTATGCCTGAATGAAAAAATTGAAATCCTAAACTTTGAAGATCCTCGAAAGCTATTAAACTGTAGTAGTCTGATAGCAAACAGCTGCTTACGCAGAAAAATGTTACCTTGGGCTGAGGATAAATGAAATCCACCTATCATATTGACACAACAAAGGAAATAGGATATATGTCAATCTATAGAACACAGAACAATAGAAAAGGATATAGGAAGTATCCCCAACAAGACTTTTGTTCGCGGGAAGCCCAGCGATTGGCTGAGAGAACAACAAAGACTCTGAGTGGTTAACTAGCTAGCCGTGTATATAAAAACACCCTGCAAAAATAACTCCATGCATTTTAGCCTGAAGATTCCCTCCGGGGATGAAACGCGGGACCCTCTGTGTAGCTAAATTGCTATACATATATTTTCATAGCTTACTACCTAGCTGTACTTACGTATCGAGCACTGTTGGAGTAAAAACTGAAAATTGATACATACAAAATGATATTTCCTCATAAAATTTCATGTAGATACATCAAATACTAATTATATATATATATATATATATATATATATATATATATATATATATATATGTATGTGTGTGTCTGTGTGTATAGTAATCTAGGCAAATTAAACCTCCACCGAATACGAATCCAAGGATTTTCAACCGGGCTTACAGAAAGTACTAAATATCAAATAAAGCTTTTATATATATGATTTTGTTTATGTATACAAATTTACAGATTTGGTATATTTCTGTATAAATGAAAATAATTATATATATATATATATAGAGAGAGAGAGAGAGAGACAGAGAGAGAGGGAGAGAGAGAGGGAGAGAAAGAGAGATAGATAATCAGTAAAATACAAGTGTATGGCATAAACAATTATTTGTAATTATGCGTTCATTTAATATCCACAAATATTATTGTGTACACATCTTTTAGAATGTATCTTTAATAATCCGATCCTCGGCAAAAAAAAAAATTTTGTCAAATCGTTACGGGAAAAAACTTCAAATCGAATAGATGAATACTTACAAACAGCCACATCTAAACTTATAACATATAGATTCAACTGATGCAACTAACATTAACATTCTTAAACTCAGTTTTGAAATTGTATATATACATATATATATATAGAGATAGATATTCACATTGAAAACGCAGAATAATTAGCTGTCTACTCCTTTACTATAGATTTCGAATCGAAGTCTGACTATTGAACAAAATAATATAGTCAAACATATTACAGATAATTCAATATTTTACAAGTACGGCGGTATAACACATATAAAAAAGTTAATCCTCTAGAGTATGAGGAAAACACAAATACAATTCCTAGGAGAAGTTTGCTCCAAATAAAGCCATCATATACTTTTTCTATCCAATTATTTTGAGGTTTGAATTCTTAACTTTTAATTATTTTCTGGAAAAAAAAATTTATCTTAAAATCTTCATCCATCGTTACAGAAACCATTGTTGAGATTAGTGATAATTCCTGTATGAACTATGAAGACAACATTGCCTGATATATTTATTAATTTGTTTCAAACGAAAAAGAAGAGAACATAGTTGTTAATGTATATCTTGTTTGCTATCGAATATGATAACATTATCGAAGAGGCAGACATTTAAGCGAAACTATGAATAGGGTACTAAAATAAGTCATTATATTTTACATAATTTCTGGATAATCACTATCTAACTTCGAAAAAGATGTATAAAAATTAAAATATTATTTGCGTATTACTAACAACAAATAATAGTCAATCGATCATATATCTTTTTTCGAAAACAATCTGTAACTATCGTATTGTTTAGCCGGTGCGCTGTTAGTCTGTTAATCGCACAGCAGACTCACGACGTGTACACAAATAGTTACGATATTGAGACGCTCATGAAGTAAAGGAAATTCACTATGGTTAAAGTGCGACTAGTCATAAACCACCTAATACCAATTATTTTCCTTTCATTGGATCGTGTAAATTAATCAATTTCTCATGTATTTTGCTCTGAGTTTTTACTCGACAAATTGCTAGTTTTTAGTACGAATCGTTTAGCTTACAAATGATGGAACTACCCAAATCGGACACCTCCATAACGTGTAGTATTGATCCAAATATACTGTTGTTAGACCGGACAATAAACATGTTGCGACACTAATTAAACATCGTGAAAAGTATTTGAACACGATGTGAACTAATTCTCTTAAATATCGTATTTATTTATTTTGTAATTATTATCATCTCGCATAGTACAAACGACAATCACGGAATATAATCTAACATCTGAACATGTATATTAATCCTACTTGCATCTGGAACGATTAACATGTTTACACAATGGTTCCTGTAAAATTAACGAAGTTAAACAAAGTTTATATTGGTTAGTACTAAGATGGGGGGCATTTTTCATTCATGTTCAGACTACACAAGACATATTGCCACTGTAATTATGGACCATATGTTTAAGGATCATCAAAAGTGTGCGGTTGTATAGCAACATCTTTTTTTACAAAATATTTGAATTACACCATGATGGTGCAAACGGGTAAACATGGAGAAAAGAGAGGCATTCTTAAGTCTTGCTCTCCACGGAAATAGATATAAAAGTCTAAAGTTTTCTGACATTTAAGGAGATCTCAAGTTAACGGCTGCGATGTTGAAGCTAGTCGAAATTGTTGGGCTATTTACGTTAGAAAAATGAAATAATTAGAACCCAATTACGTGTCTAACAAGACCACATATGCAACAGTGCAGCAAAATGTGCATGAGTGTACACGATTTCAGGAGAAACAGGTACTATATGCAAGAAAAATATTTTCTAAATTTAAATCAATGTACAACTCTATAAAAACCTGTGTTGGATTTCGGAAGTAAATGACCTAACGATGGTGTACATGACATTATACACACAACAACGAACAGGGTTTAAGGTTGTTTTTTTTAAATATGCAAATTTAAATAAAATTTCAGTATCCATAAAATAAACAGACACAATATCTATGTTAAAGAAATATAGTAATGAATGAAGAAACCTTTTGTGGATATATTTTAAAACGGTGGTCAATAAGTTCTAAGCCCAATTAAGTTGTTTATTTACAAAATAAATAATTCCTGGCATAAAAAAGTAGATTTGATTTTCCGATGAAGCTTCCTCTTATACAGGAAGCCGGTTCATGCCTGCGCAGTTCATGCAGTATCATGTAACAGACACCGGGCCTTTCCGTTAGTGTGCAATGTTTGATTTTCATATAGGGATTCTACAAGTAAACGTGCAGATTAAATGAGTTCATCTTCAAAATATATCTTCTTAGTTTATCTATGTTATACAAAAACAAACAGAATCTATCATTATTTTGTTTTCTACTTTTACTTTTTCTATTTATATTTGGCAAAATATAATTAGATTCTTCGTCCTCTCTCATTGGTTGCAATAATTACTCTTTTCATTTTATTCTGTTTGGAGAAGGATTAAAGATAATCCGATTCTCAAGTATTCCATCATTTCGGTTGTAGTAATTGGGCTATAAATAATAAAGTAATTCGATGAACATACTGTATTTATGAAATAGTTATTTGTACCAGTCATTTCGAATATTAGAAGAGTATATATATATATATATATATATATATATATATATATATATATATATATATATATATATATATATATATATATATCCATACATATATATACATATATATATATATATATATATATGCACATATATATATATATATGCATATATATATATATATATATGCATATATATATATATATATATATATGTGGTGATTTTGTCATTAATTGTCTTAAATCTGATTAATATGCATTTGATTCATATAAGCTGGTTAGTCTCTCGCTTAAGTTTCTTTTTTCTAAATACTTACCTCCGCTAAGGGGGTCGTTACATTCGAGAATTTTTCAATATAAACTATTGTCGGGGTCCGACACACGTAAGCCGAACTCAGTCATGATATGAATAAAACACCTTACATCATTCTAAAATTATCCAGCTACAAAATAAACAGTTACATGTGTTCGAACAGCATAGATTAGTACAAACAACAATATGTTATTAATGTTAAATATATCAAATTCGCAGGTTATCTGGCTATTTACACCATTTAAACGGCATAAAATAAAGAGAAATAATTACCGTTCACTAATGTTAAAATTATTCCTTGTACAGTTTATATGTTTACAATAACAATTGAAGTATATATTTCTTTAAGTTACTTGTGTATCACAATCGTGATATAAAGCGTCAGACGGGAGAGTAGCGTTTATTTAAATGAGTCCATGAATAAGTGCATACATTGGATTGTGTCTGTTATTTTTTAATTACAGTCGTCGTATACTTCATATTGTTGAAGGTAATCATTATTTCCCAACATATGCGCTGCTTTTTTTGAGTCGTCTTACTCTCCACCCTTCTTTATTTATTATTTTCACTTCGTTCGATAAGAGTATTGATTTACTCCAATCCACGAGTTAGGCACAAGGCCAGCAAGTAAGATGTGACCAAAGGTCGGGTCGGGAAAGTAGGGTTTAAAAATTGCCTGGACAGCCCGCCGGCATTCCCTGGTAGGGGCGCCCTAGGCAGTAAGCAATACACTTACTCCTCCCCAAAGAGTAGAGGCGAAGCCTGGGAGGGTGGACCTCCTTGAACTAAACAGGACAGACCCATAGACCGGCGTAAATCAAGCCCCGGAGGCCAGGACAATACCAGTCTATGGGGTGCAGTATCCATCGGAACATATACTACACTTTGATCTTAGCCAACATTTATTTAGATGGATGCATCCGTGGAAACATTAACTCCTAGAGTTAAAATTATATTCCCAGAATGCATACCACCTTAGGCATAAAAGCCCACTGTGAAAGGGGGAGGTGGGGGTCGGGGGTTATTGTGAAATTTAAAACAACAGTTTGACATTTTTTTATTCAAATCAAAGACAAAACAAAGACATTTTTTATTTGACGAAAAGCAAAAACAATGCACAATGACAAAAAAACTAATCTACCCTAAGCTAGACATTTGCACTAAAAAATTCGCAGTCACTCTATGGCTTAACCCTACTATAAATATCCACTAAAATGAAACATGAAAACATGAAATAACGTGGGAGTGGGATACACATTACCAACACCCAAAAAGAAAGAAAAATAAAGAACAAAATAAAATAATAATGGGTGGTTAGTAGGACCCTCCCTACCCTCTTGCTAAGTTTGGACCGCCCACTGTTTTCGGGCTCGAGGCCGAAAACAAGCAGGACGACCCCTAATTCGGATTGAGAATAAAGTGAGGCGTTCTGAAAATAAATTAATCGGGATCTGGGTACGGGAATGGATGGCGTCTTCCAAGATATTATTGCCAAGGGTTTCATCAGCCGGGGACAAAATAAATATGTGGAGTAGGAATCTTTGGAAGCTCTCTAGTGCCGGCAAAAACAAAATCGGGACAATACATCATTTATTCCTACTATCTTATGATTCGACTAGGCTAACAAAAAACATTTTGTTTCATACATCTTCTACTGAACTCCATGCGATGTAGTCGTGTCCAATCGCATCTGATTTTCACTTAAAGCTAATGCTTAAAGTAAACAACCAGATAAGGATCCGAAACAGACCCAACCCCATGAACCTCATCTAGACGTGCAATCCACGTCACTAACCTCGCTGTGGCTAGGATCGCCAGAAAAACAATGTTTTTCTCCCTAGACCATGGCGGTGCTACGTTGTTGATGACGTATGCTACATCAAGTACCATCGGCTGCTTGGCGTCGATGCGAGCCGTTACCTCTCTGACATACTCCCAGAGACGACGAACTTTACTGCAAGTGAAGAAGGCGTGCTCGGCCGTTTCTTCCTCATTGTCCTCACAACGCGGGCATAAGGGGACGTCCCTTATGCCATCCCTGCGTAATCTGCCATCGAGGGGCAGTGCATTTCGAACTAGTCGCCAGATCAGAGAAGACTCAGAATTGTTGAGATAACTCTGGCCTGGCGCCCAACTCCACTGGGAGCGAGCCTCCTCACTCGAAAATCCAAGCCGCCTCCCAAGCGGATCTGAAGCAGACCCCTCCACTAAATTCCGATATAGTCTCTTCCTAGACCGGGCAAGGTCACTGGACCCCGGCAACACCTTAAGCGCGGCTCGGCATTCGGCGACGAATATGGATTCCCCTTTCGGTCTACGTCGACCTTCGACCGAGTGATCTGGTATGAGGTTGGGAAAGGCGCTCTCAAACGCAGGGACCCACGGAGCGTCCTCCGTCAAAGTACGACTCAGGAAAGCCAGTCTCCCGGCATGTCTATGACTTGCCAAGTCAGGAATCCCTAAGCTTCCATCGCACGGACTTTGCGTACAGACCTGTCTGCTGACGTATGCTTTCCGCCCCTTCAACAGAAGTGAAAAGAGCAAGCGCGTGAAAGCAAGAAGGCGGTCCGCAGAAAGAGGGAGTACAGACAGCCGGTAAAGGATGAGAGGAAAGACGTAAGTGGCGCACACCTCCGCTCCCCCTTCAAGGAAAGTTTCCTTCGAATCCAAGCCCGCACAAACGATTCGACCTTTGCCTGTACTTCCGACCAATCCTTTCCAACTAGAGACCCGGTCCGAACCAAACGCCAAGGATCCGAACCGGGCCATCGGTCCAGCTGAAATCACCTGGACTTGCTCTGGTTGACAATGGCCCCTGTTACTTCTTCGTTCCGAGCGAGCGCCTTAGTCACCGCTTCTATGTCTTCCCGGCTGGACACAAAAACGGTGACATCATCGGCATACGCGTAAACCCTGACTCGCGCATAGTGAGGAGGGATAGCGCTTCCGCGCAGGACTGGTGTAGCCGCCCCGTCCCTTAATTTTTGAAGGAAGGGCTCCAACGCCAGGACATAAAGCAGGGGCGACAGCGGACAACCATGACGCACCGAACGAGAAACCACAAACGACTCCGAAAGCCTACCGTTTACCTGTACCGCTACCGTCGGCAGACGATACAGAATAGAGACCCACTTGCGGAAGTTCAGATTAAAACCGGCAGCCTCTAGAACAGATTCCAAGAAGCCATGGTCGACCCTATCGAAAGCCTTGGACTGATCTAAATTAATCAGCGCGACTTCAGTGTCGTCTTCTATACCCACTAAGGATCGTGCGAACCAGATGCAAATTGTTTTGAATTGACCTCCCCTTCACAGCATAGTTCTGCTCAGGCTCGATCAAGTCAGCGATAACAATCTGCAAACGATTCGCAAGAACACGGGCCAAAATCTTTAACTCTGTGTTTAGCAGAGTTATCGGCCTATAGCTATTGAAATCCCCCACTCCACGTTGGACCCCCTTCTTCAACAATGTGACCACTCCTTTGGTAACCTGCCCAGGGATCGAGCCCTGAGCAAACCAGTGGTTAAACACATCCTTCAGAAGAGGAACAAACATGGGCTACAGCCTCAAGTAAACTTCGTATGGCAGACCATCGAGTCCTGGAGATTTGTTAAAGCCGACCTGCTTCAACACAGTAATGATCTCATCCTCTGTAACGTCCCCATCACAGCTAGCTGCTCGGGCCGCCTCTAGGCGGGGCGAGTCAGCCAAATAGCTGTCAAACTCCTGGCCGCGGAGTCTGGGTAGTTGGGTGAAGCGATTCTCCAAATGCTCGCGGAACCCCTCGTAAATCTTACGAGTCGATACCAGGGTATGTTAGAGACTTTCTTTAACCTAGCGTGAACTACTTTACCTTCATATCGCTCGCTAGCCAAGCGATTGTGGTCCCCCTTAATTAAAGCTATGTCTAGGGGATCCCCCCAGCCACCACCCGGGTCATCTTATCCTCTACACGCTTTTGCGTCCTAGCCCTATCTCGAGCGAGGAGCTGGCTGTAACGGACACAAAAGCGTCTAACATGAGCCTTAGTGCAAACCCACCAACTACTTCCGATAACCGCTCCCACTAAACCCCGCTGAAGTAGTAACGTTAGCTTGTCCCGGAAGTCGGGTATCTCCAGTAAGGAGGTACCTAGCTAACCTAGACCTATCACTTGAACTCAATCGGGCCATGCCCAATGTATGGTCTGAATGACCAAACCAAGTGAACGTGGGACAAGATATAAAATCTATGTCGCCTCTTCTAACTAACATTCTGTCCAAGTAAGTACTCGGACAGAAGGCCGCGCTAGTATGTCACGTCCACATCTCCCGCCCTGGGTGATCAACGCGAAACCTGTCGACAAGATCGCATGAGGCCATCAGGTCAGACAGACTGCTTTCACACCACCCCGGCTCTCTATTTCCCCCGACCTTATCTATCTTGGGGTCAAGGACGGCGTTCCAATCCCCCATTAAATCTACTCACTTTGGACCCCCGAGAAACGTTTCCAATCGTCGATAAAAAGAGTACCTTTCACCAGCAATGTTGGGCGCATAAACCGTAATTATCCGAAACTTACTGTTTTCAACGGCAACATCGACTACGACCAGCCGACCTACCGCATCCGTAAGAACAACGCTCACTGTCGCAGACAGAGTGCGTCTCACTAGCAAAGGGACACCACAACTACGGACATTGCCATATGCTGAGATGACGTCGAAGCCGTCAGTCAGCACATCACAATCCCTATACGAAACGAAGTGGGTCTCCTCGATCGCAGCTATATCTACCTTAAGGGCCACGAGATCCCTCAGCACGCGAACAGCCTTGCTTCGAGATCTCATGCCCCTCACATTAAATGTGGCCAGGTTTAAAGCCATTATCGTTTATTAGATGTCGCAAATGGACCTAAAGTCCTCGGGAGTGAGGACGCCAAAGGCCTGACCAAGACTGCCGGTCAGCAGTTCGGACGAAATCCGTCCGTCTCGAGACATACCTCTCACGTCCAGGGGAAAGGTTAGCTTCAAGGCCCGAAAATATGAGGGATGAACATAAATGGGAACTCTCCCCGGACATTTTGAAGCCAGTTTTTTTTAACGCTGGGTGCTCCTCATCTATAATATTAAATCCCGGAAATGCCACCTGTCCCTCCTCTACCATCCTCCAAAGGGCCCTTGCTCTACTGCCCTTGTCCTGCCTTAGGAAAGTGGTAATTTTGGGTGCATCTTGAAAGTTCAGGGGATTTTGAACTTGTTTCCCATCAACATAGGGTAAACGCCTCCAGTTGCTTCAAATATCTCCTCTGTCTCCCGTTCAAGTTCGACTGAACCTGGGAGGCATCGGCTATACACATTTTTTCCCCTGGGCAAGAAAGGGAGTTTTTGTGTTCATTCCCGTCTGGTGACCGGCTGAGTAGAAGTTGTAGGTTTCACCTCCTCGTTGACTTCTACCGGCTTCTCTGGAGCTGCTTCTGCCACAGGTTTCTCCGCAATTTTCTCCTTTTCTGGAGATGCTCCCTCACAAGGGTTGTTAGAAAGGAGAGGGGTACTCCCCTAAACCAATACTGTGGGTGTTGGAGGTTGGGGAGTTTCAGGTTAGGCATTCCAAGTGTCAGGATCAACTGAGCCTTCTTCCATCTTTTCTTTCTCTTCCTCGTTTAGGGCCTCTTTTTTCTTTTTCGCTTTCGGGTCCTTTTTAGGCTCCTCAACACTTTCCACTGCCATTCTCTCCTCCTCTATTTGGTCTTCCTCCGATTCTGAAGAGTGCTCCGAAAGTTTTCTCTTGACTGCCGGTGTTGGCGTCATTTCGTGTTGGGCTAGGTTATGACTAACTTTGGCCCTATCACTCTTTTTAGAAACCACTTTGTTCCAACCCGAGGGAGCCTCCTTAGTTGTTTCCTCAGATGTTGGCGTGGGGTTTCATCCGTTGTTCCTTCCGTTAGAGTCGGCACTTTAGTTGTGGCTACAACTTCTACTTCAGTTGCCACTTTGATTTTTGCTGGCACTGTTTTGGATGTTGAAGACCCAGACGCCGAGGATTTCGCTGCGATCCTTTTCGGGTAATCTTTCGCCATATGCCCCGGCGTCAGGCATTGCCAGCAATGTGGTTTCCTCCCCTCGACAATTAGCTACATTGTCCACGCTTCACATCGGAGTTGCGCTGGTATCGCAAGGAAACTGGCGTAATTCAGCCTCATTTTAAAGATATATTCCCCCGTGAGAATATTTCGTGGGGCCACGGACCGGAAGAACCGCCTCTACATCTTCATATTGAGACATAATGGCACCCAGATGATCTGTGCCAATGCAAAATGGGACGGAAAGTATCTTAACAGTCGTCCGCCTTCTCTCCAGGTACTCAGTTTTGATCCTCAGCCCTTTCCATAAGATATCATTTCTTGATACTTTCCCTGCCTGTTCCGGGGAAGGGAGCAGAATATCCCACGCTGCATATAATTTTTTCAAGAAATATGTGGCTGGTATATTTAAGTCCCCCAGCATCTGATACCTTCGATCTTTAGGGACCCCAGTGAGCCCTTTTAACTTGATGTCTGTGGTCACCAGAGTCATTATTCTAGCTCTGACACTCTCCAGAGTACCAGGGATGAGTTTGATTTTATTTCCCTCCATAAGGTCTTTATATTTGTCCGTGAAGAGTTTTTTATAATGCTCTGGTGTCTTCTGGTTCTAGGGCCCCCATGTTGTTATTTTTCTTTGGACCTGAGGAGAATTTATGGATGGGGTATTCTGCCCTGCTGGAATCTGGGAACTAGAGTTACTCAGAGCAGGCCACGCATCCGGTAGTGCTTTTAAGGTCCCCTTTTTTGCTTTTCCTGTTACTTGACTTTCTTCTTCTAAAGACGAATCTCCTGAGGAGCACCCAAAAAACAACCCTGGCCTATATAATTTTTGGGCTATCTCTAAGTCTAGGGACTGGCTTTTTTTAAGAGCCTGCGCCTTATTGCCCCTACGATTGCGTCCTTCGAAATCAAAAGGGATATTTCTCGGGAGACTAGTGCCGACGGGATTGTTAAAATCCCCGAAACTAAGCTCACATGAGCTACTGGCTGCTGCGGCAACCCTTGCAACTGCACGAACTTGGGCGCACTTGGGTGTGCTAACCCCCGACATGGGCATATCCCATAAAGATACTGTAAAGCACTCGGATTGCCGCTCGGTGCGAAAGTCCCCTACGCAACTGGATTGTCGCTCGGTGCGACAGTCCCCTTCACAACTTGGGCGCACTCGGGTGTGCAACCCCCCTCTGTCTCAACTGGGGTGCATTCGGGTGTGCACCCCCTCCTTCACTGCTACCATCAGATCATACTCGGTAGTACGACTGACGAGGTCCAAAACGGTGCCTTCGGCGGTCACACCCTGGTTGTTGTCAGCCCCGGTGACAACTCCGGTTTGTGAAGCCGGGGGGCTTCCATCATAATCCGATCCTACTGAAGCACAGCACCCGCCGTTTGGGAGCCGAGGAGACCGTCACCGCCCGTGAGATCGGTACGTGGGTCACCCCGAACACCTGCCAGCTGCTTAAGTGCGCACCTCAGTAGAACGCTGAAAAAAAGAGAAACAGTAAACATTTAATATTGCCCAAGAGGGGCCAAAAAAAGAAGAAGAAAAAATCCCCAAGAGGGGGAGAAAAAAGTGACCAAAAGCCCCAAAAGGGGGCTTGGTCAATAATAAAAAGCTATAAACCTGGCCAAAGGCCCGGTAGCTGATAACTGGACTTATGATAAAATGAAAGTGTCGCAACTGAGAACAGATACTACACTTTGTAGTTTGGTATATTTGTCTACCTCCCACAAGGCAAGATGTGACACAAGGTCGGGAAAGTGGGATTAGATAAGCCAGGGCTCGAGGTGAGTCTTCTTACCTTTCTTTTAGTAAGCGACATCAAGCAGCTTTGTATAGTATACATTGAATTGTGACTGTTATTTTTTTTAAATTACAGTCATACTTCATATTGGTTAATGTTATGATATTATTCTCATGTTAGTACGTACGTTATAACGTTTTTGTTTAGTTTCAATAGAGTATACTGATCTATGTAATAATATTCTTGTTATGCTCGTACGCACGTCATCACCTTTCATAATCAGTTAAAGATCAGATCATCCGATCAGAAACTATAATACTAATCTGAGGTTGGTCAGATCAACAAATCCGACTTTACACATTTCAATATGAAATAGGGATCAGAGCAGTGCAATGTTAAAGAAATACATTGGAAAAGTCACATTGGTTTTATTGGTTTGCTAACAATTATATGGTAATAAGACATGATATAAGTTGTTTTAAAAACAATCAAATTTATACATTTTTTTTTTAAATAAACATAAATACATGTTCGTTTCATTTATTTAAATAATATGTTGTTGGCAATGACAATAATTTTACCGTAGAATAACTTCTTTAATGATATTTATGTTGGCCGACATTTATTCATTCAAAAAGAATATTATTTTCAACAGTAAATTATGAATGTTAATGGAACACGCGGTGTGAACTTTCCCGTTGGTCTCGCTTGTAAGATATTAATTAAATGAATACTGCGTTGAAGACATCAATAGTTATTCCCCTTTTATACACAAACGAAACGGAAGCAGTGGTATCGTCTTACTTTAGCGACACAATTTCTGATCGATAAAAATAATTGCCGCAAGAAAGCTTTCAGAAAATAAACCTCTCTCTATTTTCTTTCTCTCTCTCTCTTTCTCTCTCTCTCTCTCTCTCTCTTGCTCTCTCTCTATCTATCTATCTATCTATCTATCTAACAATTTCTCTGTTTCTCTATCTCGATAATTTAGGCTCTTAATAAATGTAATGATTTCGATTATAAAGTTCGTTTTTTATTAGTGTAAGTCAAACAAGTCAATGATTATTTTACTCAGATATTTCCGCTGTAACCTGACATATATCAGGATGATTTCCATTAAAATATGCCCAAGTTATATCCCTTGAATTATTACTCACTAACGAAGAAACGTGCTTTCCGATTTTCTTTAAAACGTTAAATATAACTAATCCAACCATAGTTCGAATTTGAAACCGGAAACATGTATGAAATTTAAACGTATATATATATATATATATATATATATATATATATATATATATATATATATATATATATATATCAGTGTTGAAGTCTTGCTTAATCAAGTAAGATTTGTTTGCTATATAGGAAAAAATGTATTAACAAAGTTTTAGAAAAAATATATAATCAAATCTTACTTCTCAACTCCGACATTTTTTCTATTTCTTGCATTGTGATAGCCTTCTAATACTCCTCTACACATATGTATATGTGTGTGTATGAATGAATTAATATTGAATTATTAATACCTACTGACGCTACCGAGAACTGCCACGTAATTAAGAGAACTTAAGCTGTATATGTACCTAGAAGCAGACACAGGTAGAAGACTAGTCGAGAGTGTTCTACAAACGTATTCGGAACTTAGCATCAGAGCTTTTTGAAAGTCTATTTTTAACATTACCGAAAGTGCTCGTATAATATGTTTATAAATAAATATTAAATTATTATTACCTACAGACGATAGCGTTTCAAACTAATTGCTCTCATTAGTGCAGGAAAGTAACGATGTCAGACGGTCGGGAGGCACGAACCCGGTTCACAGGGTCAGCCTACAATCTGCAAACAGTAGCAATATCTACTCGGCTACTGGAAACTGTAACGTAATTAAGGGAAATTAAGATGTATATGTAACTAGAAGCGGGGAGATAGAAGTAGAAAGTGTTCGACGAACGTATTCGGAACGTTGCATTAGAACTTTTGGACAGCTTATTTTAAACACTACCAAGAGTGATGCAAAATGAATAATATAAGCAAAAAACTATATTATTTATGTATTAATTAACGTTTCGTCTTTATTGTATACTTCCTCATGATGAAGTACAATGCAAAGAATAATCATACAGCCATTAATATTTGTTTTCCTAAAGATGTTCGAGTTTCGGCATGGGTGCAAATGAAACAGCCATTTCATATGTTTATCTTTTTCATTAACAGCCATGCCGACACTCGAACGTTTGTTAGGCAAATCAAAATTTATAACCGTATATTATTTCTGCATTATTTTTTTCTTCTAGGAACTCAAGAATAAGGACGAAATGTTGCTGAAACCATAACTACTATAGTAGTTAGCTTTTCTTTTTTGAGTTAATATCACATCGGATCATTTTATCTCTATTTTTATCCATATACGTAAATATATATACGCAATTTAGCAGGTATAAGCTTACATTCTATACATATTTTTTCCGGAAGAGTAATTACGAAACTATCAATATGTTTTGCATTTAAATAATATAGCACGCCATGAAATCATGTTGTATATTATATGATGCAGCCATTATTTCATTTTGCGTTTAATTAAAATAATCTTTTTGTCAAGTTTAGATTTAATATAACAGTCCTTTTTATGTGGTAAGGTCTCAATTAAAACAAATTAGATTGCATTCTCGCTTGCCATATATATATATATATATATAGTCTAAAGAAGCTTTGAGTTATTTTAAACAAAAAGACAAAAAAAGAAGGAAAATGCAGTTTAAATTCCCACAGAAACTAATATATATATATATATATATATATATATATATATTAGTACTTCATGTATCCACATAAAATATTATAAGGAGATATAATTTTTTATGTATCAGTTTTCAGTATTTACTTCAACAGTGCTCGATACGCAAGTAGAGCTAGGTAGTAAGCAATTGCCATATATATTTTCATTGCTTACTATATATATATATATATATATATATATATATATATAATGATAATAAATATTTGTTATTGTTTATTATCTATGTAGGTATACGTTTCGTCTTTAAACCGGGACTCATCAGTATAGAGATATTACTATTCACTACCGGTCATGCGATTACGAGTATTTTACAACTCTAATTCAACGCCTTAAACACACGCCAAAGTTTAAATAGCGAATAAACTGTGATAATTTTAACAGGTTATCGGCGGATATAACGTCTAGAGCGTTCTACTTTTTTGACGAAGGAACGATGCATTTAAAGCTTGTGACGTCTGCTGTGTTAATACTACACATACAGTGCTCTACTTTTTCGAGGAGCGACAAATAATAATATATATATATATATATTCATATAATAGATATATGTAAAATTACATATTTACAACTTTTGTTTTTATCTTACACAGCGGGAACTGGTCTATGTTTTTAGCAACAGAATATTTAGCAACGCCTAGCTTTTTTATAATACCATTGATGTGTTGGTTTTGGAATTGTAAATGGACTCTACCTATTTTGCAGTACCCAGAACAAATGGGCACCCACTAAATTTATGGCTGCGCAGTGAATCTATAGTGTGGAAAAGATTGCGCATTTAGCAACCGCACATTTCTTTAACCGCCATTACTTGGGTCAAATACGACTGGAAAATATGTTAGGGTGAGTAGATAAAGATTGTCGTTTTATTGTTTTTTTTTCATTCTACGGCTGTGAAATTTAGTATACCTTACATGTTTTTTATTACCTGAAGAGATAGTGTATTGATTTGTACATTACTTACAACACAATGCGGTCGGCAAATAAATATACCATATCATTACTTCGAATGTAAATTTGAACCAAGTAAATTCATCGAAAGTGGTGTAATTGATCATCTATTCACATATTATTGTATTATATCGCTCTCTCTCTCTCTCCATTACTTTGTATCTATTGATATATTTCTCTTTATATATCTACCTGTCTCTTTCTCTGTATCTATTTATACACACACACACACATATATATATATATATATATATATATATATATATATATATATACATATATATATATATAATATTTGTTAGTTTTTTTTTATTATCTATGTACGTATACGTTTCGTCCTTGTTGGTCGGGACTCATCAGCATAGAGATATAACTATTCAGTACTGGGCGCGCGATTCAAAATACCGTCATACGAGAATTTTACAACTCAAATCCCAACAGCTTGAACCACTCGACCATCGCTTAATAGCAAAATGAAAAGTTATAATTTTGCACTTATTTCGGCGCTTCACGTCATAAGAGTTTTCAACTTAATGAAAGTAACGACGCATGTATAGCTAGCGACGTCATGCTGTGTTAATACTACACTTACAGAGCCCATCTCGAGGGTGTTCTAGTGGCTAGAAATATTTTTTTTGGTTTGTTTATTATCTAGTGCGTATACGTTTCGTTCTTTTTAACCGGGACTCATCAGCATAGATATTAATGCACACGTATATTGATTGTTATTTTAAATAACTAAAGAGTTAAAAGTGAAAAAAATGAAAATTGTAAAACTGATGCCGATATGTCAAACTTGCGTCCTAAAACACATTTCAACTTGGTTTGTACTATAAAACTAATCAAATATTTCGTTCCATAATTTATTCAGTTTCTCACAGATACAGTAGCCCATTAAACTCTAAATAACATCATCTACGCTTCAGCAGATGAAACTTGAACATTAAAGTCGCAACTCTAAGGTACTAATTAAATTGCTGACGAGACATCCGGGTATTGAATGTACTTAGTGTTCATGCTTTACAACTGAATTCCGAACATCCCCATGCACTCAGAGCTGATAAACACAGCCATAAATAAACTCATATAAATAAAAATGGAGGGCATGCGTATGTTTTGTAAATTCATATTTAAAAAAATGGAAGTATTTATTGGATTTTATTTACATTTATTAAGCAGGAAATACGGTCGATATTCTTGGAAAACCTACTGTTTTAAAGGAAATGACTATATATTCTTTCATTGATTTATAATTCTTTAGTCAACAGCCAATACAATCCTTACGCGTTAATATGTGAAGTTTACTATTTTTAGAGCACTACATTCAATTGTGTTATTATTATTCTATCGGGGCAGATTGCTTAAATATGATATACAGAAATGCCCGTCATATAGATTGTGTATCTATTTTGTTTATATATTTAAGTTAAATACCAACATATTAACTCATGTTTACTTAGTGTATAACTCTTAGTATTGATTTACTCCTTTCCAGGAGTTAGGCACAAGGCCAGTTTTTATCTTACTCCCACAAGTAAGATGTAACTCAAGGTCGGGTCGGGAAAGTGGGGTTTATAAATTGAATGGGCAGCCCCGTCGGCATTCCCCGTCGGGGGCGCCTCAGGCAGTAAGCAATAAACTTACTCCTCCCCAAAGAGGGGAGGCGAAGCCTGGGAGGGTGGACCTCCTAGAACTGCACAGGACAGACCCATAGACCGGCGTAAATCAAGCCCCGAAGGCCAAGACAATATCAGTTTATGGGGTGCAGTATCCATCGGAACAGATACTACACTTTGATCTTAGCCAAAAGGCCAAGTGTTAACCAGATATTTATGAATAACATACAGAACTTGACACATTCTTAAAAAAACTGTATACTGCTTTCACGCCTGTTTTGCAGGCTTTCCTCAAGTTGCAGTGCCCAGAAGTTATGCTGGATGTGAAGCGACCGCGCTACATTCTCTTTATAAAAGCGGTACCTTACTGAACCCGCTCTCTAGATGTTTTTTCGATAATATGGGAAACGATTCAGAAAAGATTGGAATAAATAAAGCTTTAAGGATATTTGTGAGCGTAGGGCACGATACTTCTGTATCGATGGTTTGCAGTTCTCTTAATTGTTTGTGCGATAGTTTACAATAAGGTTCTCTGTCACACACACACATATATATATATATATATATATATATATATATATATATATATATGATGTTAAAGCGTGTGTCTCCATACGGTTTCATGTTTTGGTAAACTTACCATACAAATCTACAGCTAATTCAAAATTGAGTTGTTTAACTTCGTTTTATTACCAGTTCTCACACAATTACTGACCCGTTTAATACGTGCCTTTAATATCGTGTGGGGTCAAGCGGAATTTGAGTTGTAATAGGTTGAGGAAATGTTCGTAGCATATTGTTTTATCTATACAAACATTATTAGCGCCGTAGGTAGATGGTACAACTGCGCTTTTATTAGACGTATCGTATCATTACAATAGTTACATTTACTGAAATCTGACTTTGAATAAAGTTGCAGTTGCACCACTTATGCACATATGCAGCACATATATGGTCAAACTGCGAATTTATTCAAACACTAATGCCATAAGTTGATTATTAATTTACTGTAATTAGACATTGAATAAATTTGCAGTTGATACATGTATGCACATATGTTGCCTATATATGGTTAACTAGCGTGTTTACTTCATTTATCCGAACATTTTTAGCTACGAATGTGCATAGATTGTGCAACTGTGACTTAAGTTTTTTGTCAAATGGAATGTGAGTTGTAATAGAGTGAGGAGATGTTTGTGATATATGTTTTTTATTTATATCCACAGTATTAGCTTCCTATGTATATGGTGCAACTGCAACTTCATTCAACGTCTTGTATCATCAGTATACGATTCATTAACTAAAATTATACGTTGAATAAAGTCGACGTAGAAATATGTACGCACATATGTAGCCAATATTGTTTGTATGAAAAGTATCCTATAATAAAGCCTTGCCTGTTATTTAGCACTATCTTATAAACACTTGACTACTATTGGATTAAACAATAGGAGCAACAACCAACGCGGTCTACACACAAGATGTTAATACACATATTTGAATGATGTTTTCCTGTTATATAGTGTTACGTATTAGCTCTAATTTTTCACACACATTGGTAATACAGATGCTTTATGCACCCAGTAAGAAGAAAAATAATTAGAACAGTTAATTTAAACTCTTCATGAATGTGTATATAGTGCTTCTGGTGGTTTTTCATTGCTGTTGTTGTTAAGTAAGTTAACATTCTACATGGAGCTAAGAATGCTCGTGCTTAAGGATACTCTGATCTCTATGAAGTTCGTTTCGTTAGTCACAGCTATTTGTAAACCGACAATATTACAGGTTTAACGCTTGACTCTGGAAGCAACAATGCACGATGATGTCATGCGAAGTCGCGGAAGGTTAGACGCATGGCACACAAAGGAAGTGTGCAGCAGCAACGGTGCCAGTGTACCTCAATTGAGTTGTGGTCCCCTACTCACACGGTATTGATTTACATTAAGACAGAGATATAGACGATCTGATGACGAAAGATCATGAAGCCGACTTCTCTTGGAGTTTCACTAGAGCCCGGTTAACCGTGTAGCTCTGACCTAACCACGTTGTCGCCGATGAAGTGGTTAAACTTAAGAATGGTGGTTCTGGTGCAAACTGAAAACAGCGATAAGTCATCGCTTAACATTCTCTGTCTGTGCAATTGGTACAGTGTAAGACCGATAACAATTGTAGAGAAATACTGTTTAATATTTTTCCTTAATCAATGAAAACATTCCGTTAATCAAATTAGTATGTTTTATCATGACAATAACATAAGTGTTTCTTCCATTGAACACAGCTAAAATGTTAGCCTTTGTATCGATGTTCCTTCTTCTAATAAGTCCACTTCATACTGTTAAGAAGCAACGGTTATAAGTCCCACTGTCTTTTGGCGTGTATGCTTGCTTCTAAATGCGAGCGTCTTGCCTTCCACTATTGTCATACATTGCCTTTTAAACTGATAGTTATCCTTGTATGCAAAGTATAGATACGCAGATAACCCCTACATCAGTCATTCGCTATACAGTGATTGCAAATCTCCGGCAGACACCGTGGACGCTTTGAGCTAGGTGACATTTGCTATCAAGGGTAGTTTATAAAGATCCGGTACTTACACGAGGGATAACGTGAAATATGGTAAAATCCATAAATGAAAGTGGTGATACAGAATCGACTGGATACGAACGTGGCATACCAAAGGAATAAGTCGCCTTCGGAATCCACGTTTTCACTTTATTTGAACTTTAGTTTATTTTCTTTAGAATTGTTCTCAGTAGTGATTCATTTGTTTAGATTGTGTACGTTTATTGAGCACAAACACGGCGCATTGCAACTCGGATGCATTGGGCTACAGCAATTAGGAGTTAGATAACACAGGTGCTTCTTAACTGGGTTGGTTTGAAGCAAGATTGTTGCTACCATCACATTTAAATTAATGCATGTCGGTACGGACGCTTAGACTATATTCAGGAAGTGGATTCTAAAGATAAATAATTTGTAGAAAGAATCCTTGTAGAGTAATACGGTATCCGGCATCTGGGTGCGTCTACTATGAAGGCGTTAGATTTAGCGCCTAATCGCGTAGATAAGGGTTGATTTATGTTGACACGATGTATCAGCAGTAAGTTTGTCGGCTCACTTTCTGTAATAGAGCGTGTAAAACAAGTTCAGGGATGAAACATTGTTGCGTGTGTCTTATCATAAGGAGTAGTTGTAGTTATATAAGCAGAAGTATCAGTTTAAACAGTAGTAATAGAAAATAAAAGTTATGTCTCCGAACGATACATTCAACATGTGAAGAATGACTAATTCGATATTTGGTGTAATTCGTACGTGTATATTCTTAAGGTAACAAAGAACGAGGGGCATACTTAAATGTGCTATATTATAATACATATATTTTGTTTTCTATATAAGCTGTGCATTATACTTTGTCGGAAATGTAATTTGTCTTTGTTTTTTAATCATTAAGTTTGAAAGATTTACCGTTTCCATTGTATTTTTTAAGAGACAGGATTAAGGCTAATCCGGTCTTCAAGTATTCACTCATTTCTATCACATTACTTGATGAATGAAACATAATGTACTTTTATGAACCGAATCTACTGTTTTTATTGGCACAATAAGTTTTTATTTCATTCTCGTTAAATAGAATATCCGCAAAACAAAGTAAGAATGGCCAATCGTTGGTGTAATTATTTCCGTCAACGTGTTTTATGGTTAACGCGGCGTTCGTATCATACGGACTGATTATAGTGTTATAAACACTTCTGTTTGGTGAGAACTGTCAGAGTTGTTTCCCCTTTTCCCCACGAGGTGAACTCAGACAGATTTATTCTCTTTTGGTGTCGATAAATAGACGGAAGTGCGACGTCATTTATCTCTATTAAAACAATTACTTATAATTAACCCTTGAAGATGGCAACCTTCATATACATTTCATTTAACCGGACAAGTAGTTTTGGAATTTACTTAATTTGAAATTATTTCCGCTAATGGCTTTATGTTTCTTTCATGTCTGACCAACAATTTTGAACAGAAAACTTGGTATACAATAATCGATATAATTAAACACTAAGGTATTACGTGTGTGTGTGCGTACGTTATAACATTTCCAAAACATTAGAACATTTGAGATCAGGTCAGCACAAATGGTGATTTGTGATTGATATCATATCGCTAAGGTAAGAAAGTCAGACTTAACCTATTTCAAATGAGTTGTTCAAAAATAATGTTTTGCCTCCCGTAAACTCAAATAGTACAATTTTAAATAACTGAATTTCCTAAAATAACCCTCATTTTGTTGATTTAAAGACAATTTAGCTAACAATAATTTTGACCGTACGAATACAAAGAATATATGTTATGTTGTAAAACATTACATGATAAATAAATACGGATGTGATGTGTCTTTTTATTAATTTTAAGTCTATGGATCTGACAATCTAAATCATTTCTACAAAATAATTATATTTTAATTATTTAGCTTTCTGAATGACAGTGGATTTTTTAAAAGTTTTAAATAAAGGTCATGAACGAGGATATTAACACACATAGTTATTTCTCTAGTTTGCTATATGGCATAGTATTGAGCTCCAATTCTTTTATCAAGCAAAAATACAATGAATTTTGATAACTTCATAAAAGAAAAATTATAAATGTTGTTAAAATTATAATTATAGTAATTATATCTATATCTATATCCATATATATTTCTGTCTGTCTCTCTTTATATATATATATATATATATATATGTATATATGTATAAATATATATATATATATATATATATATTTATATATATATATATATATATATATACCACTACATTTATTTCATCTTATTTAGTAAATCAAAAACATAATATACATTAACATCAATACATAGATAGAGTGTGTTACTGTACTACAGCTTATTAGTGCCGTTTGAATTAACAATAATCTTATCTGAAAGCGAAACCGTACCGTTTTGTAAATAGCCTTACTTCTTACTGGCTTCTGGATAGTCGCAAGCTTCAACGTAACGGACCTATTTATGGTTATATACATATCACTAGCTACATACATAGCCATATTCTTCTGCGGATATCGTAGTATCATCGCTAATTGCCAATGCCGATATATGATCCTCTTTCTCCAATTAGCTCTCTCCCTCTCCCTTTCTCTCTCTCTCTCGAACATCGTATATATACACGTATATATATATATATATATATATATATATGTATGCACACATATATGTATGCATCATGTGTGTGTGTGTATGTGTCTGAGTGTTAGATTGCATCCCTTCTTTGTTTATAACTAGTCTATGTGACTAGGTGTTAGATTGCAGTTCTAACCTGTATATAACTTGTCTATGTGTATGAGGGTTAGGTTGCATGTCTTCCTTGTATATAACTAGTGTATGTGTCTGAGTCTTGACTGCATCCCTGCTTTCTATATAACTAGTATGGTTGGGTGACTGTTATATTATATCCCTGCTTTTATATAAATAGTTAATGTGTCTGAGTGTTAGATTGTATGTATGCCTTGTATATAACTGGTCTATGTGTCTGAGTGTTAGATTGCAACCCTGCCTCGTATCCTGAATCCTTGCCATTGTATATCACCAGTCTATATGTCTGAGTGTAAGATTGAATCCCTGCCCTGTAAATTACTAGTCTATATGTATGAGTGTAAAATTGCATTCCTGCCGAATAAATAACTAGTCTATGTGTATGAGTCTTAGACTGCAGCACTGCCTTGTATATAACTAGTCTATGTGTCTGAGTGTCAGATTGCAACCCTGTCTCGTATCTAACAAGTCTATGTGTCTGAGTGTTAGATTGTATCCCAGCCTTGTATATAACTGGTATATGGGTATGAGTGTTAGATCGCATCCCAGCCTGTATATAACTAGTATATATGTCTGAGTGTAAGATTGCATCCCCGCCTTTAAATAACTAGTCTATATCGATGAGTGTTAGATTGCATCCCTGCCTTGTAAATAACTAGTATATGTGTCTGAGTCTTAGACTGAAGCTATGCCTTGTGTATACCTAGTCTATGTGTATGAGTGTTAAGTTACACGTATGCCTTGTATATAACGAGCTCTTGTATGGGTGTGTTTGATTGCATCCCAGCCTTGTATATAACTACTCTATGTTTATGAGTCTAAGACTGCCCCCTGCCTTGTATATAATTGGTCTATGTGGATTAGTGTGTGATGGCATGGTTGTCTGTATATAATTTGTCTATGTATATGAGGGTTAGATTGCATCCCAGCTTTGTATATAACTAATATATGTGTATGAGCTTTAGATTGATTTACTGCGTTATATATAATTAGTCATAGTGTTAGATTGAATTCCTGCCTTGTATACAACTAGTCTGTATGTCTGAGGTTTAGATTGAATCCCTGCCTTGTATATTACAAGTCTATATGTATGAGTGTAAGAGTGCACCCCTGCCTTGTAAATAGCCAGTCTATATATATAAGCGTTAGATTACATCCCATCATCGTAAATAACAAGTCTATGTGTCTGAGCCTTAGCCTGCAACCCTGCCTTGTATATAACTAGGCTATGTGTATAAGTGTAAAGTTACATGTCAGCCTTGTATATAACTGTCCTATGTGTGTGTGTGGTGGATTGCACCAAACCTTGTATATAACTACTATATGTGTCTTAGACTGCATACCATCTTTATAAACTATTAGTCTATATGTCTAAGTGTTAGATTGCATACATGCCCTGTAAATAACTAGTCTATGTGGTTGAGTGTTAGACTGCAGCCCTGCCTTGTATATAACTAGTCTATGTGTATAATTGTTAAATTGCATGGATGCCTTGTATATTACTGGTATATGTTTATGAGTGTTAGATTGCATCCCATCCTTGTATATAACTAGTCTATATGTATGAGTGTCAGATTGCATCCCAGCATTGTATATAACTAGTTTATGTGTCTGAGTCTTAAACTTCATACCTGCCTTGTAAATAACTAGTCTATATGGCTGAGTGTTAGATTGCATACCTGCCGTGCACATAACTAGTCTATGTGTCTGAGTCTTAGACTGCAGACCTGCCTTGTATATAACTAGTCTATGTGTATGAGTTTTATATTGCATCCCAGCGTTGTATATAGCTGGTTTATGTGTCTAAGTGTTAGATTACATGTATGCCTTGTATATAACTGGTATATGTGTCTGGGTGTTAGATTGCCCCTCTGCCTTGTATATAACTATTCTATATGGGTGAGTATGAGATTGAATCCCTGCCTTGTATGGGACTATTCTATGTGTATGAGTTTTAGATTGCATCCCTGCCTTCTATATAACAAGTATATTTGTATGAGTGTTTGATTGCATTACTGCCTTGTAAATAACTAGTATATATGTCTGAGTCTTAGACTGCACCCCTGTCTTGTATATAACTTGTCTATGTGTCTGAGTGTTAGACTGCATATCTGCCATGTATATAACTAGTCTAGGTTTATGAGTGTTAGATTTCATATCTGCCTTGTATATAACTAGTGTGAATTTTAGATGGCACCGCTGCCTTGTATATAGCTTGTCTATGTGTCTGAGTGTTAGATTGCATCCCTGCCTTGTATAAAACCAGTCTACTCTAAAACTCTTCTTTTTCATCTTTCTTAACTGTATTTTTACTTTTGCTTTTTGGCCTAACCTCGTAAAACAAGCAATTAATTAAGACATTTGCAGATTTAATCTAATACCTGTCAAAAATCCCCCGCCAGCATTTGTCTCCTCATCTGTGGTCTGCCCAATAATATATCCGAACAAAGAACAAAAAAAAAACTAATCCATTATTCCTGAGACGCCGTCTATAAGAAAGTCATTAAATAGTGAATCATGAAAACCAACAATAGACGAGCAATGTTTTAAGCAGACGATGTCAAATGTACGACTTTTTATCCTATCATTCATATTTATCTCTACTCTTCTGGTTTCTCTTTTCCTTGTCAGTTTTTTTTGTTTAATTTCAGGCCGTCATATGTGAACGGATGTATATTTAACGTAAGCGATACGTTCATCATTTGCCGACAAGGCCTATTACCTTTTTGCATTGCTTTTCATTATTTAGGTATTAAATGATATTTTCTCCCCAATAAAAAATCATGTTAGCTTTGTAATACTTTAAATAACAATGAGTTTAATGTAAATATATCCAAAAAACAAAGCATCCACCTTGGTTTACAGTTTAACGGAGTGGGGCGCATATTTAAATGAGTCAGTGTAGAGGTTAGAGTAAGGGCGTAACTTTACAAAGGTGCGAAGTAATCAAATTTGATTACGAGTTAATGGTAAAAGCAGCACGGAAATGAATAAGAATGTAAACAATGAGTATGCTGTGTACAATATTATTTAATTTGAAGCGAAGCAATATTGACGTATTATTATGTCGTCTATAAATATGTACCGGTAGCTTATATCGTTTTCTCTCTCTATTCCCCTCTCCCTAACTCTCTTACTCTCCCTTTATCTCTCTCTATATTTAACGCACTCCCTCTCCTTATTCTTCTGTTCGAATAATGCACCTACGAAAATGAATAAATAGCTGTGGCATTGGTTTGAATGTATATGTATGGCTTATGAATAATTAACAACGTTGAGACTTTACAAACTAGGTCTCGCAATGAGATATCACCCGGCATGTACTGTTCCGTTTATGAGAACATAGACAGCAACAGGGCCAAACCCACTTTCATCTCTTCACGAAGCTGAGATTATCATAATCGACATGGTGATATCGCCACCAACATATCAGTGACAAATAAGAGAATATAATGAATATACTTATTATTATTATTATTATTATTATTATTATTATTATTATTATTATTATTATTATTATTATTATTATTATTATTATTATTAATATTATTATTATTATTATTATTATTATTATTATTATTATTATTATTAATATTAATATTATTATTATTATTATTATTATTACTAAAATAATATATAATTAGGCATTAACGCGCGCTTGAACTGATCGATGCTATATTGAAAGGGTATCGATACTGTAGAACATAAATGTTGGAATTGAGAGAAGGGGAAATTTGAAAAATACAGGGAAGAACGAAAGGAAATGCCATACCAAGTAAGTTTAATAAATATTGAAAGAAAAATATTACGTTCTCATATAATCCAAATTTAAACTTTTCCACTCTAACCTATGTATCTTCTCAAATGTCTATATTATTGTGTCTCTTTTTCATATTTACCTCGCTCTTTTCTTTCTTCTTTTCTCTTTTCTCTTCTTTTTTACGAATTACCATAATGATATTTTTCCCCCCAACGTGTCTTATCATTCACATTTATTTCATGTAAGATTCTTTTCTTTCCACCCTCTAAAATATTGATGCGTCAATGAAGTGTGCACCGTAACAGAAATCAATCAAAATAACAACATCGATAGAGTATTTCATTGGATGCAGACTATAGTCATTTCCGCAACATTTTTATAAACTTTTACAAAGTGTTGTTCAATCAAAAGCAAGATTCACTTTTAACGCTTAATGTTGAATTAGATAGTGAAAACAATGATGCTCTTCGATATAAAATGAGACACATTGAAGAAGGCATTCATTATTCAACGGTTGTCAATTTCAGATTCTAAGCTTCCACATATAACTTTTACTAAGAAAATTGGAAAATAAGTGTCAGACGTAAATAAAATGACTTTTCCCGAATACCGATGATAACAATGCTAATAAATATTTCAACAGCTATAATAAGAACAATAATCTAAACACCTACACATACACTAACATACAAGAACAAAAGTCACTCCTAATACTGCACACGTCAGCCTGATAAATTATATATTATCGAAGTTTGCAAATGGAAAGTTATAACTCAAAAACTATTTATATGACTGCACTAGCATGGTGTTTTCAAAAAGCATCGGATCAATAAATACGGTTGGAAAATCTCGGAAGTTGAAAATCTGTTAAAGTTTCTAACATGACCGAATTTCACAAGTCATGATGAATACCCAGGTCAAAGTCTAATTAATTATCAGGTTAAGTATGTCGTTGTCTACACCATGAGCTAAGTAGCTAGTTACTATGATGAAGTCAAAAGATGTTTTCGCGAAAATTGTGACATTTTCCTTTACCTTAGATTATTTACCTAGATATGTTCAACTTAAACTAGCTCTAAAATAGATAATGACCAATGGTTTTACACACTTTTGTGACGACTTGCTTAGAGGTGTCGAAGCTTGCCTGTACACACACAAGCAAACCTAGTTTTAAACTCGACCGAAAGCATAACACGCACCGTTTCGCGAAAAATAACATCACTCATACATGTAATTTACACAGAGATACAATGATATCTATATAACAATTTTGCTATTTACTGCATTAGACACAACCGTAACGCTGTCAACACACACTTTACACAATCTTAAATATGTAAATCATCAACGGTCGATCTGAATGTAATGTCAATACTGCGGCTTTTACATTTGTCAACAAGAAGCAGTGCCAACTGATTTTTAAGTTATTTAAAAAAAAAAACAACTTTACTGTATACTTGGTTCTGAAAATCCAATACAAAGTTAAAATTGCAAAGTACTCTCCGCAATCCTCACCAAATCAGAGAAGTAATACTTCTCCGTCGCCGACGTTAGTAAAACTAAAAAGATTTGATCAATGATAATTCATATGAATTCGAAAGACCACAAGATTGATCTTTCCCAATTGCCCATGCCTTGTTTGCATGCCTTGAATCTGGATAAGTTGTGTCACAGCAAGTATGGTTTACTCAATCCAAAGCAGCCCACTTTGTTTCGTTTGTTTTTTTGCGCAACGTACATACGTCGTTTCTTCCCCCGAGTGGGCATACACATGCAATTCTCGGTTGCAGATGTACCCCCTGTTGCAGAACGTCATTGAGTAGCTGCGAACAACGACGCTAGAAGACTTGATAACGTTCGACAGCGAACCGAGCACGCGGCAAAATATTAGCGATATTATATAATAAATACACGCATTTTTCTTCGAACACGAGTGTAGCTACATCTTTTGTATGTTTAACTTGTTTGTTAATCCATATTTATGAAAACTGAAGAAGCGAGGCTGTGCCCTCAAACTACTCCAACCACTTTACCAGACGTGGCTTAGTAAATGTGAGGTCGTACAAGATCCAACTGGAATAAAGATAAATAGATAGATAGATAGATTGATAAAGAAAGAAAGAGAGACATACATACATACAGGCAGACAGACGGACATCCAGACATACATAGAAAGGAAAGCGGGAATAACTCTTTTCTGTCCTTCCGTAACGTATAACGCATCAGTAAGTTGACGGAAAAAAGGTTAACAGCTCACTCTTCTACAATTGTAATGGCCTTCATAATATACAGAATCCTTAAAGCGTGTGACAAGTAGTAAACAAAAGGTCGGCCGTCTTCTATTATACAAGAGAAAGTATGATCAGAAATAATAAGTTTCCTTATTTCAGGTAGCATTTTAAAAGTATAGTATTTGTACGCAAAAGTGATGGCACTTTTCTGTGTCATTTCATGCCCAATCTGCTGACATGTATGTAGACGACGAACATTGAAAAATGTTTATGTAGAGATTTGTTCACGTGTTTTTCTTTCTCTTTAGCTCCTAACTCGAATGCATTGTTTTGATTTGTCTACAGCCAGCTCGAAATTGTTCATCTTACAGGATGTGGATTCGATGACACAGGAGCCATACTGTATTTCAAAATAATATATTGAACGAATACATTTAATACCGTGACCAGATTCTCAATCCCCGTACAAAAATCAAGAAACTTTTCCTACACTGATAATAAATGACCACACGTGACAGCATGACAAGCATAGCCAATATCATGGCAAAAGTTCAATTGGGGGATGCCTCTTTTTTGGTCACTGTTCGCTTCTCGTTCTATTTTGCTCGTTCGGCGCTTTCTTCGTAGATTTAAATAGTATGTATACGATAAAGTAAAGAACAATCATTGCATATACAATTCATATATAGTATGTGGACTATTGTTCATTGTTTGGCGGATACATGGTGTTATTCGACTCGTAACTCATAATACAGTGTTTTTTTTTGCATTTGTAAACAAGAAGCAGTGTCAATTGATGTTTAAGTTTATTTATTTACAACAACTTTAGCGTATTCGTGGTTCTGACGATCCAATACAAAGTGTACATTGCAAAGCCCTCTCCGATATCCTCTCCAAATAAAAGCTTCGATACTTGTCTGTCATGGACGTTAGTAACATCTGTAACTATTCGGTCCATGATAATTCATATAAAAGAGATATACCTCAGTATGGATATTGCCTAATTGCCCATGTAATGTGTGCATGCCTGGGGTCTGCATGAGATCTAGACAAGCTGTGGCACAGTAAGCATAGTTTACTCAATCCAAAGCAGCCCACCTTGTTCGAGTATTTTTTCGAGCAACGGGCACACGGCTTCCGGGGTACGTCTTGTTGCAGAACGTCAGGGAGTATGTGCGGACAGCGTCGATGGAATACTTGATAACATTGGACAGCGAGGAAAATATACTCTCGCCAAACAATATTATATTTAGCATTCGAACTAGAGGTTATCTTCACCTTTTGTATGGTTAACAAGTTTATTCATATTTCTGAAAACGGAAGAAGCGAAGCTGTGTTTTTTCACCAGTCCAAATATTTCCCAGATGTGGCTGAGTAGATTTGGCGTCGGGCAAGATCCATCAGGAAGAAAGATAGATCGATATATATATATCGATAGATAGATAGATATATATATAGATAGATATATAGAAAAAAGGCATACCTTCATACATCCAGTTAGACAGCCAGGAATACAGACAGAGGAAAGCGAGGATAACCTTACCCCTTTGATATTCCGTCACTAATAATGCGTCAGTCAGTTGCCGGGATTAAGGTCAACAGTTCATCTTCTACAATTGTAGTGATCATCGTTATATACAGAATATTTAGTATGTAGACTATTGTTCATTTTCTTTATTTGTAGTGTTTCATAGAATTGTTGGTCGGACACATGGTGTTATTCGACTCGTAACTCATAGGAGCTAACATTATATTTATTTGATTATTGCCGTCCATTTTGCAAGTGTTTGACTTTAAATAACTATCCGAATTACATTAACAGAATAACTGACCATTTCTATATCGAACCGAACTAAGCATACGTAAGTAACATAATGCATTTTTTAATCATTCTAAATTTATATAAAAAAGGTAGTATACATTCAGGTTTAAGATAATTTCAGAATGAAGTCTCAAGTACATCTGAATGATACACTTGGACCTCCATGTATCGCAACGATGCCCCTAAAATATACATAGTAGCTGCAGCAGTGGATGTATTTATTACCCAAACCTTCATCCGTTTGAAGTAGGCATCAACCACTGTTAAGAACATGTGTCCCAAAACTGGACCAGCATAGTGTATTTGAATCTTTTTCCACGGCTGACTTGTATATTCCCAACAATGAATCGGAGTTTTGTTGGGCCGTTTCTGATTTAGCACAAAATTTCACCCTCCTTGGCAGTTAACTCAATATCTCCATCTAGTTGTGGACACCATACATAGCTTCTAGCTAATGCTTTCATCCTCACAATGCCTACAGGAGGCTGGTGTAGTTTCTTCAGAAGGTTTCCTCTCAATTTAGGAGGGATAATAATCCTGCTTCCCCACAGTAACACGCCATCTTCACAGGTCAGTTCCTCCCGTTTATTGAAATAGGGATTTAACTGTTCACTCCAATGACCCCATTGCAGCCATTCATGGTTAATTTGTATACCCAACTCAAGATCGGATCTTTCCTAATATCAGCTCTCACAGCTTAAACCTTTACTGGAGCTTCCACAAGGTCCATCATAAATATTTCATAAGTGGATTTATATATATGTTTTCCTGAGCTCCCAGTGGAAGATGACTCAAACAGTAGGCATTACTATTGAGGGATCTAGTTCGATATTCTAGTTTGTAATTATAGGCAGCCAATAATAGAGTCCGATGCTGTACCCGGGCACCTGTCAGAAATTGTTTTCTCTCTGCAAATATACCACACAACGATTGGTGATCGATGAACATCATGAAAGGGTTTCCAAACAGATATTGCATACTTCCATTCAGCATCTGAGAGCGTTCGGGAGATGTAACATACTGGATTTTAACTGCCATCTCTTATCTTACGAGGCAACACAGCTCCAAAGCCATAAAGAGAGGCATCCACTTGCACAAGTGTGGGCTTGGACGCGTCAAAATGAGTCAAAAGGGGTGATGTACCCAGCATTTTCTTTGTTTCTTCAAAAGCTTTTTTGTTGGTAGGCTTCCCACTTGTAAACTGTGCCTTTCCTCATTAGATTGTGCGGTGGCTCAAGTCGTGTGGACAGATTTGGTAAATGGCCGCGATAATAATTTACTGCTCCAAGATAGGCTTTCAACTGTGTAACACTCCTCTTGCCATCGCAGCCAATTCATCTGAACCATCCTTGTCCACCTTGAACCATAGATAGGTTATTTCTTCACGAAGGAATTCGCACCTGCTTCTTGTCAATGTGAACCCAACTATGCTCAGCGTATTAAATACTCTTACTAGGTTCTTCAATCGGCTGTCATCATCGGGGCCTGAAACTAGTATATCGTCAACGTGTACCTTGCAAAAAGGAATATCATTAAATTGTTTGCTCATCTCCTGTTGAGAAATGTCTGTAGCGTTGTTACCCCGAACTGTAACCTTGTGGGTTGGTATAAAGCCCTGTGTGTGTTTACAGTTTACGGATCCTGGGTACCTTCCTCCAATTTCAGCTGCTGATAGGAGTGACTTAAATCCAGTTTGTGTAATGTTTAACCCTCGCAGTGTGGCAAATAAATCTTCGGTTCGAGGAATAGGGTAGCTGACCCATGGAGCTGCTGCATTGATGGTTTGCTTATAACCCCCACATATTCGGATTCCCCCATTGTTACTTTAAACAACGGGCACAATGGTTTCAGCCCATCTAGAGTATTCTACTCTTTTGTAAATGTGTTGGTTTTCTCCACGTCTTCACTCAAAGCATAAGGTAAAGGCCTGGCTCGAGAACATTTGAGTTCGGCCTCTTTATCAATGGGTATATCCACCTGAAATTCATTCAGACATCACATTTTCACTTAAGTAAGGCATCATATTTTGTAAGTAATGTCTTAAGCCTTCATGGATTCTCGCTGGTTTATCAAAACAACCGTTCTAAGTCCAGCTGCAACATTTCATCCAATATCTACCCAGTAGTGTTTGTACCTCTCCTTTTACAACCAGTAGTAGTAAACAGCTCACTTTTTCTTCATGTAATACGTTTACAACTGTTGTCCCATGAGGTGGTACTATCTCACCCAAAATAGGTTGTCAGTTTTGCTGCGCTTTTTTTGAAACCCTAGATGTTACCCAGCTCTTTACATTTTTTTAGACAAATGACCGAACAAAATGCTCCTGTATCACCCTCCATGACAACTTGTTTTGTTTAACAACGTCTCCACTTTTACCAGGCGTGTTCTGTTTATTAGAAATATTGTATACATTCAATTCTTCTTGTCTTACCTCCCTCTCATCCAGACTTAACCTTTCCATAATGAAACTTTTTCGACTGTCTGGTCTTCATCTACCACATTTATTGCATCGTTATATTTAGTTATTTTTTTTAAAAAATAGCTTGTTGCTGCCTGCACTTTCTGCGGGTCTGTCATGTCTAATGACATCTGTCACATTCACCATTTTAAATGTATATTGATTTGCCGTGTGTATGGTACTACCACATCTGTAACACTCCCGTTTCGAGTATAATTTGTGTATTAAGTTTTCATGATCGGGAAATGTTTCCTGCATTGATTTAGAATATTTCCGGACTGATTCGATTCACACTGCTATTTCAATAGCTTGATTCAACGTTAGATCCCTTTCGCTCAGTAGGCGTCCCTGGATTCTCACGTCTTTAATTCCAGAGGTCCCGTATGTATTCACCAACTCTCTCTTCAAAATTGTAGTATTCAGACATGTCCCTTAATGTTGCCACATAGTCACCTATAGACTGTTCTTCCCCTTTGTCCCTCGTGTTGTATAATGATGGTTTAACATGTCTCTGAATCAGCTCACCTAGTTCATCAAACATTTTATTTTCCGGACAATGATCTGCTAAACCTGTTTACACATCATAGTCTTTTGCACTAATAACCGATAATAACATCGCTTTTTTCCTCCCTTTACTCTCAATATAATTGGCTATGAAAACACACTCCACACGTTTAATGTAGTTAATCTAATACTCCTCTACATCGTTCCATTCCCGTAAAGTAGCCATCAACGCCATGGCGTATGCTTCTAGGAACTCCGAACACATACAATGAGTGTGTTTACTTTTTCTTTAAACTTCCGGCTAATTGATGGGGGTTATCTTCCAACTCCCTTCCCCTCATTGTCTTCTACTTCCTCGTTGCCAATTATTAAGTCTGTTCACTTAGTCCAAGTCCACACCTGTTAAATCCCTTCTTCATATATTCAAAACAATAACAACAATCAGAACAAAGACGACCTCTGGGGCGGATAAATAAATTCATTCAAGGGCCGTAACGTGATAGATTACACATATATACTATTGTTTATGAATAGTCCTTCCTAAAAAAACATACACATGTTCATTTTAATAATACATTTTAAGTTTGCAGTCAGTATGTATTAAGCAGTGTAGCAAACTCCTGTAGAGAGAGATTCAATGCCTTGAAATATCCTTCTGCTCGGATATAGTCGAACGATAGATTATTCGAACTAATAATACTCTGATTTTTCTAGTAAGTCGCTAGGTTGCCATAATGATGGCAAGCCGAATCAAAGGTAGTATAGTTATTCACCGTTTCTCCAGAAGGTTTGACACAAGGTGAGATGAGGTTTTGAAAACGCAGCACACAAGGTAAAGTGCACTCTGACCTAATAAATATTTCTGAGTAGCTTAGTAAAATTTCCGGGTATAAGCGTATCAGACACTAAGCTTTTCAGAGAGTAGGTAACTCCTGTAAAAGTTTATCTACGAGGAATGAACAGAACATAACCTCAGCCTGACAACAAAAATCAAAACTGACATACTGATTTGCACGGTCGTTTCACTTACTAGTACGAATTAATCTAACGCTGTGACTAGTAAAGTCTAGAATGTAAACTTGTGAATACTGAATTAGGATGTGTTAAAACTTTACCGATACTATATATAAAGTATTTTAAGGCAAAGCTGTCGACCACTTATAATTTTATAGATAATCAAATAGCTTCTATTATATGACTATACAGAGGAATATTTGTCTCTTTTGTGCCACCATACTGTCTAAAATAGTTTCACATTAAGACACCTTGATTAAAGAAATCTAAAGAGTAAGAATAAATAGATAGTTTGATTGCTTCATCTGTTACGCTCCGTACGAACCTGACCCTAACAAACAAGAAAAATAATCTGAAACATTCTCTGGCGAAGTGTTTTACAATTAAAGGAAAGTACAATCAAGATATAGACACGATTGTCTTTCTTAGTATTTTCTTTATGACCCTTTCACACATCTATAGGAATTATGCCGCAGTTAAAAGAAATTCCTACGCAATGATGAAGTGAAAACGCATAATTATATCCTATGTGCGTTGTCTTCTTTCTTTTCAAATGCAACGATACTTTCCAGCTCATTCATATTGGATTCTTGTTCATGGTTTATTTTCTGAAATCAATTACCATGGATATGTGAGAAATAGGATTTCCGAAGATATAGAAAATAGAATGTACTACTCTGTAATGAAAACATGAAAAATAATGTGTATCTATTTATATCATTAAAATATCCATATCTTCACGAAAAAGTTCGCCTCGTGTTCCGAAATGAATTCGGAAATCTATTTCCGTCTGTTTAAATAACGAGCCGCTTACCTTACCGATTGATACGTTTCTGATTATTTTCTATTTATACTTTCAAGTTGTATATGTTTTCCTATGTAATGTTAATACATTGTTTTTTTTGCATTTGTAAACAAGAAGCAGTGCCTATTGATTTTTAAGTTCATTTATACAACAACTTTAGTGTATTCTTGGTTCTGACAATCCAATACAAAGTGAGAATTGCAAAGTACTTACCGCAATCCTCCCCAAATAAGAGCCGCGATACTTGCCCGTCACAGGCGTTAGTAAAATCGTTAAAGATTCGGGCCATGATCATTCATATAAAAGCGATATACATCAGTATGGAACTTGCCTAATTGTCAATGTAATGTTTGCACACCTGCGGTCTGGATTAGATCTAGACAAGCTGTGGCACAGAAAGCATAGTTTACTCAATCCAAAGCAGCCCACCACAGTTTTTTTCACGAAACGGGCAAACGTGGTTTCTGCTCCCGGGTGGCACACAGAAGTAGTTCTGGTTACAGGGGTACGTTTTGTGGCAGAACGTCATGCAGTAAGTGCGACTACGTCGATGGAATACTTGATAACATTTGGCAGCGATCCGAGCACGCGGCAAAATATTAGCGAGGAAAAGATACTCTCGCCAAACGATATAATATTTAGCATTCGAACTAGAGGTTATCTTCACATTTTGTATGGTTAACAAGTTTATTCATATTTCTGAAAACGGAAGAAGCGAAGCTGTGTTTTCTAACCAGTCCAAACTTTTTCTCAAATGTGGCTGAGTAGATTTGACGTCGGGCAAGAAAGATAGATCGATATATATATATATATATATATATATATATATATATATATATATATATATATATATATATATATATATATATGTATATATATGTATGTATAGATACATAGATAAATAGATAGAACGAAAAAGAGGCATACCTTCATACATCCAGTTAGACAGCCAGGAATACAGACAGAATAAAGCGGGAATAACCTTACCCCTTTGATGTTATTCCGTCACTAATAATGAGTCAGTCAGTTGCCGGGATAAAGGTTCACAGCTCATATATCTACAATTGTAGTGATCATCATGATATACAGAATCCTTACAGCATGTGAGGATAAGAAAACAAAAGGCCAGCCGTCTCATATTATACAAGAGAAAGTATTAGCAGTAATAATAAGTTTCCTCATTTGAGGTAGAATTTTAAAAGTATAGATTTTTGGTACGCAAAAGTGATGGCACCTTTCTGTGTCATGTTATGTGCTATCTGGTGGCCCGTATGTAGATGACGGAACTTGATAAATGTTTATGTAAAGATTTGTGCACGTGTGTTTTCTATCGCTTCATCTCCTGAATCGCATGTATTGATTTGATTAGTCTACAGTCAGCTCAAAGTTGTTCATCTTACAAAACGTAGATTCGATGCAACAGGAGATAGTAGGATGACTACCGAGTTTCAAAATATTATATTGAACCAATACTTTTAATAATGTGACCAGATTCTCAATCCCCGTACACGAATTAAGCGAGTTTTCCTACACTGATACTAAATGCTTGCACGTGACAGCATGACACGCATAGTCAATATCATGGCAACAGTTCAATTGGTAGATGCCTCTTTTTGGTCATCGTTCGCTTCTCGTTCTATTTTGCTCGGTTGGCGTCTTCTCCTGTTTTTATATTTGCAAGCTAGTAGCTTTAAATAGTCTGTATACGATGACGTAAACGAAAATCCGTGCATCTACAAATTATATTTAGTATGTAGACTATTGTTCATCTTCTTTATCGGGGTATTTCATAGTATTTTTTGGCGGACACATAATGTTATTCAACTCGTAACTCATATGAGCTAACATTATATGTGTTTAATTATTGCCGTCCATTTTGAAAGTGTTTGCCTTTAAATAACTATCCGAATTGCATTAACAAAACAACTGACCTTTTCTATATCGAACCCAAGCTAGCACACGTAAGTAATATAGGGTGGGCCAAAATAAGGGTCCTATCTTTAAATTTGAATAACTTGAATTTGAATAACTTCCACAAAATAAAAGTTAAACTCACCAAACTTTATGTGTGTGTAGACTTACCCTTCCGAGATTTTTTGAAATAAACAAAACAAATTTTAGCCGAAAAACACTTCTTAAAACTTACAAAAACTAAAGTATTGTTTTTTACACTGTTTTGAGTTTTTTAATCAAAAATGATGTTTTCTAAATGAGGGTACGTTCCTTAGGGCTAATACGGCTCATGCTTGCTTCGGAATGGGTCCTTTACTTATTCTAAAACAAAAAAATTTTTAAATCAATAAATAAAAAAGTTATGAATTTTAAAAAATAGGACCCTTATTTTTGCCCACCCTGTACTATGCATTTATAAAATCATTCTAAATTCATATACAGATTCATATTTAGTGTGTAGAATATTGAGTATTTCCTTGATGTGAGTGTTTTATAGCATTGTTTGATGGGTATATAGTGTTAATCGATACGTAACGCATAGCATTTAACATTTTATGTATTTACTTATTGCCGTCTTGGGTGTAAATATACTCTTTAAACAACTATCCAAATTGCATACATAGAATAACTTTCCCTTTCCGGATCGAACCATATCAATCATACATAAGTAATATTATGCATTCATTTAATCATTCTAAATTAAGCTAAAAAAAATGTTGCATAAATTAAGGTTTAAGATAATTGCAGAATAAAGTCTCACGTACATCTGAATTATACACTTGAACCTCCATGTGTATGTAGTGATCAACTTCTACACACATTAAAAAAATCAGAGGAGAGGAAAAATGTAATAGAGAAATATTTAATGTGCGCATGTTAACCGATTTTTAAATAAAGTTTTTAAATTGTATCTTTAAAAAAAATTCAATTACACTTACATCTAGATAACTACATTACAATTATAAAATAAGCTATCTAAAAAATAACGCGCCCGTCGCTACATAACTAAATTATCAACTTACATTATGCATTTTTTCTAAAAAATTGTTAGATAGTAAAGGATGCCGAACATCTGTTTCTGTTATCTATACTATTGTTTATACAAATTACTTCTTAAAACAAAATGCAAATATTCATTTTAATAATTAATTAACAATAGTCTTTAATCACAAACTGTCAAAACACTCCTGCGTTGAATTTTAGCAACAACAATTAACACGGATGAACGAAGTCAGAGACTGCACACACCAACAGGACGTATCGTCAATTTCAAAACATTTCCATTGTGTTCTTCGCAATATTTTTAGATTTAGTACAGATACTAAAACAATTACTTATATAGGGAACGCATAGACATCACCTACACTCAGACACGTACACACACACGACGTTTTATACATAGATTATAAAACAGTAATAGAGTTGGACAGCTGTAGGCAGGACCGAACATAATTTCTCATCGATTCCCATACACCGACTGATTTGCTTTCTATTGTTATATACGAGTCAATAATTTTTTTACATTTATGCAAACAAAAATCAGTTGTGCTTTATTTTCTCTTCACTGCAACAAGATGCACTACAACCGCATGACGTTTAGAAAACTACCTGACACACACATGTTGTGATAAAATAACCGAACACAAATACATCCTCATTTTAGAGTTCGGATGTATCAAGCAATGTAACACACTATTGTAGACAGAGAGATTCAATGCCTTGACATATCCTTTTGTTCGGACACAGTCGAACGATAATTTATTCCAACTAATAATACTCTGATTGTTCTTGTAAGGCATTAGGTTGCCATAATCATGCCAATCCGAATCAAAGCTAGTATAGTTATTCACCTCTTCTCCAGAAGGTTTGACACAAGGTGAGATAGGTTTTTGAAAACGCAGCACACAAGGTTAAGTGCACTTTACCTTACAAATTATTTCTAAGTAGCCCAGTCAAATTTTCCGGTATTAGCGCATCAGACGATATGCTAAACACTAAGCTTTTCTCAGAGAGTATTGATTTACTCCTCTCCAGGAGTTAGGCACAAGGACAGTTTTTATCTTACTCCCACAAGTAAGATGTGACGCAAGGTCGGGTCGGGAAAGTGGGATTTAAAAATAGCAGCCCCATCAGCATTCCCCGGTAGAGGCGCATCAGACAGTAAGCAATACACTTACTCCTCCCCAAAGAGAGGAGGCAAAGCCTGGGAAGGTGGACCTCCCAGAACTGCACATGGCAGACCCATTGACCGGCGTAAATCAAGACCCGAAGGCCAAGACAACACCAGTATGGGGTGCAGTATCCATCAGAACAGATGCTACACTTTGATCTTAGCCAAAAGAGAGTAGGTAACTCCTATGAAGGCTTATTTACTAGAAATGAACAGATCAGATCTTCAGTCTGACAACAAACACATCACAGGCATACTGATGTGCGCGCTCGTATCACTTACTAGTACGAATAACACCAACAGCTGTGACAGGTAAAGTCTAGAATACTAACTGATGAATACCTAATTAGGTTGTGTTAACACTTTATCGATACTATACATAAAGTATTTCAGCAAAGCTGTTGACCACTTATAATTTCATAGATAATCAAATAGCTTCTATTTTATTACAACAGATATCAATATGTGTCTCTTTTGTGCCACCATACTGCCTGAAATAAGTTTCACATGAAGACATATTGATTAAATACATCTAAACAGTGAGTATACGCAGATAGCTTAATTGCTTGATCTGTTAGGATCTGTACGAACCTGACCCTAACAAACATACAAAAATAGTCTGATACACTCTCTGGCGAAGTGTTTTACAATTAAAAGGAAGTAAACTCGAGATATGGACAGTATTGTATTTCTTAATATTTTGTTAATGACCTTTTCACACATCTATAGGAATCATGCCGCAGTTAAAAGAAATTACTAAGCAATGATGCAGTGAAAACGCATAATTATATCCTATGTGCGTTGTCTTCTTTCAAATGCACCGATTCTTTCCATCTCATTCATATTGGATTCTTGTTTATGGTTTATTTCCTGAAATTAATTACTATGAATCTGTGAGAAATAGGCTTTCCGAAAACATGGAAATTAAAATGTTCTACTCTGTAATAAAAAAAAACAAACTAATGTGTATGTATTTCTATAATTCATATATGCATACCGTCACGCAAAAGTTAGCGAGTACAATTTACTGGACGAAACAATTTCAAGAAAAGGAAAAGCAAATAGCAAGTCTTGTAACGCCTCGTGTTCAGAAATGAATTCGGAAATGTATTACTCTCTATTTAAATAACGAGCCGCTCACCTTATTTGATTGCTACGTTTCTGTATTCTTTTTTTCTCTTTATATATTCAAGTTTTGTGTTTTCCTATGTAATGTCAATACTGCGTTTTTGCATTTCCATACAAGAACAAGTGCCAACTGATTTTTAATTTAATTTATTTACAACAACTTAAGTATATTCTTGGTTCTGAAATTCCAAAACAAAATGAACATAGCACAGAACTCTCTCTGCAATCATCTCCAAGTAAGAACTTTAATACTTCCCCGATAACGCCTCGTCTTGAGAAATGAATTCGGGAAAAATAGTTATCTCTATTTAAATAACGACCATTTTACCTTACCGATTAATACGTTTCTGTATTATTTTTCTCTTTATATATTCAAGTTGTATATGTGTTCCTACGTTCTTATTTGTTTTTCATACACTGAAACGTTATATTTTATAAATAGTAATATTAGTTTGAACCCTGCTGAAGCACTAATGTTATTATTTAAAAACACGCCTATTCTTAACAGGTTTAGAATAGTGTAATAACGAATAGATGTGTTGATTGCATATGGGTTACTATTCTCACAACGTATCCTCTTACGTACCTTCAGACTTTCTTTATTTGCGTGTTGTAGAATTTAGGAATCTTAATGCCGACCACAGAAATAAGCACGGAATTTAGAATGGAATTTAATACACAGGGGTAGATAGATCTCCGATGGGGTAGACGTGTAAACTAATTTTTAATTAAATATGTATCGCCCGTAATAGGGTAGATATTTACATTGCCAAAACATAGTTTTAATTCTTAGCACTGTTTAGCCGTTGCGCAACGTGTGTTAGTATTAATAACATCGAAAATGAGAACAGTAGTCCGAATAATTAAAATAATACAACGAATAATTTGTATATTTATGATAATTTGAACTACTATTCTTATATTTCTTTTTTTTTTTACAACGTTTTATTCGAGGTAACTTTATTGATTATCCAGTTGTTTATTTTCAAACAAGGGCACTTATAAAGGATTTCGAACTAAACTGTTCATTGAATACGCGTGGGTAGATTGTTCTCGTTCTGTCATCTACAACGATGTAGAACTGTTAACTAATGTTCGTCATTGTCACTTATATTAATCAGTTGGAGAGGTGCACCTGAAAGAGGTCAAATGTTATATCAACCAAAACGTTGTGAAAACATCAACCAAGTTAACAATACATATGATGAATTATTATCTAAAAAAAATCCAAAGCATAAAGAACATTTATTTATTCAAATATGCATTTTGAAATAATTAAGTAAATGGCACGCTATTTGCTAATTTATATTTTTCTATATATAACTATCGGTGTACTCTACCCGGGCTTGCCTGGGAGTTCGTATACCTTTTGTCTCATTTAAAATTGCACATACATATAAAGATGTTCGCATTTTTTCAATTACATTACTAAATAACTAGCAGTACCCGATAAGAATTCCACGGCGTATTTTCTATTAATCTCTATAACTTATTGTTCAAACTATTATTCTTGTTTTAAATCATAAACGGCTGCTAGGACCACAACTGGTAAAAAGTATTGAGACTTAATTCTTTCGGGAAAAAAGTATTTTCATTATGATCTAAATATTCTTTAATTCAAATAAACGAATTTTAGAATGAGCAAAGTCGGAATTATTTAACCTAGCAACATCAGATGAATCACCAATCATTATTTTTCCTGATCTGATAATCTCATTTTTATGTGTATGTGCGGAAACTAATACCGCACGTACGAACCTGAAATGCTTTATCATTTACTAGCTGGTCCTGGCGCCCGGCATTGCCCGGAGCGGAAAAAAAAAAGAATGAATTAACATTTCTACACATCTGAGAAAACGCAAATAGGTCACATCAGACAATATTTACCCAGGAATAAGATTACTTCTGAGTTCAACAAAAAAGAAATTGCCACAGCGTAGAAGGATATCTGATCTACTGAACGATTATGAAAAAGGTTACTTGTTTAAGGCCGGACTGCTAGCTATTCTCTTGAAAGTTAATCCTTGTAGAATGTGTAAATGTTTATTTATGGTTGGTTGATGTTATACACACTAAAAACTTACGCTGAGTCAGACTCTACCCCCCCCCCAAAAAAAAAGAAAAGAAATCACTTTTCATCCGAATTGCTCAAACGAAGCTGTTGAAAAATTACTATTTCAACCACGTGTAAAATATATAGTATTACAATGCCGAGAGAACGCAAATAGATCACATTACAAATAACATTTTCAGCGACACCGATCTGTGTGTTTATTAACTGTCGTGAGTAACGTAAAATAAGGTTATACGTCATGATAAAAATAAACTTTAATAAATAGACGAATGCTAATTTAAATCGTATGTGAGCAGAAATAAATGTTTAATGTTTGTTGGCTTCAACAATGTGAACACGTTTGTTTCGAACTTGTTGCCAACGAAATGTAAATATATATATATATATATATATATATATATATATATATATATATATATATATATATATATATGTATGTATATATATATATATTTATATATATATATATATATATACATTTATATATATAGAGAGAGAATAGAACATACCTACGTAAAATCCTCCACTAATAAAAAAAGAAGAATACCTAACGTGAAAAGAACAACAAAAATGTTAGATTAATATTAGGTGTTGTATAAGTAGATAAAAGTGAAATAATTAACTTGTATTTTTTCGGTTAGTTAAAGTAATGTAAGGTTCATAGAGAAACTAATATTACGTGCTTCTATCAATAATTGAATGTTGTAGAAATAAACGCTGCACTTCGTTTTACTCGGTAAGTATTCAGAGTAATATAAGTAACACTTACACATGTTATGTTTGAAATTGTCTAAGTGTTTATGTAAAAAAAATGAAATTATACCTGAAGCAAACGAAGACTGATGAGGCAAATGTCTCAAGCTGAATCGCTGACAACATGGTAGCCGCCATATTTAATGATAGAAAACTATAAGTAATTATTTTTTGTTAACTATATTTTCTAAAACCCGGAATGTGTATAAGTGTATACGTAATACATAGACATAACGTAATCAGATATTCTCGAAAATCAACGGAATTACAGGGAGCGTCCTTGAAATGTATGCGTAATGTATTGTAGTATGTAGTAAATTAATAGCAGCCGAATAGGAAATAAGGGGCATATTTTTACAAAGTAGACGTTGTTTATTAGTTCCCGGTGTCAACGGGGAGAGTGTTATTCTTAAAGTTATAGTGAGAAAAGTGTTTACTACAACTTCTATGGAGCATGTGTTTGGGAGAGTCGAATATGGTTAGCCAAAAGTAATATTCTGAGTTAGCTAGAGCAACTAACCACAAATTTACTCTAACATGATCGAATGAATAATCGTAAGATAGTGGTGACTGAGAAGCCTTTGGTGCATGTGGTTATTTTCCTATTCTTGACAAAGATACAGGAGAAACGTCGTCTTAACTTAGTATTGAAAATGAATACTCAGAAGTTAAAAGAGATATACCAAATATGCAAGCAGGCAAAGTGAACCTGGCTATATACTTTCGGCGTAGTCCTTGTGCAAAAAAAAGAGAAGCTGGTGTTTATTAATGATGGTCGAAATGGAATGTTTAATTTGATTTTGGTTACGGCTATATTTATCACGTTGAGACACTGGCTCTTGTTTGATAAGCAGGGTTAAGCGAAATGGAGACTGAAATTACCGTTTGGAAATGCTACGCGCTGTATGTCATCTTCTCATGACTGTGATATACACACATGGGACCTTTTGTGGATGGGTATAATACCTATAAACTTCTTCCTTTTGGTGGAGGCTAGGACTAATACAACACCATGTATTACCAGTTCATGTTTATCGCAATTTCATATCAGTAAATATTCGAGTAACAGTTAATAAAATATAATTAGATATGTATACATCACAATTACGCGGCTGAGAATAACAACTGACACGTTTACTAATCTGTAAACAACAATTTGATGTGTATAATATACACACATAACTGAGATTGTTACTTTGAAATACACACTATTTATTATAATAAGCGTATTTTATCTAACAGTAGACCACCTTATGATTTACGTTACAGATTTACGCGTTAAAATTGCTATATATGAAGCAAACCTGACCTGGATAGCGTAGCATATCGAGTGGATAGCTGCAAAGCTATTAACAGTTCAGAAAGAGACATGTTAGTTATAAGAATGATAGCATGATTAAAAACGTTTAGGTATCACATACTATTAACAATAGTCAAATACTATTTCTGGCGCATGTTATTCTTACAGAGTGTACCTAAGTGTGGCACTGCATTTAGATGTAGCATCATTTTACCTCATCAACTCACGTTTTTGAGACAAGGAAAATATAAGTTTTGTAAGATATAAGGATCGTACTTATCATTTTTAAAACAAAAAATAATTATTAAGATTAAAAGAATGAGATAAAAGAGTAAATGTAATACATGAGTGGAAGAACTGTGTATAATTATGAGCAAATATATAGACAGCGTCATTTTTCGAATAACATAGATTTCCTCGCCTTCGATGTACAGTTTTGTAGAACATCGTCAATGAGCTAAAATGATAATCTGACATCGCGATTGAGTACCTTAAAACAACAGATAATGAAATCAACTTAATAATCAGTGAACTTATACACCATTCAAGATGGGTCAAACTACATTCTGCTATTCAATCTATATTAAAAAAAATATCGTTGTTGTTGGCGTAAGTCTGTCTCAGGACAACATTGAGTTCTGCATCGTTGAAAAATTAAAACGTCGATTGTGACTGTGCCAGCCTACCACGGATCAAAAGGCTTTAAAGTAGTTGTCACGGATTAAGATTGGTTCCTGTTCTGAGAGTCCTATAGCATCCCTCTGCTGTCTGTGTGCTATCCGCTATCTCTGCAGCTGGTGTGTCATTTTTGCACTCCTCTTCGTACATGGGTTCACAGCACTTCTCCAGCGGTTGTGGTTTTCAACCAGGGACCTCCAGTGTGTTCTTTCGATGCAACTTACCCTCATGTCTCCATCATTATGGATTAAAAATAATCTCTTACATTCCACATCATTAACATACGTCAGAGATCAGTTTTAATCAATAATGATGACCAATGGATTAAAACAAATATGACACCCTCCTTTGATTTGGCCATGGCTAACATTAACTCTGCGGAGACACCATTTATTTTATATACACTCACAAATATATTTGATAATACAGCTATCGGCCTATATAGAGATGATGGTTAAGCGAAAATAAGAGAGTCTAACAGAGTCAAGGAAGAACACGTCAAGAAAAGTATGCATATGGAAATGAAAAAACTAGGCCTAACAGACTAAAAAACTACTTTTGTAGAAGTACTGGGTAGCATAAAACAACTCACTTTCTACATGTATATTATGCTAACTATAGTTTCGAACTTAATATGTAATGCCCGCCCTAATAACTTATGATAAAGACACATGGGATTTACCTGATTCACCTCATACCACTGAAGATGGACCCGGATAGGCTTTAATGTACTTGGGACACAAATGTAAACTTTTGCAGACTCATCGGCCAAAATTAAGCTTCTGATTCGGACAACAGAAAGGACATAGGAAAAGATATCCAGACATAAGTTATAGGTTATATTTAACTACATTCGACTTTAAGAAAAGCTGATGCCTATATATATATATATATATATATATATATATATATATATATATAATTTTAACTACGTCAAATGTTAGAAAGTACAGATTCACACAATTTCACAAAACAATGTTATAATTTCCAGCATACAATTGTTTCAGCTTACTAAAAATATATTTATAAATGAACCTGAATCTCATGCCCTTATTTTCGGTGGAGCGGGATGGGGGTGCTATCCTCAGTGCTGGTAAATAACCAAGGAAAAACAAATAAAAAAAGAAAGTGGAAAAAGGAAAGTTTCAGGCCAGTTAAGCCTTGATAACAGCCCGTACTCATGGTCATTCTTATACTAATTGAGCTGTTAAACCCTTGATAGAGAAAATGACGTGTTTCGTTTTCTCAACCAACTGACTGCTGAATGCTGGAGATAACCAGGTGTATACACCTTCTGAGCTTTAACCCAATGGTACTTATTTTGTACTGATTTTCTGTACTTAATAACAAAAAATAGGACGCTCTTTATTGTAATTTTCTCAATTAATTGAGCACTCTGGTAAGAGTTGTCTTACCATTTCACATAATAAGTTATATATAAATGCATATAATCACTTTGACAGACAGTTTCCTTTTAGATAACCGCAGTTTTGACACCTCAAAACTGGTCAGTACAACAATTGGTTAACATTTAGGAGTACCAGGTGCGGTAAGTGCTCTCCGCTTATCCTGGCATCGTTTTCTAGTTTTCTACTAACCAATGAAATCGAGCTGTCACGATTTAAGATAAGATTGGCTTAACATTGTGCAATCATTGCTTTACAACTGCGTGCGCAGCCACACTTACAGTGGTATCAATTGTCTCTCGAAACTGAAAGGACGCCATGATATATATATATATATATATATATATATATATATATATATATATATATATATATATATATATATATATATACATAAATTCCCGAAACAGTTTTTCATGGTAAACAACTGATGATCCCTTTAAATAGTGTTAGAAATAAACTAATATAATAACTGTAAAAAATAAATTGACTTACATGAGTGATTTTCCACTGGAAGACTTGGGACTATAAGTTTTTTTTTGTTGTTTTTTTTAATATAGTTTTAATGGTTGAGAAATTTCCGAGACTATATATATATATAAAGTGTGTGTGTGTGTGTGTGGCTGCGTATGTGTGTCTGTGTGTTAAAAATAGTGATAGAGAAGAAGTGAAAAATAAGTAGAACATGAGACGGAAACAGGGAAATAAGTATTTAAGTTGTAAAAAAGCCCTGTAATTAACTACAATTGATGTACGTCTTTAGATTAGTCGTATTATATCGTAAACAACATCGACAGAACAGTTCGCTTGTTAAACAATATCTAACGATATATGCACTAATGTGATCGATGTTTGTCAATTACTTATACTTCCACTGAATTTCCTATATATTCTGATTTAATTTGATTACAAGACGAACGATAAGTAAATCATTGATACTCATAACAGTGTTTCCCCCTTTACAAGCTTTTGCCTGAAAAATATTGACAAAGCTCAGGTTTAACGTTATCGATCTCAAATCATGCAAATATCCTAGGTGTTCTCTAGATGATCAACAAGAAGTCTGTAATGGCAGCGGTATAAACTTGAGGAAATCAATTTAATCATATATTCAAGAAGATGACAATATCTTGCAGTAAACTATGTTTACATACATATGCTGTGTCCGGTGGTGTTTCTGTCACGTTTCAATGCTCCATTATATATCAAAAAAGTATATATTGATATATTAATAAAACATAAAATAAATGAATGTAATTATATCATAACGATATATACGCATCTATTATATTGTATGAATCTAAACATAGAATATGAGTTAGTTTAATGTGTTTTGTCTGCTTTTACAATTAATGTACGGCAGGTGAAGGAACGACAAGGTACGAACACTGCTGCTGATGATTCTCTTGAAACAATCTCGGCATTTTATTAATTAAACCTGTTGCGCCAACGTCATATTAAACCCGCCAGCCAGAATTATCTTAAATATTTCTTTGCGGTATCATTTTAAATGAAAAAGAAAACGGAGTTACTGACAAATTTCAACCGAGATTTTGTTTTTTGCAAATATTTACCAAAAATAAATTCTTAATTTTTCTTTACATTCCTTCTTAAACACAATTTATTTTTTACTTCTGAATTAATCTGACCGTGCGGACTAAATTGTAACATAAATTACTTTTTTCTTTATTATACGTATTAGTTTTTAATTAGTTTCAGTTCATTTTCGGATATTTTAAAGGGGGTTAAACGCAACACACCGCTTCATGTTGAAATTGAAATGTTTCAAATTTTCATGTAATTTTATCAATAGTAAAATTACTAAGGATCACATTTATTTCATAAGTCGTTCTGGAGCTTAACCATTTAGTTTAGGACATTTTACTAGAATTAAACTAATGTATTGGAATTGGATCACAATTTGAATAAGAATCCTTGACATAAGATTTAGTATCTTGGAACCATTGGATCAAACCCATTTTACCAATCCATTTTACCAATCTTGCTATGAGTATCCTTTTGATTAATCTATAAAGGAAAAATACTAACAGAAACAAACTCTGATTATCTCACCTTTAGTATAATATAGTAGAGAAATGAACATAGCGAAACCATTGAACAGATGAATCCTATGGCTGATGTTTCTATCACACTTTAATTCGGAATACCATTTTTATCGGGCTGCCTAGACTATATTTAAATGTGAAATATTCCTTGCTTTTTAGTTTGTAAATATATTTCTTGGAGTCATGCAATTTTGGTTGCCCGAACAAGGCATATTGCACCTGCTAAGTGTCTACTGTGATAAGAGTTAGATTTATTGAAAGGGTAACACTTGTTTAAGAGACTAATGCAGCAAGTACCTGCTCACATTACGTGATATGGGTTCACGTTAATATGGTCGGGGAAGCTGAAAGTAAAGGAGGTATTCCAAAGTCAAACGCCCTGCTAGAGAAGCTATAACAGTAGGACCTCTACCGGCATCTAGTGGCCAAGGTGGAATTTTGCTAGTTGCTTGGTGGGTCGGGAATATCTATGTAAATAAATTACAATTGCAGTAAATTCGTCGGATCACAATTCATCTAGGTACTTGTCAAGCAATTAGAGAGATGCAATACTGCGGAGATTCTACAGGTGCTAGGCTTGGAAGATTGCTGCACCTATTAGGTAAGAACTTCTTTGTTGCATATGGGTTCAAGAAGGAAGGGGCTAGCGGGTTGTGCATTAGCACTGATGTGACACAAATTGTATTGATATGCCATAATCTGTGTGTGTTAGTCGGTAATCAATTGGCATCAATGATCAAGTACTGCTATAGATGTTTGGATCGGTCTTTATAGATGGCTATCCTCTGTGTCTGATGAAAACAATAATCTCCATAGCTCGTCGTCCGACATATGTTGGTCTTTTCGCCCTGCGGTCTCGTATTCTTCCACCCCGACGGGATCGTAAACGATGGCTACTAAAGTAAGTATCCCCAGTATTCCGGATACTTCAGTCAAGATTTAGGTATTATGATTTTTGAAATGTAATTCTTTTATTTTTTAAACAATATTTTATGAGGTGATCTGCCTAAATATTGGTCGGGTGTGCTTAAGTTTTCAATGCCATCTTCAACTACGAAATCGCAGATTAATTGGGCGAATCTTCAGAATTTCAGTCCTGTAATTCTTGAAGAGGAACTCCAATTACACGGCTGTAATTACGGTTCTAAATTGTATCATTCGCTCAGCATTCGCCTGTCCACTTATATAAAGTGATGTTCTTTAATCTTGTTTGCAATAAGCTCTCAATGAAATTAACATCATTGTAGTAAAATTCATATAACGTACGTAAAAGTTAGTTGCAAAACTTTCGAGGAGGATGTTCGCTAAAGCACTGACAGTTGGATATATAGAGTATGGCTTCATATATATATATATATATATATATATATATATATATATATATATATATATATATATATATATATATATATACTAGCCAAATACGCGTCGAAAGATAGGGTACATTTAATCATCACAACGTACTAATTGGCATTAAGTATGTGTCCACTTACGGGGATTAAACTGAACATATGATGATATACTATTTTATGCTTAGAATCCTTATTCTTATTTGATCAACATATATCACATGATTGTGAATCTTAGAAAAGGTCTACAATTTGCAGCTTCGCTTAATGATGTTTTTATTCGAACCTACAGCTCAAGCAAACTTTCTTAATTGGTATCAAATAACTATGGATTAAATGTTTTTGATAAATTAACCGAACACCTGAAAAAATAATTCCCGTCAGGGTCTTAATTCATTATAACCAACTGAGAGTTATACTGTGGGAATAACTAGCTTATTTTTTTCTGGTTTGCAACTTAAATAATGACTACTAATTGACCGAAGGTACGCGACTAACATGCATCAGTTTATAATTTGTCTCATCTCATCCCTGGTAACAACGGGTGAATTACGCTTGTATTTATTAAGATGAATTCGATATAAGAGAGGAGTATTTTCCAAGTTTGTCATTAGCATGATATTAATTTACACTGAAATAATTGTATTAACAATTCCTTAGTAAGATATATTAGAAACTTGTTCTCTAATAGTTTTAATTCGCACTGGCAGTCAGAGAGATAATAAATCGATTCATAGCTCGATTTACAGGTGAAATACATTGACTTAATTGACATCAGCCATGAATAATTAATATACCCTGATTACATCGACAATTAAACAGCGTGTTAAGCCATAATACAAGGAAGGTAACTCACTCCTTAACGGCCGACTGCCGGCCATCTCACGCATCGCTTTACAGACGAATCGCCATTTATTTAGTCCGTTTTCAATTACTGACCCTTCCGTCATTACGAAGAGTTGACCAATAAGAAGCCTTGCACGATAAGCGGGCAAGCCGATTGTAATTAAGAAGGATGTCTCCCTCATCTTTATATAATAATTATGGTTTCAGATTAAACCGGACACTGGAATAATTTAATGACGCTAGACGTCGCTCACATGAGCGGATTGTGACCATCGTGGTCGCTGGAAGATCTGATTATATTTAAAGTATAATTATTCGCTTGTCGTGCAAATACAATGCGTGAACGGGATTCCATTTCTATCTAGTAACATTGATAGCGATTAAATAAAGCAGGGACTAAAAGTGTCACGTTTTAAAGGTAGACGTGAAAATTGTCGATAAGAAGATATCAATATATATATATATTTATATATATATATATATATATATATATATACATATATAGTCTCGGAAGTTCTTTTAACCTTCAAAACTGGGGAAAAAAAAAAAAAAAAAATTTGTTGAAAGATTTTAGTCTAGTAAGTCAATCAATCTACTGCAATCACTATTTTAGTTTACTTCCAAGAATATACTCTAATATAAATATATTTTATATATGTTTTTATATATAAGGGATCGTCAGTTGTTTACCATGAAAACTGTTTCGGGATTTTAAAAACTAAACAGTATTTCTTTATCATGGCATCCCAGCAGTGTTGATCAGACACCACCTCCCTATTTAATAATATTTTTTAATTTAAAAAGTTTACAAATATTTGATTTAGTTTTGCCTCTAGATTTGTTTTTCTAAAGTATTAAAATATAGTTTCCTTACCTGTGTTGTTCCTTTCAAAGTGGGTATTTACTATTTTACAGAACATCTATTTTATAGAGTTAGATGATTACATTATAATATATATATAAGTAATTAAATGATAAAAATATAAAAGAACATAAAAAACATATTTATAAATTCATCAAATATTTAACCAAGAAATATATATATGTTTTCTTTTTTTTATCTACCAATTATAAAAAATACGTTTTTTTTTTCATTAAAGTATAAAAAATCAGCCAAATTTATTACTAGTATAGATACATTTTGAAACAGAAAAAGCTTTGAGCAAAACAACATCTTCAATGAAATTTGGGTTGAAAAAGATATTATATAGATGTACATATACAATGACTCATAGAGAAGAATGACATTTAAAGTAAAGATTGAATTGGTACCCAGAAGGTTCAAAGTTTCAAATGATATCCAAAATGAAAATAGGTTTATAATAAAATATTATGTTTTCCGTTGGACAACTGCTTTTTATATTGTGTAGTCTGGTGAGGAAGCTTTACAATTGGCAATACTCTCATTTATATTCTTATTTCCTACGAAATCTCTGGAAATTTATATATATATATATATATATATATATATTGTGGGAAATGTTATTATCTAGAAAAACTAGACGACCAAGAACACAGAAAGGCTGGCCACTGCAGCAAGAGGCACCGACAAAATGAACAATACAGAGAGCAGCAGAATCAGAAATAAAAATGCAAGAACAGTAAAGTGAGGAAAGCTAACTACACATACGATTCATAAGAATGACAAAAAACAGACTCACGTAAATATCTATACATGACTAAAAGAATCATCAAAGAAACGGAACCGATACTGACAGTTTCACAGAAAAATAATATTAGAACGAACTACATGAAAGCTAAAAAGATTAGGAAATCTAGGAATGTTGACAAAGAAACGAAACACAACATCAAAAAATAAGTGGATGCAGCAAAGTATCTCAAAAGAAATAAACGAGCAAACACGACCGCGTAAGGAACATATTATACTGAGAATTATGCAAACTACATATTTTGAGACGCAGCCACATGGTACAAACTTAAACCGGATGAAGTACTGGACAACACAACATATGAATCATACAGATCATGGAATTACAAACAGATTACTTAATCAAAGCAAGTAGACATGTCGTCATAATAGTTAAGAAAAACGGCAACAACTCTCAAATTGTTGATCTTGCCGTTCTAACAGTCGAAATCCTAAAGATTACGGAGACGGAAAAGCTTAGCAGACACATACAACGTGTTTGAAAACTGAAAATAAATCTGAAACATGAAATAAGTCAATGTAATATCAAATCTCGAAGAAGTGCTAGCAAAAGTCTCGAAAAAAAATGTAAAAAAAAATAGGGGAACTCTAAATCAAACAAAAGACTCTGATTCCACAACAGTTGTAAACGAATGCATCGACTTACATTAACTACAAACACAAACCATCATTATTGTAGTTTATACAGAAAAAAAATGGAAAAACACTACGTGAATACGAACTACACGAAATCTTATGAATTGCACCCCCCCAATGACGGTAGTAGCTGAGATTGATACGACAATATATAGTCGTGAATATTCAAGATATTCTGAGACCGAAACAAGAGATCATTACCCGGAGCTGCACTTGAAAAATGCAGATATTACTTAAACGTTGAGGATACATATTGCCACCTAAATCCTAAAAGACACCAATGGTCTTCCACAGCGAGAAATGAATAGGAAGCTTTTTTGCGATAACGAGAACTCATTTGCACCGGATATTAAAAAAAAACGTCGAGACTAGTCAAAATATATGGAGACTTCTTGTCACTCGGACTCCAGGAAGAAACTACCGTTTAATATCTGTGAAACATCAATGATGATAAACTCTGCGATTAATTTGCAAATACAAAAATGTGTGAATACTAGAAGAAGCAAGGGCTAACCTAAAACGTATTCTGCTATTTACTTCTACATCACAATATAAAGACCAATTTAAAAAAAGGCAATCAACATCAAATAAACTTAAAACAACAAGATAAACATAGAAACAAATAGTAATAAATAGACTTCCAATTCTATAAATTTTGAAACCTTACCTAATAACACACAATCAACGGACATATCCATATACACATATATACAAATGTATTTACATATACACATAAAGTCTAGTGTTACAAAATAACACTAAATGTTTATGGTTGATGCGGTTTTTAGACAAAAATATTCGGTCAAATGTATGGCCATAATTTGCGTGGGTATGTCTTCTATTTTTTTGCGTGAACTTGGGATTTGTTAATTAAAATCTTCCTCAGTCGCATTTAGTGTTATTGTGTTTGTAACTATGTCTTCATTGTTTATTATTATGAGTTTAACTGCTGATCATTTTCCAATTTAAAATGAGCGTGTGTAGTACTGCGATGTTGCATGTGAACGTGATTACGTGGAATGCGTGTACACCATTTATGAATAGTTTATTTAAATACTAAAAATGTTTTAATGTTAATTACCAGGCTAGAAACTTCGACAATTTTGAATAAGGTTCATACTTAAAATTACTAATCGCTGAATGTATAGTCTTACAGGAAAATAGATTCAGGATTTGTTTTCATATTATTAGCGTAGTTTATTTTTGTGTGTTTTTTATTTATATTTATTAATATCCAATGTTAAAAGAATAACATATAAAATTAACCAGCAAGCACACTAATAAGTTATAAATGTGTTGAGGAAATATATGTAGAAGCTTTTATCGTATCGGTATTGTTTGTTTATTTCGCTAGTAACTCTGATTCCAAATTTGATAATAGAATGAAGAAATCTCAATATGTCAAATAGTCAGTTATTGCGCATATAATCACACACTTTATGTGTTTACAGAGAATAACGTTCGTACGTCAACAAACATACACCCATCAACTAACAATATATCATATTTAAGATCCGTTTCAATATATGTGTGAGTTGGGTATGTTTAGTAGACACACTAGTATATAAGATAGTTTGTTGAGAGTAAGATAATATAAGGTATAAACTTGATAGGATCAAGATGAAGATGTTTCGACGGTGAAGATTAATACAATCGGGTATGACGTTCCAGGGCACGAATAGAGAGTGTGAGAGATTAGATGGTTCTTTTGCCAACACGAAACAAGTAGGCGGGTAAAATGTAATGGATTAATAAAATATTATCACAAATTGATAAAATATATCTCGTCCTGCCACTTATTAGTAAAGCTCAAGTATGGTTGTTGCATTCATGGCGCAAGTTGACGCCCACTTACCATAAACGGGTCGAACTTTGTTTAGTATTTTCGGTTAGTTTTGGAATAAATTGTATTAATGGCGAGATGACTAGTTTTTTATGTTTATAGCTTCATTAATTGTGAATATATTTTTGTTTATATCGCGAGGTAGTATTATGAATATAAAATAACATATGTCTCAATTGAGAATAGAGCCAGTCGTTTTTCGTGGATTGGTAAATTGAGCCCGTCTAGAAATAGATAAATATATGCATACATATATAAACTTGTGTATATATATATATATATATATATATATATATATATATATATATATATACGTAAGTTAGATAATGAACAGTGGCAACAATTAAACGTGGACGAGTCCATTGTAGGTGTGATGTCGAGTAAGAAACAAAACATACGTGATAACTGTTAAAATGAGAAGGCTCCGCAGTGTAAGCGAGAGTTGAAAGACGGCGGTTTCCGAAACGCGAAGTGCCGGAGTGCTTTGTGATCGGAGTATAAAAGTACAGGGAGAATGGGAGTTTACCGATGTGTATAGTACCGATGAAGCTGTATTGGCTATGGTACCCAATCCCGTCTTACTGTCAGGAATTCGTGTCTACTGACTAAAAATGCGACTGATAAGCAAGTTGAATTAATGATCTGACTTGTATTTCATCAAACATACAATTTGAAGAGCTTGTGGAACTATTGTTAAGTTCACGCTCAGATCGACGATACAGAGCAAATTGTTTTCCAATCGGATGTATATATGAACAAGTTTCTAGCAGAAACTAAGTCTGTCACCTCAGCAAGAATAACACTTTCATGAGACAAAAGTATGTCAAAATATTTTGTTTATATGTATGTGCGTAGCCTGCGGTGATGGAAACAAAACCCAAAGAGTTTCCATATAATTTCTGTTCGTTGTAATTCTTGTTGGATATTACCGGGTACCCCGAAAGAACGGGTAAAGCTATACATATATATATATATACATATATATATATATATATATATATATATATATATATATATATATATATGATACTTTTATTTACACAGACATGTACAAAATCTGCGACACTGGCATGTCTATGTTATCTATCAACAGTTACTATAAACTGAGATCTCATCAGGCAGAGTTAGAATAGCTTTCCACTTCATCCTCCTTAAAAGTTCTTCAATCTTCATAATAAGTATAAGAAGATAGTTCCGTTTGTTGGTAGTCGGAATGTTTTTAAAGGAGGTATTAAAATTGTTTTGTCCATGTATGCGAATAATCCAGGTAAAACAATATCCACAGTGTTGTAATCAAGAGAATATATATACATATATATATATATATATATATATATATATATATATATATATATATATATATATATATATATATATATATATATATATATATAAATGTTCAAAGACATGTAAATATATAATATAGTTTAATAATATACTAACAGAGTTCCTAATGCTGTAAATTATGCTCAACATTAACACTCGAGTTACAATAAATGTCAGTGATAGTAAACAAATATATAAATACATGCTGAAAAAACTATTGTAATTTGCATTCTACAAAAATGTTGTCTTTCAAATATAAACGCTATAATAATTTAAAATCATTTTGAAAAAATAATGCATACGTATTTTTCGTTACAAAGTTAGCTTTACCTTCTAAGATGAGAGAACATATGAAAATATATATGTTCAGTATGTAACTATATATTTTGGAATTTTCTCTCATTTATATATATATATATATATATATATATATATATATAATGTATGTATATATATAATATATATATGTATATATATAATTATCATATATATGTAATATATAACATAATATATGTATATATACATCTATATATATATAATATATATACATATGTTTATCATATATATGTTATATATATATAAATATGTATCTTAATCATATATATATATATATATATATTCATCATTTATATATATATATATATATATATATATATATATATATATCATGTATATAACAAATATATGCTGAATTAGGATTACTGGAAAACATGTTTATTCAAATAAGTATTCTTTAATGTATATGACTTTCTGGAAGATACGCTGCACGACATATTATTTAAATACCATTAATGCGAAGAAATATTCGAAGAAAATCACTTTTAGGGCATAATATATAGCAAATAACATTCACTTAATCAATAAGTCATTGAAATACATCTGATGCAATATAATTTCAAACATATCGTGATAGATGTCTATACATGACTGACTTATTAATCTATAAAATCACGGAAATATGATTACGCTTTTTTACAGAAATCTATATCTACACGCATGAAATTGTTAACAACACATTTTTTAAATTTTCTGTAAAAAGTATTGGAGATTGATTTGAAACGAAAAAAATAGAGTCTCATTTGTATTTCTTTATTTAAATTAGGGTAGATTTTTGACGAATAGCATTTTTAATTTTTTGATATTTGTATCGTGGTGTATTATTTTGGTATTGTTAACAGGGATGTTTCTATATTGGGAGGGGTGCAATTATGTTTTTTTAAAATTTTTTAAAATTTTTTATAGGCAAACACCTAAAAATTCGATGCTCTGACGAGACTGGCGTTGGATTGACTGTTATCCCAGCAAGTGTATCACAGTCTGAGCAATTACCATGTGAGTATAGTAATGATATCATGTCAAAGCTAGTGGCTTTCGGTAAACATGTATTGGATCCTCATGGAATTTCCAAGAGAATATTAGAACATTGCGTTATACATGAATACATATCACTTAAACAAGTATGGTTAAAGGTTTATCGTGCAGATATCATTTTACCTTCGGGACGTCAATTGAGGAGTGATGTGAAGTAAGCTAGTACCCCTTCCTGAGGTTGGAAAATGAGATGCTGCAAGGGCATAAAAGAGAGGAGATGTTATCCAATTCACCGTTTGGACTGTGTATTGTCTTGGCCTTCGGGGCTTGACTTACGCCGGTCTATGGTTCTGTCCTGTGCAGTTCTAGGAGGTCCACCCTCCAAGGGGTTGCCTTCTTACTCTTTGAGAAGGGATTAGTTAATTGCAAATCGCCTGAGGCGCCCCTACCGGGGAATGCCGACGGGGCTATCCATGCAATTTTTAATGGTCCTAAGTACTCTTCCTCTAGAGTGCGACTTCTCAATTCCCACTTTCCGACCTTGTGTCACATTTTACTCTGTGGGAAGTAGATAAATAGTGTGTGGACTGTGTAGGACTCTCGATATATTCTATTACAGCTTACCCGACTTTTCCCCAAAAGAGGTATAATCAACATCATAATATTGGCGACATAGGATTTTATCCCAGAACTAACATTGAACGACGGAAAGACAGAAAAGTCAACAAGTTTGAATTTCTTGAAACACAACGAGCGGATATTGTGACTTCGACAATCCTTGGCTGGAACGAAAAAAAAAATCGTCAAAAGTAAGACTTATTTTCTTTTGCTACGCTTTAAGTCAAACGAAAGACTTACAATTGTGTGTGTGTTTTTTTTTACAGTTATTATCTGCTGAATGAAAACACTTTTTCGCCGAGTGAATTCGAACTTGCGAAGTGAACATTACGGGAGGTTGTGTTTTATCCCATATTTTTGTGTTTTGGTAAATGAAGAACTTTTTTTTATCGAAATTTTTCAGAAGTTTGGTATACTCATTGCATTGTGTATAGTTTTAAAAATGGACGAACTGGTCGAACTTACAAAGGCAGTGGTGTTTTCTCAAATGGAACAGCGGAAGACGCAAACGGAACTGAAGACGCAAATGGAACAACAGAAGATGTAAATGGAACGACAGAAAAGGCATCAAGATTTCCAAGATTACTTGCAACAAGAAATGCTAGAGTTACGGAAACAGCAAGCAAACGACACGAATGTGTTATGGGAGGCTGTTTATAAGGTAGAACGATGGAAAATTCTAATTATTGAACAGCCGAGGGTATTGCAAATTCAATATCGGAATCGTATATGCCCCTGACAACGGAATAACTTTTCAAGCATATCTTCAACGGTTTGAAACAATTTTCAACAAAATTGGTCGGACAAACAAAAAGTTGGACTTCTATTACAGAAGTTTGTTCCTAACGAGAGTAAAACATACACAAATTTACTATTGCCTAGAAAACCTGACGAAGTATCGTTTGAAGACACACTCGCCACTAACCAGCATGTTTGGTGAGAGAAGCAGTCTTTTTTATACACGTTTTAGTTGTCTTAACGTTGATAAGCAAAATGATAATGATTTTGTTACGTATGTAGGAAAAGTAAAGCAAGCGTGTGAGCGATTTCTCCTACACGAGTTAACAATTAACATGTTTAAATGCCTTGTTTATGTTAAAGGTTTGACGGATAGTAGAGATGATCTTCGTTCGAAAATATTGTCAAAAATGGAACAGAGTCCAGATATTACATTGCAAAAAGCTACGGAAGAAGCTAAAAAAATAATGATTTTGAAACATGACAATACTAAAATCGGGGAAAAAGACATCTTACATATTTCGCATATGCAAGAAGTTCGACATAGGATACGTGAAAGTGAAAGAAATTTTAAATCCTGAATGAAATAGCTATGCTACAGATGTGGTGGACCTCATTCTAAAAATGACTGTTTATTTTCCGAGATACATGTTGTTTCCGGTGTAATAGAATAGGCCACAAGAGTTCACACTGTAGAATGAAGCAGACAAATACAGGAATGTTGAACGGAAAAAATGAAGTAAAAATGTTTTTTACAAAGAAAGAAATCGAGGAGGGTCAAAAGAAAATTCGTGCAAATGAAAATAAATAGGGAGAAGGTACAACTTTAGCTGGATACTGGAAGTGATACCTCCATAATAAATGAAACAACGTGGAAAAGAATTAACAAACCCAGGTTAACCAAGACTGATTAAATAGCCCGTGGAGTTTCGGGAAGAAGGTTACAGTTCAGTGGAGAATTTTTGTGTGAAGTATCGTTTTTAGGAAAAACTAAAAATTCTAAGGTTTATGTTTTACAAAATCCTTCTAACCTAATGGGACGTAATTTAATTATCCTGTTCGATCTATTCGAGATTCCTATAGACTCATTGTGTAATATAATTGATGCTTCACCAGCTGGTAAAAAATAAGGTTAAGGATAAATTGATAAAGAACCTACAAACTAAATTTCCTAGAGTTTTTTCAGGTGGTCTCAGTAATTGCACGAACACCGAGGAACATTTGAAGTAAAAGGAAATGTCAAGCCTGTGTTTTAACCAAAACGGAAGGTGCCGCATGTCGCATTTGAAACCGTGAACCAGGAGTTCCAAAGACCGGAAGAAATGTGTGTCATTTCTAAAATTGGTTATTCAGATTTGTCGTCACCAGTGATCTTTGTGAAAAAGAAATAATCATAAAATACGTGTGTGTGCATATTTTTTTACAGGTCTACATGACTGTTTAAAGGAACCTTCTCATCCTTTGCCCTATCCGGGAGACGTGTTTGTTTAATTGAATGGAGGACATTTTTTTAGTAAAATTGATTTGTCTGACGCATACCTCCAAGTAAGAGTTGACGAACATAGTGCAAAATTATTAACAATAAACACGCATAAGGGGTTGTACAAATTCAAGTCGCCCCTAGATTATTTCAACAGATCATGGACACAATGTTGGCTGATCTAGAGTTTGCAGTAACATATTTGGACGATGTGCTGATTAAAAGCAAACATACTTAGGAGCATTTAGAGCACACGAGAGCGGTATTTAAAAAATTAGAATAATACGGTTTCAAGTTAAGTTCAGAAAAATGCGATTTTTTGATGTCTGAAATTAAATACTTAAGACAAATAATTGACGCCGAAGGAAGACGACCAGACCCGAAAAAAGCAGAAGCTATAAAAAATATGCCGATCCCTGAAAATATTACAACGACTCAAGCTTTTCTGGGTTTAGCGAATTACTGTAGAATATATATATATATAAAATATGCATGACTTAAGAGCCCCATTGAACAATTTATTAAAAAAGGTGGAAAATGGAATTGGACTGATTTATGTCAGCAAGCTTTCGAAAAAATAAAAAAGTGGATTGACGTCGGATTTAGCACTAACATATTATGACCCTAAACAAGGAATATTAGTCGCTTCTAACGCAAGTGATTATGGCATTGGTGCTGTAATTATTCATACATTTGAAGATGGTAGTAAGCAATCAGTAGCCCATGTTTCCTGGACTTTGCTTCCGGCAGAAAAAAATATTCGCAAATTGAAAAAGAGAGCCTTGTGATTGTTTTTGCGTTAAACAAATTTCATAAATGTATCAATGGTCGATCGTTTTTATTACAAACAAACCATAGACCACTATTATCCATATACGGATCAAAGAAGGGTATTCCCACACATACTGCAAATAGATTGCAGCGCTGAGGTACTGAATTATTAAATTATAATTTTAAAATAGAATTTTTGCCTTTGAAGAACATAGAGCACACACATGATCTTTCCAGATTAATCCCTCGAAGATCGGAACCACTAGAAGACATGGTTATTGCAGCCTTAAGGGATGAAACGGATTTTAAGGAAGCATTATGCAATGTTATACGTGAATTACCTGTTACGTGAGATGAAATAAGAATCAAGGCTGGGAAAGACAATTTCATCAAACAGATGAAAGAAGTAATTTCAAAGAAGAAATATAGAACTTCAAGGAATTCGTAAGCATATTCAATATGCGATGAAGTTCTACTATATGCTGAAAGAGTGGTGATGCCAGTTGTACTGCAAAAGCCGTTTTTAAAAGAATTCCATCAAGGGCATCCAGGGATCGCACGTATGAACGCTTTAATGAGGAGTTATAATTATTGACCGAAGATGCACAAAGATATAGAACAGATAGTTAAAGCATGTAGAGGATGCCCACTTGCAGCAAAAGCACAACCAGTGAAAAGTATACCATGGCCGAAAACAAATGCCCTATGGACGAGAATACATATCGATTATACTGGACCCATTATTACCTAATAGTTTTAGATAGCTACTCCAAGTGGCCTGAGATTTTAAAATGTAAAAACCTGACATCCACAACTACTATAAAAGTACTAGACGAACCTTTCAGTCGTTGTGGTGTACCAAAAACAATAGTAAGCGACAATGGGACACAATTTACGAGCAGTGAATTTAAAGACCTCTGTACAGCAACTTCACTTTACTATCAAAGATCTAATGGTCAGGATGAACGATTTGTGGACAGTTTTAAAAGAGCATTTAGACTGAATCACGGCATGGACACTGAGGAGAAGACCATTCAGACATTTGTGTCGGTGTACAGAATCACACCAAACCCAAACACAGTTTCAGCCGAACTGATGTTTGCTAGAAAGATAAGCTCAGTATTTAACAGATTTTTACCGAGTCCAACGCAGAAATACGCGAAGAAAAGTATTTTTTCGTGTAAGTTCTTTAAAACCGGAGACAAAGTTTTTTTGTTTTTTTTTTAATTCAGAAATGGAAAAACGTTTTGGGATGATGGGGTAATATCAAGAAGAATTGGTGGGATTATGTATTGGGTGAAAAGTTCCAAATGGGAACATAAACATGATCTAAATCAATTGAGATCAAGGCTTACGGAAGATGTCAGGGAAGATCAGGGAATCCCGATGGTCATATTGTATGAGACATTTGACATTCCAGCAGCACCAATTGCTGAAACAGTTATTCCAAGACGGTCAAGCAAAAGAAAAAAAATACCGGTAGAACCGTTAAGTTTGGACACGAAACGAAAAATATAGTAATTTAGGTTGTGAATAAATTATCTCAGATGGGGGGGGTGATGTGGAGTAAGCTAGTACCCCTTCCTAAGGTTGGACAATGAGATGCTCCAAGGACATAAAAGAGAGATGTTATCCAAGTCACCGTTTGAACTGTGTACGAATCTCGATATATCCTATTATATGTTACCCGACCTTTTTCCCCAAATCAACATCATAATAATGGGAAAGCACAGTGTAAACCTATGTAATAGTAAAGGTGTGTTACTTATACAGATGTGTACTGAGCTTGACATTATGGTTGGTAAAAATATTTGTAAATATTATCAGGAGTACAAAACAACCTGCATTCATATTGGCTGGAAAGCACTTCATATAAGAAATCAAGTCATGGGGAGAAAAACATACGTTGCATGTTCCCATAGTATGAGTATGCGTGGTGTCGATTGTCTGGAGAATAGCCCACCGCCTTGAGTGAGCTAAGTTCCAAGTATGTGTAAGGCAATCTATGCGGAACAGATACATAGTGTATCTCCCATAGAAAGTTTTTTTTGTAAAATGAATCTTACATAGTTATTATTAAAGACATAACTTTCGAAGATACATGTTAGACATGAAGACATATTTATATTTACTGGTAATTTTCTGCGATTTGTCCAACACAGACACTAAGATTTGTTTGATGAGAGAAGTGTAGAAAGTTAGGCTTTGCTAGATGAAACACTAATGGCTATCTCCTCTTCGTAGAGTGGCAGTAAGATCACCCAATCTTTTCAAACCTTAAACGTAATCCCATATATCGTCTAATACAAATAAGGCAAACTATATATAAGGTATGCTAAACGAGGTTTATGGTTAAACTAACTTACATATAACTCTACAAATGGGAATAATATCATAAGGGATCCCATATATGTTATCTCCAGATGGTGTGATTACTTTGATCACGTTGTCAATAGACAATCTGTAGTAGATACTCAGTTCATTGTATCTAGACCATCTCGACAAATGAAAAATAAAATAAAGATAATTTCTGGAATACCTAAGTTAAGACAGCAATATATAAATTGTATAGTGGTAAATACCCTTGTATAGATCGATTGCCATCCGAGATATTTAAAAGTTGTGGTGACCGGTTTTCCTTAACACTTTGTGATCGTATGACGCATTTCTAGAATGTTGAAGACACACCAGAGAGTAAGAACAATGCTTAATGGTGACTTTGTACAAGAGGTAATGTGCTAGAAATAATTGCAGTAACTTTCGTCGGATAGCATCACTGTGCGTGGCATGTGATATCATGTGTAAAATGTTGTTAGGTATATTACAAATAACATATTGTATGTGATGTGTTAACATAATCTTAATGTGGTTTAAAGAATAAGAGGGAAACAGTTTACATTATATTTCCCGTTAAGCAGCTCCAATAAAACAGATCGTTTTAGCATGTACGAATACGTTAGAGCCCTTAACAAGGCTGTTGACATTTGTGGGCAGATTTCTAAAACAAAACATTAAAAACGAAGTGAAGAAGGGTAACACACCTGCACCGACACGTTTTGCATTCACAAGAAGATATTACATCTTATGGATTCTTTCGAAAGAAAATGTAGGGCTATACGATAAACCAACTGTTGTTGTGTATTAATCAATACAGGGTTACCTCGAATTGAGCGATATATATTCATGTATAACTTTACATTCAATGTGGGGTTCACTTTATTTTAATCTCGCTAGTACAATGGTCTCCTCATGACAGCTTGATTCATGCCTGTATTTCCGTTTAAAGAAAATAATAGGGTATCGTTTAGTAGGTCGGTGCGTCAACTGTGCTAAACGTAAGAATATCACTTGGAACATAAGTGCATGTTTATAATGCTTGCATTTTGTCGGCTTTCTCTATGCACATCACACTTTACTGGTATATAGGACACATATGAAAATGTAAGATAGTTTTCATTAGCAATGAAATTGTGGAATCCTAATTGTGAGATCGCAGATGCGTATGAGGGATGTGTTATGCTATAGCGGAATAGTTGTTGCTACATTTTATTATATTTTACAAGTATAACTTAATGTTGTGTAACCATTTATTTAAGATAAGTAAACGTATCCCGAATCCGTTTATTTATGGAGAATATTGTAAGGAAAAGAAATCATCTATTAAAAACTCTTCGATGTAAGAATTATTTAAAGACATCACTCGAAATATGTTGACTCCTGAACCGTAATTAGTATCAGAGTGTGCCAAAATTAAGCAATATTTTACATAGAAATAATATAGCAATATTAGTGTGCATCAATATGAACACAGGTTATTGAACCTAAACAACGCAAGAAACTCATTCGAGAAATGGCAATCAAAATGGTGGAGCTTCTTTCCTATTGGTTTGTGGTAAAGTATGCAATAGCAAAAGGCCTCTTACAAGTGACAGTCGAAGTAATCTCCGAAAATAACCTGTGACGCATATCTTTCGAGTGATTTTAATTTGATGCAGTTTCTATAATACTGCAAGGAATATTTATACAGTTAGGGCTATTCTATATGATAAGTGAAGGAAACTATTGATTACTAATTATTTAAATA
>OY744535.1:78639640-78654640 GCA_963556195.1 Sepiola atlantica
AACTTGCGTCTAGTAAGGAAAGTTGTGTATTGGTATAATAAATACTCATACCAAAAATTAGATCTTTTACTTGATCGGTTTTTTGAGGAAATGGTATCAAACATCGTCTCCATAAATGTACTGAACAATCCTCATTTGTGAAACATTTAGCCAATGAAATGGTTAGAAAATTTATAAATTTCAATGTTTTAACCAGAAAAGGTTGTCGTTTTGTTTCATTAAAATGAAATGAATAAAGTCAAATAAATATAATGTAACCCCCATACCCAGCACCGACACTATGATTTTTTTACCTAATTAATTAAGTAGGAACAGTGATAACATTTTGAAAGAACAGATAATTACTTTTTGTTATAAATGAGACAAAAAACAAAATTTTATACTTCTGCGTTCCAAGTAGAGGATCATTTGATTTAGAAAACACAATTTTAATTTTAACATTTCTCAAAAAAGCCATGGGAGAGATTTGAAAATGAAAACTAAATAAAACAAATGTATCTAATAAGTGTCAAACTGAAAATGTAAATTATGTACAATAATGCATTATAAAAGTTATTGTGTGTAATTAACATATTGTTTTAAATTTGTCTATATATGATCCCTTAGAAGCAAATGAAGGCCTCATTTCAGTACACAACACCTTTGCAAGTATATGCTTGTGTATTGCTTCAAACTCATACACTGATTGTGGAGCTTCTGTTGTTAACTTTACTGCCCTTTCAACACTTTGAGAATGTAAGGGCAAATCTTGCAACTTCAGCTTTGTTCCATTCATGAGTGAGTCCAAAAGTTCATCTTCAGAAAATGATACAACACATTTTCAGGTAGTAAAGCAAAAGCATTATGCTGTAAATGTTTTAATGTAATGTGTTGTATTTCAGGTGACTCTATTGATCATATTGAAAATATACAATTGCTGGTTATGAAACTTATTATCCCTTTTTATTTCAAACCAGCTAACTACATATACTTCGATTATGAATCTAATAAAGCTGTGAAGTTTCCCAGACATTTTTTGTGGATTAGCGCCTCGTGTCCATAAGCACATTAGTCTGATGGCTAAAGTTAACCATCTTGCCTGATTTATAGGCCCAATTTTTCATGCAGCATATTTAGGGTCAATATTTCCTCTAGAAATACCTATTGTATATTCTAATATAAGTCTCTGGTCACAAGTTAGTTCGCTTATTTCTTCAGTAGTAAAACGAACATCCAGACGACAACCAACTGGTGAAAATGCTACTTGGGGTAAATCGTTATAGTCATTACCAGATAATTTACCTAGATGACCAGTGAAAGTTGTAGGACTTCTTGTGGTTCCATCGATATATCTAAAAAGATCTCTAAATGGAAGTGTGTTTTGATGTAAAAAGCAGCCAATGGTGTGTAATTTTCTCTGTATGTTTTTCTCAAGAAGTGTTAAAAGTCCAGCTTCACAACCTGTATTTGTATTGGTGTTGTCTACTAGAATAGCCTTAATTGTAGATACACTGTTGTATTCTTTCAAAGCACCATCAACTTCCTCTGCAAGAATATCACCAGTTGCACCATTATTAGGGATAACCCTATGAGTGAGATATTCACTTTTGTGTTCCATCGACTCTGTGAAGGTCAAGTGGCGTTCTGGTCCCTTTGCTTTTTTAAATATTTTTTCTTCATTTGGCCCTAAAATCTCTTTATACAACAGTGTGTCTTTATCATTTCTTCCATCAACCCCAATGCAAACAAGGTTTTCCACTGTTTCTTTGATGGACATTTTCTTTCATTCTTGCCTTTTCTCTATCTATTTTACATTTATCAATTATGATATCTTTTATATTGACATTAGATTTGAGAAGACCCATGGCATCTTAGTCTAAGAGAAAGGCGTTAGCAAGGCTGGCTCCAAGGTTGGAAGAAACATCACCCCTAATTAATTCCATAGCATATCGAGGAATTTTAATAAGACTGTAAGGTCCCGGAAGAGGTGTCTCAGGTTCAAAATCATCAATTTCTGTTAAATCACTATCAGGACTGGAGTGGGAAAGCACATCATCCTGGTCATGAGATGTTGATGCATCATTAGAGTTTCTATTTATTTGTTTTGCTTTTCGGAAACATATATTCACCTTACTTGCAATAGATATTTCACTTAATAGATGGAAACGAGGGTTTACTGCCTTCCAAATGCCAATTATGTCCTTTGCTATTAATATGGAAATAGCAAAATATGTCAAGTGTGGACATGTATTTATTAGGAAATAGCTGTATTGGATAACTTGTCGAAAAATTGGCGATTCTGTTTTATTTAATGGGGCAGGTGGGTCTGAAAATTTACTCATTACTGCGAGTAGAAATTGTGCGTCTTTTTCAAACCATTTTTCTTGAAATATCTTAAAAGAAAATATATTGTAGAATATCAGAAGTTACACATATTGAATCAATATTTCCAAATTGAAGAAAAAATAAAATCCACCCATCTTTATACTGGAGTCGCTTTTGGCCTTGGTAAATGGTGACACATAAGTAGAACAAAACACAAATTTAAAAATGAATCATTACCAGTGATTCATTTTTTGATAATTAAATCTATTTAGATAAAAAAATAGATTTGATTAAAATATACTGAAGAAATCCACGTGGAAAGTTTTGTGAATAACTTTTTAAATGAAAAAATACACCACCCTTTTTTTAAGTAATTACGTCTATTTACTTGCCTCCCCACGACGTCAGACTGAGACACAAAGAGGGGGTTTTCAGGTGGGAAAAAAGCGAGGACATTTAATTACCTTAGTCTAGGAGGATTGCCTTTTCACTGACCGAAGACAGAACTTAAAAAGTTAGGAATTAAAAACAATAAATTTGAAAATATAAAATAATTAAAACATTGCTTATAAGTCTATTGTAATTAAAATATATAGATTTAATTAAAATGGTGTCCACAAAGGTAGAGTTCGATGAATAATCGTTTTTCATGTGGGGAAACTGTTGATTGGAACAAAAATAAAAATTACCCAGTCTAGCATGATCTGCCACCGATGATAGAACAGATATACACTTTGAATTTAAGAATGATAAACAATACGTTTTAAATAAGTCCATTTTAATTAAAAATATATAATATTTGTTGTGTTTGTATTATTCAACGATGTTTGACAATTCAGCAATATAAACAAAAGGGAGATAACTTATTACGGTCCATTGAAATAATTACCTTGATACAAATTTGACCAGATTTTTAAATCATAATTTGTATTTTAGATAAAATATTTAACAGTATTTCATTTTTTTTTTTAACTATTATTCCATTTATTGAGAACAAAATGGATATTTGCACATAAAAATACTCATACATATATTTACTGCATTTATTAGCTATAATGTCTGGTCTTAATTTTACCGGTTAAAATTGTTAAGTAACACTGTTACTTTAACAGAATCTGACATTATTTCACATTTTAAAAAACGACAAAATTTTGGAGAAAAATATTTTGTGTGGTGATTATTTATGAACATTTGCAACTTTCCCATCTATTCACTTTCTGTACACATATATATGCATTATTGTATAACATATGCATATATATATATATATATATATATATATATATATATATATATATATATATATGTATATATATATATATATATATATGTATATATGTATATATATATAATTCATATATGTAAATACATATAATATATATTACATCCTATCACACACACACGCACACACACACATACATATATATGTATATATATATATATATACATATCTTTATATTAGAAATAATAATATTGCTTGCGAACATAAAAACATTGCTAAATTGGCTGGCCTATATTTGAATAACCCTCGGGATACATGAAACAACTTTTAGTGCCAATACTTTTTCAAAACTGCAATAGGTGAATCGATAAATGTGATGTTTGATATTGAAAACTGATCGCAATTTTTAAATTATCAATACATTCTACTGATAATATAAAAATGAACAATTGCCTCGGATACATGCCGATATTTGTTCTTAACATAGAATATTCCTTTTCTATATCATTTTATTCATAAAAAACAATTTCAATACTGATTTATTTTCTCAGTGACTTTAATATATGTTTTGTTTCTTGCATATTTATCCGTTATATTAACTTTATCTAAAACAGCTAGTTGTGTTTTTTGCTTTTGTTCATGTACTACATTTTCAATTCCTATATTGTCATTCCACAAGCTCAGTTCTTATTTTATGTCTATTTAATGTCATGCTTAGAATGGTTTTATTATTTTATTCAAGTACTGTATTGTATTATTTATCTATTACATTTCCACATTTCTATAAGGTAATCCCTATCGGTTGAGATCTGATTGTATCACTATTAAGTGTCATAGTTCGAATGCTTAGATTTATTTTTTCATGTACTACATTATTTTCTTCATGTAGTGCATTACTTAATTTCTATATAATTACCCCATCAGTTCATTTCGAATGTTATTCCTATAAAATGTCATAGTTAGAATGTTTGCATTATGTTCTTCATGTATTACATTGTTTTAATTATGTACTGTATTTAAAACTCATATATGGTAATCTCATAAGATGAGTTCGAATTTTATTTCTATTAAATGTCATAGTAATAATAGTCTGATTATTTTCTTTATGTAGTACAATTCTCAATTCATGTCGTGTCATCCAACTATTTGAGTTTCATGTTTTTCTATTAAATGTCATACTTAGAATAATCAATGGATAAAATAATATTAATGTGGCATATATAACGATTACAGAATACAATGTTATGTTATCAGCTCAACTAATTAAAACGTACATATTTAAATATATTAATCATGATATCATGCAATAAGCATTTGATTCAGACGGTGTATCATTAGGTAATTTAGCACAAGAATATAAACAATATATTATACATGCAGATCGAGGGAAGAATCTATGAAAGTAACCCTACATAATATTGACACTTCACAAGTAAAACGATTATATTTGTTCTAATTGTAAAGTGTGTAGGGTGTGTTTACGTAGAGGAGGTAGAAGCGCAGACAGTAATTCATAGCACATTCAATTGAAGTACTAGTAAAACAACACATTCAATTGAAGTACTAGTAAAACAACACATTCAATTGAAGTACTAGTAAAACTACACATTCAATTGAAGTACTAGTAAAATAACACATTCAATTGAAGTGCTAGTAAAATAACACATTCAATTGAAGTACTAGTAAAACAACACATTCAATTAGAGTACTAGTAAAATAACACATTCAATTGAAGTACTAGTAAACTAACACATTCAATTGAAGTACTAGTAAAACAACACATTCAATTGAAGTACTAGTAAACTAACACATTCAATTGAAGTACTAGTAAAACAACACATTCAATTGAAGTACTAGTAAAACAACACATTCAATTAGAGTACTAGTAAAATAACACACTCAATTGAAGTACTAGTAAAACAACACATTCAATTGAAGTACTAGTAAACTAACACATTCAATTGAAGTACTAGTAAAACAACACATTCAATTGAAGTACTAGTAAAACAACACATTCAATTAGAGTACTAGTAAAATAACACACTCAATTGAAGTACTAGTAAAACAACACATTCAAGTGTAGTTCTAGTAAACAACACATTCAATTGAAGTACTAGTAAAACAACACATTCAATTGAAGTACTAGTAAAACAACACATTCAATTGAAGTACTAGTAAAACAACACATTCAATTGAAGTACTAGTAAAACAACACATTCAAGTGTAGTTCTAGTAAACAACACATTCAATTGAAGTACTAGTAAAACAACACATTCAATTGAAGTACTAGTAAAACAACACATTCAATTGAAGTACTAGTAAAACAACACATTCAATTGAAGTACTAGTAAAACAACACATTCAAGTGTAGTTCTAGTAAACAACACATTCAATTGAAGTACTAGTAAAACAACACATTCAATTGAAGTACTAGTAAAACAACACATTCAATTGAAGTACTAGTAAAACAACACAGGGATGCAACATTGCGACGTATTTAAAGTGTTTTCGTGTTGCACTGACCGATTACATTCATCAACATTGTATGTTTTTTCTTATTCATATATTTTATATTGCTGAGCCGGGTATTGCTATTATTTACTATATTTACAATGCAAAGGCTAAAGTGATCCTTAAACTTGTAGACAGGTTCATAGCGTGTCGGTCTAATCCCTCTAATAGTCTTCTTCTGTTTCCCTTGTGTTAGTCGTGTATCTGCTGGAAATTACACTCTTTATTAAACGCACTGCTATCACGGAGTCTTATCACCTATTTGATTGTTTGAATATATCATTTATAGTCGACTAAACTTACTTCATAAGTGATTGCACTCACAACTTCTTATAAGGACAAATAAGTTATTAGGTGTTATACACTAGGTCGTAATAAAATACAACTGGTCAGTTTATTTTTTAATACTATTGTCAGCCTACATACAGCGCAGTGCTTTAATGCGATGATTATTATTAGTCTTAATAAAAACGCTATTGACCCTAGCAAAATGTGCGACGAGAGTAAACATAGTTGTGCTAATATATATGACGACAACCATATACAATTCTGCTGCATAGGAGGGAATGCCTTAGAGCATGGTATAATAACAAATGCACATACACATACCTAGTCCAAAAAGAACAAAGTAAAGCCTGCGAGGATGGTGTCATGATAAAAAGTCACATAACTATTCACCCACTCAAAATATTGAAGAAGCAATGCCTGGGATAATATACTATCTACCCAGGCATGGCTTCTTCGCTGTTCTAACAAAGAACAGCTACATACCTACCCCCCACCAAAGATGACGTAATTACTGGGGCCATAACATCATGAAAATAGAACATGTAATACATGCCCCAAACATAGGAAGTAATACCTGCGAGTATAATGTCATGCGAACAGTACATATAATGAATTACTACACTAAATTTTGAATCGCAAGATAATTAATTAGTCTGAAATAGTATAGTAATCACTATTGAGTATACAAGACAGTGATGCCATTGTTTCTGTTTCAGATAGACACATGCAACATAGCATATTAGTCATATATTTAGCCAGAAAATATTTTTTAAATACGTTTAAAAAGTTTCGCGGTTTTTGTATGAGAATCATTTTCATGGTTAATAATGGGCATTTTTAAATGGAGAAATTATTAAATGCGTAGGATAGCAGTGTAAAAAATGGGAACCTAAAAATAATGACACGTTAAATATAGTGATGCATTTTGTAAAAGCAGTATGAATATATTAGCGCTACCCCGTAGAAATTGCAGAGTTCTTTTCTTCATCAATATCTATATGCACTAGAACATGGTCATGCGTTCAAATTTGAACAAGCCAAAATCACTAAATATATCCACAACAAATCTCGGCGAAGATTATTAGAAACTGTCCTCATCACCGCCTCCACCACCATCAAGCAACGTAATGGTTTCTTTAACCTATCACCCTTAATAAGCAAGATCATCCTCACAGAACAAAAAGTCTTGCCTGATCATGGTTAAACTTTTTTCATCTCCAACCTCTATAACACTCTCCCATTTACTTTTCCCTTTCTGTTTCTCTTTGAATCTTCATTTTCTCCTTACTTTTTCCTCACACTTTTAATACTGCAGTCAAAATAAACTTTCTCATGTTCCAAATATCTCAAATATTCCATACCCACTCTTTCAATCACCGCCCTCCTCCCCCGCCAATCCCTCACTCATTGCTATCATTTTCCAAATATTTCAAATATTTCACACCCTATCACAACAAATCCTCCCTCTCCCCCACTCAACTATTTTCTCCCATACCCCTTCTTAGATTCCCTCATTTTCTGAAAACGCTCTCTAAGACCATAACTTTTCACCCATCCACCAAAATCACCCCCCCCCCTTCCTCTCTACCCATCCTCCTTTCCCTGCATACACCCCCCATACACAAACATTCCAACTTACTTTTTTCCTCTTCAATCTTGAACCGCAGCCATCTGATCAGACACCGCCTCCCCCCTCTTCCTCACCTCCCTCTCTGCCATCCACTTTACCCCTGCTCATCCCCCACCTCTTTCTCTTACCACCAGCCACAGTAGTCCTGGCTCACCCAATCCTTCCATTTTTTCCCCACTCATTCTTTTCTACATTCATTTCTATTTCTCCAACAAATACGGACGTCCACCTAGCAGTTGGCCACTATTTCTTTCTATTTTTCCCAATATGTCTACCCTACATGTATCTGTGCTTGCATGACATTTTTCTCTATTTTATCATCCTGATGAAGTCTTATAAATAAAGACGAAACGTTGATGTACACATAAAAAACATCCATTTTTTGGTTTTCCTTTTTCATTTTCCCATCACGTCGGATTACTTTCATCCTTCTCTTCCCATATCTATAATGTACTTACAATACTAATACTCCTAAAATAATGAACACATCTCAGAATCAATACTATTCAAAAAAGTACTTCCTTCATACGTCAACATAATTGTCAGCTAAACATCCTTTAAAGAAACAAAACGAACATTATTTATATGTTTATTCAAAATTGTGGCAATTTTTTAAATTTAAAAAATTGTATATTCTCTGTCTTTTATCGGAAAAATAATTGTCAGCAAAATGTTCTTCAAATACATGAAACGAATGTCACTTTTTGAAATGTATTTATTCGGAAACGTACTATTTAGTATGGGTCAAGGCATAATTTTAATTTTTAACACTTTATTTTCAAAATAGGTAAAGCCAGAATGTGTTAGCTAAGAAATATAATAAACATGCCACATCAACATGTTGGAAAATTAATGTACGAACATGCAATCGTATACATAGAAGGTGGGGCAACTCTACCGCGATAGCAAACTTTTCACACTTGTCAGTATTCTATATCCGTGCAAACCCACCATTCGCCAATGCATGGAGTATTGTTTTCACATTGGGGCTGGATCACAAATACTCTTGTCTCTCCCTGTTAGGCAGGGTCAAAAAACGAGTTTCAAATCTAAGAGGTACTGCACTGTCACACAAGCTTCAACCTATGGTCGCAATGTTGCATCCCTGAGTTGTGCTACAATAAGCTCTCGACAATGTTGCCCACATCGACGTAAATACCCCTAACCAACTTAACAAGCAGTACACCCCCACTCCTTAACTGTAGGGGTCGCCAGATGCCGTAAATCTTTCTACGAAGACTTATCGAATCGCAAGGGTATCGAATTGCCTCCAGTTTCCTGCTGTCATAAAATAACACTTAATCTATGGTTATATAGACAAGATAGCTTTGCCGGCTGGCTATCGTTTCCTATTTTAAATACTTGACATATTAATTCTAAGTAATTCACATTTCATTAATAACATTGTTGTGAACACAAAACAAAAGCGTCCTCATATATCCATAGATAGACAAACGTAAACATTTTGGGAATTTATTTTAAAAGTGACCGGAAGGAAAAGTATGAATACATTTCCTTTTAAGTTAAAATGTATAAATAGAGCGCACCCTTTTTATAATCAAGTTTGTGTTCATGACAACGTCCATTTTAAAAAAAATGCTAAATATATGTCTAGGAAATAAAACAACATGGCGATTCACAACTGTTTGTCATATTGAAACGCAATTATTGACTTAAAAACAATAAGAAATACTAGTAAATTAATAATATGTATATTTACAAACTAATATCGAAATGAGTTAAGTTTGTTACGTATATCGCATGATAATTAGGAGTATATACTACACATGGGTGGCTATTGTGTAGTCAACGGTAAATGTGGTGGTTTGCATTTACTGTGTCTGAGACTTTATTCATTTAGAAAATAATTCGTAAAGGGAGTCTTCATATTCGTTCATTCGACACAAAGTATAGGTGTCAAAAGGGATACATTGATTTAAATTATAATAGAAAATATAATACTCTGTCTTTTTCTTGATTTTTGTCGCTGGAGTGCAAAGTAAACGCGTATTTACTTAATTATCTCTATTTATATAATGTTAGGTATGTGTATATATTTATATATTTGTATGCACGGGATTCACTCTTATACTCCCACACTAATTAATTGTACATTATAAACTTAAGAGTACTTATATCGATCTTGACCCAGTTTTCGCGAGGTTCTGGTCGGAAGCCTTCTGCTGTGCTACGCAAATGGCCGAGATATGACGAACCGATTTGTACCAGACGATAATATTTATACGGTGCTGCGTCCTATGATTTTAAGTTATGTTTTCAAGGAATTTTCTAAAAGAAACAACATAAAAAAACAAAACAAGCAAAACCTAGCGAAGTTTCTGTTATAAAATAAATATTTTCTTGTTATTTTGACACGTTGCTCCGTCATATAATATTTAGTTATATTTGCAAGAAATTATTTAAACAACAAAACAAATAAAACAAGCAAAACAGCGAAATGTCTGTTGTCAAATAAATATGTTTTACCCTAATCCTACCCCTGAACACTAACACTAAACCCTAACCCTAACCCTAAACACTACCACTAACCCAAAACCCTAACTCTAACCCTAACTCTAACCCTAACAACAACAAAAAAAACAAAACAAGCATAACATTAAAATCATAGGACACAGCACCGTATCAAAATGGTCGTCTGGTACAAATCAGCTCGTCATCTCTCGGGTGTTTGTGTAGGATAGCCGAACGCTTCCGACCAGAATCTCGCGAAAACTGGGTCAACATCGATATAAGTACCAACTTACTTGCATGCTATGAAGCATGAAATGACAAACATGAGCAACATTTACTTTAATGTAATTTTATTCAGCGAGAGTAAAAAATAAGATTTAAATTAAGATTTCTCTTATTTTTGTGACATTTTAACAATACTTATTCGATATTATTTAAAGCATATTTCCTAATTTCAGTTACTTCGGATTATTTAAAAGAATTTAATGGAGTAAACTATTGGTACAACCTTATTTTCGAAAATTTTAATATTTATATTCGTATTAGATTTGATTCATAGTAATTAGACATCAATTAAACAAGAAGTTATTCAATTTATTTTAATAAACTAAAATTCAATAAATTCTTCAGGTTTACAATTAAAACGTGTTACCTTTATCAAAGCAATTTAGTCGATGTATATCAACAGTAGTAATAAACAGTGTACTCATGAAATTTAGTATACTTATATATCAATTTTAATATTAGTAAGAAGGCAGACATATTGAGGAAATCTGTTTCTTTACGGTGAATTAATTTTATTCGTCTATGACGAGTATTTTTCATATTTTTTATATAATATTTTAAAAGATGAACTCACACATTACGGAACGTTTTGTGAGGCAATTGTTAATTATGTCGGATTGTTATACAAGTATGCGTAATTGAGGTTAACGTAACGTTTCTAATCTCTATTTATAAACTCCGTGGAGATAGATAGATCCGAGGTCAGTCCATATTTTATCACATAATAATTTACTAATTCATGTTCATATCTTGAAGCTCGCGAAGTAGCTAATTATATTTATAATATGAACATCCAATACAAATTGGTGACATAATTACGATGAAAACGATATTGTGGATTTTACTACGTATTTAAATAACATATAAAATGGTATTTTAAAAAGTAAATGTTATTATATTACGTCATTCCATGTTATATTAAAATAAACACTCGATTTATAGTAAACTAGAGAAATACCCGTTCATGAACAAGTAACATACAATCCACTTATTAGAGAGTTTGCACAGTTCTGTCTGCCCCTTTTCCAGGATACTCATCACCTCATGAAGCTATAACATACTTATTCCACGTTCTATGAAAACCCACTAATTTTCTCGGGTTTTAGAAAATCGAAAAAAGTGAAAGGTTGATCTTAATGGGTTTTAAGAATAAATGTAACTTTGCTAAATTCATCTCGAATAAATATCGACCATATTTGATACCAATCTATAATATATGCATTTTCGAATATAAGGTTGTGCTTAAATTATGCGTCTGAAACCTTTAAAATCGTCCAAAATGAAATTTTGAATCTATTATAATAGTTCCAATACAAAGCTCGATAAATGATGTGTTCAATATTCCGAAGCACTCACTACAAACAGTATTACATTTAAACACTTGAACATACCTCAAAATAATTTTTTACATAAAATTACACTGACATATATTTTTCAATTGACATTCAAAGTAGAGGGGTTAAATAGATTAATAACGTTTGCCATTCAAACAAATGATAATATTCTAAAAAACAATAATGTTGAATTTATTATGCATTTGCCAATGTGCTGTGTCGAATCAAGATTACATGCATGGTGTAATATTCTTTATTTTTTATGTACACCTCATTTTCAAAAAGAAAGATGTTTTTAATAACACCTATAATAGAGTAAATGTTCGTCCGGAAGTCGGGAAATTGTCTGATGTCTCTTGCTGTAGTCTTGCATGAATTGTTATTAGATATTTAGTTTGTGTTGAACTGTCAGCTGATATGTTCTGTTTGATATAAAAATATAATTTTTATATTATTTTACCAGTAATAGTTATATTATTTAATTATGTTACATAGACTGCTCCTGTTGCTGCATTATGTTAAGTCTTGCATCAACGTCAGATTAAAGCGTATGGTCGCACGTACAATCCATGCGTATGCGCAGAATTTTCTATTGTTAGTGTGTGTGTTTATATTGTTTGTTATGCATCAGTGGGTTTATACGTATATCTGCCATAAATAATTATACTAAATAGGGGGAGTTTACTTTCGGTCTGTAATATTTTTAGAGTTTAGTTTATTTATAAAATAAGGATTTATAGAATGATGGAATAAATAAAAAAGGGATATAACGTAACATGCCTGAAACAGAGAACAACAGTGAAAAAAACAGTCTGTTTCAACGCACAAAGCGCGTTAACGATTACAGCAATAAGTGGTGATAGAATATACTATATTTGTGATTTTGATCGTTCTCTCTCTTCATCTGAATGGTACTATTATTTAGAACAAATATCAAGTCGAATAAAAGCCATCTGCTGTCCATCAATCTTGGACTTGTATTTGCCCTTGTCGACTTATCAAATAACTAATGTGCATACAATAATCTCTCGGTCGTGAAAAAGTCATGTAAATTGAGTGCAAGAAAAATATGCAGCGATCAACTTAGGAATATAATTTGCAAACGTGAATGTTTTTTGTAATTGATTCAGGTGTATGTGACACTACGTTTAAATGGAGCAGGTGCATATGTTGTTGATGTGGCAGCCGAAGTTTCTGCGTCTTTATCCTTATCCATCTTAAAATCGTATAACACCAACAAAAAAGCGCTAACATATTTTCTCAAATGTGTCATGACATGTGAAAGTTGATTCTTTAAGGGCATGTAGACGTATACGTTAGATTTATACAACTCCTCACGCCGATGTCTGTTAACTAGTATGCAGCTTCGAAAATAATAGCGAATCTAACCCAACTCCCATATCAAATAAAATACTTTTTTCTATTTGTATCGCTACGTGTCAGTTCGAATATATTGTGCATCACCTATCTTCATTTACACGTAGCTAATGTTCTTCTCTGTTGGCTTGTAAGTGGATCTTTCTAATTTCTTACGTTATTTTTATCTTACGTGAAAATGCCCGTTGTTTAAACTTAGTAGAACACACGTAACATCTAACTTGAGTACTTCGGGACTATTGCCGGTACTTTTAAGGGAACGGTGATAGGATTTAACATGTTCGTCAATATAGTTAACCCTTCAAATGAGAAATAAAGGCAACTGAAAAAATAATTCGCAAAGAGAAAATGGCTGTAAAATGTTTATATACACCTGGAAGAAAATAGACAGAGTGGGAGAGTCACCACGGAGAGTTCGTTGTAGCGGTCGTGGCAAGTAAGCAAAACTGACACACAGAAGCATTAAAAGAGAGCTGCGACATTTTCATCCTCAATTACACATGCAACCATGCAAAAGATGCCAAGTGAATTTTTATCACAACAAGCGTCGGAGAAACTTAACTATTAAGAAAAGTATGTAATCTTGATATTCTGTTTCTTTTTGTGTGTTTCACTGAAAAGTAACTAACAAACGCATCTACGGCAACGGGATAAAAACCCGAAACAAACAACATAATCTCCGAAAACTCCTTTTTAATGCAGGCCTCGTTAATTATCATCACTTTTAATTCAGATTTTTTTTTCGAGTATAATATACATATTCATAACTGCAGCACGATTATATAAAAACTTAATATCATACGGTCAGACAACTTTTACAAAATATAAATCTTCGAAACTATGATATACATAGAAATAATTATGTTATTTTTTCTAACATTCTAATTCGTAGACGGACATTTTGGCAGTGGATTCAATAGCTTTGTCGATTTTACCCACAAAGAATAAATCAAATTTCAAAAAAAATGTAGCAGAGAAAATATTTCTGTCTGACCTAGATTTTTTTTTAAATCTCTTGAGTAAAAAGATGTTTGGTTGCTGTCAAAAATTGAATCTTATTCAATTATTTTGATTATGCGCAAGTTAAAGAACCGTACTTAGTCATCACCCACACCTTTTGTGTTCTTTCTTTCTGTCTTTTTTATTTCTTTATTTCTGTCTTTCTTTATTGATCCTCAGTCGTCAGATTTGTTTATTATGCTTGTCTATTCTCTTGATTTTTGTTGTTCTATTTTTCGTCACGTTTATATTATTATTTCTCTGTTTTTTTAAATTATATTTGTTATCACTTTTCTATTTAGTCTTTTTGTGTACACCAGTGATATTAGTAAGCCTCTATTGGTCAAGATTGGCTATGAGTAGCATCGCAGTTGTCTGATGTGCTGGAGCTTCGGCGTCTGTTGCTGTATAAATCGATGCTGTAATGTACCTCTCTGCAGCAAAGGTTACATATGTGTTCTGCATTTGATAAGCTAGAGCCGATGTTGTGCTTTCTGTAGCCACTTGTGTCAGCTTCTCTTGTTATGACATCAGGTGTTTTGTCAGGGTGTTTATCCATTTTAATCGGTTGGCTGCCA
>OY744535.1:78659640-78679640 GCA_963556195.1 Sepiola atlantica
TATATATATATATATATACATACATATATATATATATACATATATATATATACATATATATATATACATATATATATATACATACATATATATATATACATATATATACATACATATATATATATATACATATATATATATACATATATATATATATATATATATACATATAAATATATATATATATATCAAATGTGCATAGGAATAAAACATGATTTTCATTTTGTTAACATCAAATTTTTGTGGCCATCTAAATTGTCAGGAATGAAAACACGTATCTTGTTTTGATGGTATTTATAAAATACAAGCGTGACACATTCGAAGTTCCACAGTTCTTTTATGTGTAATGAACATCATACTATTATTAATAATGATATTTAAAAGTTTGAATAACAACGTTACAAATCACCTATCTTTAAATTGAGAATTTAACAAAATTAAGACAAACATATACTATCTAGACTGCGGATAAGATTATGTAAAAAATGATAATAGACCGCAGAAGACTGTTGTAAATCAACGTTTTTGTAGCGATAGTTCGGAATTTTCAAAATGGCATTTACGGCTTTTTTCATTAAAACGCTCATTTATTTACCAATAATAAATGTATGTCAGACTCAATAAAATAAAATAAATGACTCCTTTTTTTTCTACATAAATAAATAAAGCGAATGTATTTCTATATTTCTTAATGTATTTGCCTAGTCTCTTTTTGAATCTTTTCTGACTCTCTCTTCCTCTCTCTCTTTCTATATTTGATCACGCTATTTTTAGGAAAATATTTCTTACAAGTATACGGTATCGTGATGTACGTTCTACCTCTTTCCTCGCCTGTTCCTTAGTATGCACTATTTTAGAGATTGTATAGGGACATAATACAGATATAGCTTCCAATTTTTTAAATTTAATTATATGTGATTTGAAATTAGTTTGATCCATACACATTAGACACCAACAAAAGAAAAGTCTGCAAATTTCTATTCTTTCTAAATAAGTTTACTCTTACGCGTTAAAATTTCGATATCTTTTTTAGAATAACAATTTTATTTGAAATGTATTACAGTAAAGATTTCACTTCTTTTGAGATAAATGTCACATAATCCTTGAGAGAATTTCCGGATTATAGTTTAAGATGAACGCATATAGCGAAATTGTCATTGAGACCAGCTTTTGGATAACAGGTAATAAACCATGTATATTAATTCAATAAGGAAGAATTATATATAACGTAATAAGATAGATATATACACATTAAAAACTCGATATACAAACATAAAATACATATACTTAATGCAAGTTTACGAATATTTGTTTGAACCTATTGCTCCTATTCAATATGCTGAGTTTTCTGTGAACAGGTTCGCACTTTTGATCCTAATATTTGATGACTTTTTCTTTTTGTAGTAGAATTGGATTTGCTACTCAGATCTGTCTAGAAATCGTGTCGTAACATCGGTCAAGCAATTTATAGACCGAACACTAGCAGTTAACATGGCGGAAAAGATGTTGCTTAATACGTCTGTGTTTATATATGTTAGTTAATATGGACCCTTAGAGAAACGTGATTAGGTATGTATTTTGTTCAATTCAGGCAACACGTAAAACGGAACACACACACGATTAGCCTCACCCAAATATTAGCAACTTATTATTTACAAGACGACTGAATGAACAGTATGCATGACATTTGGTGTTGGTTAGAAGTCAGCACCTTTGAAAGAGTAAGTAAGATAGTTCTACAAATAATCTTGATTGGGGTTGTTAGCATTTCCCTGTAACTACCCCCTTATGTAACCTACTTTGTGACCCCCTAATCCAAAAGTGGTTCAACAGAAATTAAGTAAAAAATAACGTGGTTTTATATAGTATACACTACATTGCCTGCAGAATATGAATATTCCTTTTAGAAAACACTGATTATGGTAACCATCAACTCCCTAACTCCATACTGAAAGGAGCAAGACGCGGTACATCTACTCCCTTTGATTGACAAGTAGTTATCTTCTACTCTTTCTTGGTGTTCTCCCTGTTGTTGACGTTTATATTTGATTGGTTTGATACATTGAGCAGTCAGCTTACGTCCAAAAAAAAAATGAACCCAGCCACTGTGTACAATTTAAATGTTAGCCTCACAAAATAGAAGTCGAATTCCGAACGTGACGCATATACACTAACTTGAGTTAAACCACATAATATATCAGTTCTATTATTATTCTCTTTTTCGATAAATATGGCTAAAGTGACAATAAACAATATACCCTTTTTAAATAGAACGTAATTATTGAGAAACTGTGATAAAACAGACCTATATACAACCCTACTGATATTATAATAAATTTAAAATCCGATGAACATAACAACATACCTTAATTTTATTCAAGTTTTTGTAAATCTGTATTCTTATGTATCTTATTCGGCTCCAATTTCTTTCTTGCTATTTTTTTTTCATCGAACCTTTCTTAGGCGTATATACATTAATTGTATACTTATTCTTGTTTAACCTTTTCTCATAGTATTTGTTTTTAGTTAATATCGCATCTTTGTCTTTCGTTTTTGAATTATATGAACAATTGTTGGAAATATAATGCTAGAAAAAAGATGTATGTACATCTCATCTACTTTTAATACAGTTAACCTTACAGTCCAGCCTATACCCTATAGATAAGTCCTCTTAAAACAACACTGTAATAAACACTGACATTGGTACTCTTTCTCTCATCTCCCAAAGTCTACCTACCATCTGATTATAATCCGTGTTATTGTTGAATCACTTTATCTCTACTCGTGCATATAATTCGCGTACATATTAAAATTAGTCTCACCTATAACAAATGCAATTGTGAACAGTAGATCTTTCTATCTAGAACAGGGTTTCCCTACACGTGAAGCATCAAATCCGCTTCGAAGCTGGTAAGTGTTCGCTTACGCCTTTATTGCTACACATTTATTCTTAGATATCAAAGTGAAACACATGCAACAGTCGTTTTAAGAACGCACCTATTCCATATTGAAATTTATTATTTTAGTAACAAGCATAGCTACATGGAGTTGCCCAGGCCAACAGTGTTACATATTTATAGTGACATTTCTATATATTTACTTCTCTGTAACCGTCTCTCTATCTCTCCCTTTTCTTTTGTCCTCGTTTGCTTTCCTCCCTCCCCTACCGTATTTTTCTTTCTCCACCACCCAATTCATCTCTAAGACACACACAGACACACACGGACATCTTCCCTTTATATAGATTACTGCAGTAATTAGTCACCATAAGAGAAGCACTTTCCTATAGTAATGGCTGAAAAAAGAAGACGCCCTAACGAAACCTAGGTCAGTTTACTCCCACAGAACGTATTTATTTGTTTAATGTAGATAATATTATATCAAGGCAACACCAATCAAGAAAATATAAACTTTGTTGGTGTTTGTTTTGTATTCGACACACACACACCCACACCCACACCCATACACACAAACACACATACACACATACACACAAAAACTGCCTTTAATATAATAGATTAAATCCTGAGCATGTCATTACGATCAGGTAATTCTAATTTGGGATGACACACAGAGCGGTATTGATTATTTAGTTCAAAACAATTTGTTTTATTGATCACAAATATAAATACAATAAGTTGATACATATACCATCAATTAGATATTCAAAAATAAAAACTAGTAAAGAAAATTGAGAAAATGTAAATATTAATTAAATCTATGTATACACTCAAACGCATAGATTGCACTTAACGGTTGAAACAAGTATAACCCATTTAATTCTAAGAATGGCAAACACTCACTGATATGATTTCTATATAGTTAACGTCTCTTATTTTGCAGACAAATTAAAAAAAATAAATATGACCAATTTATATTAACGCGCACTAAGTAAAATCAAATAAATAAATATAACAATAAAAAATAAATTTACCGGGATTGTTTTTTAATTAAAACTATTTAAAGTAATACGTTGCGTAGTATTTGTGTCAGTACCAACAACAATACCATAGGTGTTCAGACCTGAAGAGTTAAAGTCGATTTACAACATATAGTTTAATCAAGAGGTCTTACCTCGAAATATACTATAGCACACGCTCACACACAACATACCGCTTAGATAATCAGACTGATCAATGCGATTTACTGATTAAATTACTCCAGTGTTTTCTACTTTCGCAACACCGGCCTATTTTTACTTCTGCACTTGTGGTAGCCGTAATAGCTCCTCTATATATACAGTACTTCCAATTGCATTCCTTGAACATTGATAAATAAGAAGCAACCCCCTTTTCTTTTAACATATAACTTTTATTTGCTGGATAATTCCTTTTTATCATTCTCTGTTAACTATCTCTCCACAACATGAGATGGCTTGTATCAGTGCATAACGTGTAGAATATTAAGCTTTTATTTGATAATAATATGCACATAGTTAATGTCAATTTTCGCACGTAAATTCTTCTTAACTGTGCACGGTCGTGAACCAGAGCACATCAGACATGTGAAATATCCGATAGACAAGAAGTCTACTTCCACATAAATAATTAGTTTGTCTTATTAAATTTTCGAACGTCTAGCCGTCTTTCTAATTGAAGCCGCATATCATAGCTTCCTGATTTTACCTTTTCAAATAGATAAGGTTAATAATTTGAGAAAGTAAAAATTGTAAAAAAAGTATACGCCAGAGATAAGAATTCGGTGGATGACTAATGCTATCAAAAGTCTGCCAGCATCAGTTAGTTTACTATCTTTTATGAACTTACTATAAAGAAAGTTGCACCAAAGAGATGATAAATAATTAAGAAAGAACTCTGGATAGAAAGGTGGGAATGAATCACTATTATGGATGAAGTTACTGATCACACACTGAGACGCATCGGCATGTTAGAAATGTACATCGCTATATATATACACACATATATATATATATATATATATATATATATATATATATATAACAATGACTATTTAATATATATATATACGTATATATATATATATATATATATAGAGAGAGAGAGAGAGAGAGAGAGAGAGAAAGAGAGAGAGAGAAAAAGAGAGAAAGCAAGAGAGAAGTAACATTATATGATACACACTCATGAGTTTATATTATATATAATGTTCGAGGGTTTCAAATCTCAACACGTGACTGTCTAATCTTACATTTTGTATTCTCGACCTAAAGGAAGGATCACATCTTCATTCTTTCTGATTAGATCTCAGTTTCTAACAACTCTTGATCGATACCATCGATATATCAATGTCGCAGATTCGGTTGATTATTTGTTTAAGAAATAAAAAATTGATTATTTCTTTTTAAACATTTCTTAATAAAATATTTATAAACTCTTAATAATAAAAAAAACTTCGTTTTATTATGTGTATTAGTTTTATTTTTTTTGTATCATCTCAAAAATTACATAAATAATAAGATCTATAAAACCAATCAGAGCATTACCTTTTTTTTAAGGCTTGAAACAATTGTCAGAGAAAGAAAGAGAGAGAGTCAACAGATGACGATTAGAACGGAAGTGACGCCGCCGTTACTGACATAGCGTTGCCACTGACGATAGACAGGGAGACATTGTGGTTGTTTAAATAATAACTACTTTATATATATATATATATATATATATATATATATATATATATATATATATATATATATATATATATATATGTATGTATATGAAAAGATCGAATGCAAAACGTAATACTGGTGATACCAGATCAGGCTGCCCTGTGGCTCCCTGAGACGAAATTCACGTACATTGACGTTTTTTTTTTTTTTTTTTTTTTTGTTAAAACTTAATTATGTTCTACAAAACCAAAAACAAAAACAACAGCCCTTCTCCCTTTCTCCCTCCCCTTTTTTATTTTTATTTTTCCTACCCTACTCCCGGTCCTGGATATGACCTTAAACTACATCCGATGGTGAGATCCGGCTTACGGACTTTGGGGAATGTGGAGCCTCCTCTTAATTACCATTGCTCCCAGGTCCACCCTGACCCGGAGTGGTAGTACCTGTTAGGGTCCCAACTATGGGTTAAATAGAAACAGATATTAAAAGGGGAAAGAAACAAAAAGAGAAGAAAACAAGACCAGATTCGGCATTAAATAACCCAAAAAGGGTTGATATGCCGTAAAACAAAACTACCAAACCAAAAACCCTGATTAAACATTTGAAGATATAAAGAACTTGAAGCATAAAAACTTTCACTATAATGACCAGATTCGGCATTAAATAACCCAAAAAGGGTTGATATGCCGTAAAACAAAACTACCTACTAAACCTAAACGTAATAAACGCCACTTAAAATAATGCTAAGTAACAATTTTCAAAGATGTAACATGTATTAGTTTACCCTATCCCTAACCCTAACCCTAATCCCTTACACGACAAACAATTCGGTCTGTTCAGACTAGTATTCTCTTCTAAGAAATTATTCCTAAAAAAACTTCAAGCCCATGTTACCTGCCCCAGTTTTGTCGAACTCGAGAAACTTCATGTCGAGTTGAGAAATTTCGAACAAAATAAATAATAAGTCGCCCTCTTGGACCCTTTTACTAAGACGTAAATTAAATTTAACATCAGTCACATTTCATACATTTAAGCATAGCAGCCGCCCGTTCGTAATGATTAGTGAATTTGTTTTAGAGGGTATCGCGTGTGTACAAATATATAAACGCATATATATATATAGATATATAATGTACTGGAATAATTCTTTTCGAGGACATCTTAAATAATTGCACCACTTTCATTCCCTTCGCGAAGATTACAATTAAAATATAATCAGCACAATGATTAGTGTAATTGTACTTATTTTGATCAAAATGTATTACATACTTTTCTAATATGTACGGCTTAAGATTAAAAAAATATAATTTACTACTAAGATCCACTCACATATAAAGCGCTGTTGAGATAAGTATATATATATATATATATATATATATATATATATATATATATATATATATATGCTAAGGGATTATTTGATTTTATCTCTCTTTTTGATTTTTCTTATCTTTCCGTTTTTGCTAAGGATGGGGCATTCTACCGGATGCCAGACACTCTTCGGATATTTCAGACACTCTAACCTAGAGATCTTTTTGAAGATTCTAACCGTCCCTGTAAGTGCAATTGTTTGTATTTCTCTTGCACTCGGTTCACCGGATATACTCGCCAGATAGCTTTTGAAATTATTGTTCATTAGTCCTGTTGCTCTCTAATTACTGGTATGCATGGATATATATATATATACATATATCTGTTGGATAATGGCCCTATGGGTATGGACGTATCTGTTCGAAATCGTTGGTTTGACTTGCGCGAATTAACGCGTAGTGGATCGTCAGTCGAGTGCAGTATAGGGCCTGTTCTCACAGTCAGAAATCACAGAAGTGACAGGTTCATCGTTTGACGAGACCCCAGATCACAGGTCAGTGTGCACCTGCGAGAATCTGTGACGACACGGGCCCTTGTGTGGGAACCAGAGGAATCCGTGACGTCACTCGTTTTTCGTGAGAAGCGAGTTTCGTCAGTCTGGGTTTTGGAGGCCAACCGATGAGACGTGATTGTAAAAATGTAATTTACAACAGATGAGGGAAATATTTCCCTAAGAAAACACAAGTGAGAGATATCCTTTCCCCTGTCTATGAATGGGTAATACTTAATTGTTAACTAACTACGATAAAGTAGTGATTGGTGTCTCTCTCTCTCGCTCTCTCTCTCTCTCGACGTAGTTAATGACCGAACCCGATACATACAAATGCTTGCAATAAAAGAGAATTGAAAGTTAACTGGAGTGTTAGGTTTCGGAGTGCGTCATGGGGCTGCTGTTGCAGACAACACACGGCGTGGTTCACGGCAGGAAGGAAAGAAAAAAGGATTCATTCACTAGACGACACGACCCTCTACACAGCGCGGGAGAAATCTAAGATATGTAACCAATATATGGACTATGCGATTAATGATGTTTGTAAAATGACGAGTATTAAATCTGAACTGCCACGGCCATTTCAGGAACGAGTAGAAAAAACACGAATAAAGCCACGGCACGTATCGGGGCGAGACATACGAAACGCGCACTGTCGCAGTCTAAGAAGAGTGGTCTATACAACACCTACCTTTTTGATTGCTGTAACCAGGACTTTACTCAAAAGAAAATAAAATAAATAACATTTTTGAACTTGAATTCACATAGTGTAGAACGCACGGGCGTGGTCAGCGAAAACAGAGGGAGAACTACAAACAGTAAGTAAAATGTCATTGTGTTGTTTGAGAAAAAAAAGTCACCATGTGCCGTAAAAGTAAAAACAGAATAGAAACAAAACTGAATAGAAAATCAACAAAAACACGCACACACAAAAATCAAATATTACCAAAAAAAGTAATAACACATACAAAAGTAAAAAATAAATACATGAATAATGATGACAATAATAATAAGATTAATAATAATAATAATAATAATAATTATAATAATAATAATAATAATAATAATAATAATAATAATAATAATACTTATGATAATTATGATAATACTAATTATAGTTCGTGATTTACCCACATATGAAAGTATAACTAAACAACAATGTAGTATTGCACACACGCTGTTTTAACTTTGTAGAAAAAAAGAGACGGTGACGAACTGACACACATACACAGAAGCAGAACATCTTATGCCGTTTTTAAAAAAGGCATTTGGTGTGTGAGGGAATTGATGTCTTAGTTGTTTTTGTCGAGTGGGACGTTTTTCACTCAAATGGTATTGTTTTGAATTTTCTTTTGTTTGATTTGAATGTATCGTCGAGAGAGAGAGAGAGACAAAGAGAGAGAGAGAGAGAGAGAGAGAGAGAGAGATCATCATTGAATTAATGTACCTTGCTTTTTTTTGGTTTAGCCGAGAGCAATGTTTTGTTTTATTTTTTTGGCCCTCCTCATATTAAAATATCAGTATATAAAAGAACAAGAAACAGTAACTAATTAAGACTAAGTTTAAGTCAGCCAATTAAAAAGAGTTAGCCTGAGAGTTGACCTTTTGGCGGTGCGGGAAGGGCGTTGAGAAGGTCCAATGTGCAGGTCGTAAGCCCGTGCCTCTTCCAACTGACGGGTTAGGATTCAGTTATGTTCGCTACGCGTGATCCGTTGAGGTAGCCAGATAACTACCGATTATACGGACAAAATGTTGTCTCGGTGCACACTCGTGAAGGGGAAGTGATTTTGTAGCCATTAAAAGATTGGCATGATATATAATTTGTGGGGTGACCTCGGAGTTATCGCATCGGTATGGGCCATTGTTGTTTAGTCGGTCGGTGGGGCCCACAAGAGCCCTGCGACGGGGTGGCGGGTCTGGATGATTGTGAAATTAGGTTCGTGTGAGGAATTTGATTCGGCCCGGAACGGATTGATATGGTGCCAGAGCGATGCGATGCCCGAATTAGTTAGGAATAGTGGGTGGGGTCAAAGTGGAATGTTGGGCCCCTAGATGTAGGATATTTAAAAGGCGAGTCACCGGCCCTGAAGTTATTTGAACCCCCTTGGAAGAGATAGACAAAGTGCAGAAGCCGGTTCGGAGGATTTCACGGATAACATTGGGTTGGAGTTAAGAGTATCTCTGATCCGTGTTGAACAGCATACACGGTCGAATATTACTGGCTGACCAGTAAAGGATTATAAGAATTTTACAATAGCGGTTTTCTGTTTTGCCCTGTCTTGTGTTAGAATTAAATGTATGGGTATGGTGAATTGTGTGACTATGTATCGTGTGCAGACACCTTGGGTTCAAGTGGTCAAGATACCTTGCGACAGGGGAACACCCAGCACATCCTATTATTGATTGTAACAGGGATGGTCATGGAGCCGATATCGATCGTAAGGGGAAGTTCCTTACGACCCATGAAAGGTCATGAAGCCGATTTATGATATCCGGGTAAATAGGGTGAGACTGAGATGTCCAGTCGTGCTAACCCCTGGTTCTAAAAAGACCCTGCAAAGGTGTGTGTAAAAATAAAATCTTAGGATTGTTTTTTTTTTATAGAGAGATGAGGAATGTTGAATAATGGCCCTATGGGAATGGACGTATATGTTGGAAATCGTTGGTTTGACTTGCGCGAATTAACGCGGAGTAGACCGACAGTCGAGTGCAGAATAGAGCCTGTTCTCACAGTCAGAAATCATAGAGGTGACAGGTTAACCGTGTGACGAGACCCCAAATCAAAATTCAGTGTGCACATGTGAATGGCTGTAACGTCACGGGCCCTTGCGTGGGAAACCGAGGGATCCGTGGCGTCACTCGTCCTTCGTGAGAAGCGAGTTTCGTCAGTTTGGGTTTTGGAGGAAAACCGATGAAACGTGATTGTTAAAATGTAATTTACAACAGATGAAATATTTCCCTGAGAAAACACAAGTGAGATATATCTTTACCCATCTTTCTGTATGCTTAATGAAATAATTATTAACTAACTACGATAAAGTGGTGATTGATCTCTCTCTCTCTCTCGTTCTCTCTGTCGACGTAGTTAATTACGCAAACCGATAAATACAAATGCTTGTGATAAAACGAATTGAAAGTTAAGAGAAGTTTTTTTCTTCGGAGTGCGTCATGGTGCTGTTGTTGCAGACAACAGACGGCATAGTTCACAGCAAGAAAAGAAAGATTAAATAATTCATTCACTAGACGACACGACCCTCTACACGGCGAGGGAGATATCCAAGATATGCAAACAATATATGAACTATGTGATTTATGATGTTTTAAAAATGACGAGTATTAAATGTGAATTACCACGGTCCTTTCAGGGACGAGTATAACACCCGAGGAAAGCCAGGGCTCGTATCGGGAAGATATATACGAAACGCGCACTGCCGCGGTCTAGGAGGAGTAGATTTACACATATCTATCTATCTATCTATCTATCTATCTATCTATCTATCTCTCTCTCTCTCTCTATATATATATATATATATATATATATATATATATATATATATATATATGCATGCGTGTGTGTATATGTGCGTATCTATGTATATCAATGTGGAGATGCTTATAAGTGTGGGTATATAGATATCCATGCATATGTAATATGTATGCAAATAAGTGTATTTCAATGATTCCTGTTCATGCATGTGCCTTAAATTTTCCTTATTTGTCATTGCGTTATATATATATATATATATATATATATATATATATATATATATATATATATGTATATGTATATATATATATGTATATGTATATATATATATATATATATGTATATGTTTATGTATATATATATGTATATGTATATATATATATATATGTATATGTATATGTATATGTATATGTATATATATGTATATGTATATATATATATATGTATATGTATATGTATATATATATGTATATATATATGTATATGTATATGTATATATATATGTATATGTATATATATATATATATGTATATGTATATGTATATGTATATGTATATATATATATGTATATGTATATGTATATGTATATATATGTATGTGTATATGTATATATATGTATATGTATATGTATATATATATATGTATATATATTTGTATATGTATATATATATGTATATGTATATGTATATATATATATGTATGTGTATATGTATATATATATATATGTGTGTATATATATATATATGTACATATATATATTGATATATATATATATAGTCAGACACAATCATACATACCAAGACATATAGTTATATTATACAACAGTTAAATATATATTTCTAGTGTTACAGACAATTAACACAACATAAACATACTATATATGCAAATACACATATATGCACAGTCATATACATATCTAGTTATATATATATGCACACATTAATACACATATACCCACATATAGATACATGCATTTGTAGTCACACCGTGCAATTGTGAGGTACCGTAAGAGACAATTACAGACAATACTATATCTTAATCAAATGTATAGACAATATTATCATTTATATATTACATTTTCATAGCAATTTCACTTTTTTTAGATATTGCTCGATTCAGACCTTGAAAACGTTAAATGATATCACTTCAAGGTCATTTAGGCTAACTTATTAGCCAACTTATAGTGATCAAACGGCGATGAAAAAAAGCAAGTCACTTGCACGCTTAAAAATAGACGGTTGGGGGTAAATGTATTCGTTACCTTTTAAGAGTGAACATTTCAGGGTGTGTCGGCCTACATCAAACTAAACCAGCCGTAATTAGACAAACAATTTGAAGTTTTATAGAGGTAGATCACTCAACTACGAACGGGTTAGGGAAACGATGTAATAAAAAGGAGCCAAATCGACTTTGGTTAATATACGCTCGTCTTTAAAGCGATGTTGTTATGTATTTAAATGGTCGGTGTCTCAATGATAGTGCCGAGCCTCAATTATTAATTAAATAAAACGAACGTAAGCCGAGTGGTATATTAAAAAAATAAGTAGAAATCGCGTGTCTATGAGAGAGAGTGGGGTTAAATTTAGTCCGCACATCCTGGATCATTAGTCATAGTTTGGTATTCTAAAGTACCTTTATTTGATAATAGGAATCCAGTATCATCAAGAGTAACGTATGGAATTGTATGACCCTACGGTTAACAATGCCATCAGGTCTACTACAAAAGATGACGGAAATGGTATGTGCAAAGAAAGACAAGGAAAAGAAAATGTTAGGTTGCTAAGAAAGGTCAGGTGAATGAGAGAAAGTAGTAATGCCCACTCCAAATAGCCATTATCAGGGCTAACGTTGAACGTTTACAGTGTTTATGCAAGGGCTAGTGGAGTGTACTCATTATAATTGTTCTAGGGGCAAGGGATTTTAAAATGGTGATATTCATGCCATATCATTTGATTGTATATAGATAGCACTTCCCCCCTCATTTTGCGTAATCAGGTGTTGTATTTTATTATGACCAAAGATTGAACTCTACACAATTTACAGAATATTTCCATACGCTTGTGCGATTTAACCTACTTCATTACCTACTTATTAACGGTATAAACGTCATTCTACTGTTTAAAAGTCAAACTATATAGCTCTAGGACTGGATAATATGAATATTTTTTTTTAATGAATATAAACTAATTAATTATGAACGGCTATGTCTGTTCATATTAACTAACAGTCATCAGTCGGTCTATCTTTTACGATAACACAGGTAACCCAATTTAAACTGTGAGCCCAAGTATATCTACTCTTACAGTCTTAACAATTGAACCACTATTTCAGCTATATACAATCTAAGGAACATAATACTATATATAATTACGAATGTAGTAAGTCTCGAAGAATATGCAGTCTTCTATAATGAGATAATAGTACGCAATATTGATTGATTATAAACGTTTAATATAAATATAACTTTATAATACACTTCGCACATTCACATAATATTCAAAGAAAATTTGGTCATTTATGATGTTGCATTTGTATTGTTTAAATTAATATCTCCCACTTGTTTGGTTTATTATTCCTTTCCTTCTATATATCGATATGTATTTTCAATATTTCCTATAACGTATAAACGAGAGAAGCAAAATATGTTTAATAGAAACCATGCAATCGTTCTTACGCGTAATCTGAATAATTTATTTTTTTTCCTTTGCCAACTTTACAATCGTTTATTAATATGTGTGCTTGTTGTGACAGGTTTCCAATCGCTCTACTTCATTCGTAACTGATACAATTCGTCAGGTGTATGTCTTAGATTGTTTAGCTGTCCTCAATTGAATGTGTGTTGACATACGTTCGATTATTGAAATGCAAGAATATCATTGGAAATATATATATATATATATATATATATATATATATATATATATATATATATATATATATATATGTAATATATATATATATATATATATATGTAATATATATATATATATATATATATATATGTAATATATATATATATATATAATATATATATATATATATATATATATATATATATATATATATATATATATATATATATATACATATAATGTTGTGGGCCCGTTTAGGGGTACCAACGATGAAATAAAAGAACAACAGGTTTAGAGATAATAATAACGAATTGTATTGAACAGAGAAATTATACACAACTCAGTGTTGGCAGTGCTAGTGTCAAAATGTGGTACCAATGTTCTCCCGGCAAAAGCCGGTATTTATGGTAGCCGGTTGCTACTATTTAGTTATTAAAGAGTAGGTAGGTTAACCCACAACACCCCCATTCCGAAACTCATTCCTTCGGAATCTCAAGGTATATCTTTTTCCTAGGATTCACCTCGAAACTCCCGGTTAATTTACGTTTTCTTGATGAACGTCTCTGTTCCGGAGGCGTTTTCGGTGTTAGCAGCTCAAATGCGTCGTATAGATCTTCCATGATGGTCTCACTCTGATCCCTGGGTCGTCCGACATGCGACGACGCATTTGGTTAATGTGTTTTTTACAGGTGCCTCTAGGACCCTCTACAATGTACACCATCCGCCCCAATCTTTTTTGTACCTTCCCACTTCCCACACGGTTTTGTTTCCATGGTGTTTCTGGAAGAACACCTTCTCTCCATCCTCGTAACTCTTCTTTGGTGCTGTAATGTTGGTCGGTTTCACCTGTTTTGGTAAAAGTTTGTCGAATACCGACTTTATTTTTCTTCCAAACATTCCTTCCGCCGGTGGTACTTGGGCTGGTGTGTTCTCGTTGGGTGTAATTCTATACACTTGAAGGAACTGCTGGAGTGCCTTTTGTGTCGGCGTGTCCGTCGATTTTATCAACGCTCTCTTCACGGTATCAACGAGTTTTTCTGCCTCTCCGTTTGACCTCGGATGGTAAGTCGGAGTGGTGATATGTTTAATTTGAAAGTCTTCACAAAATTCTTTGAACTCTCGTGAAGTAAATTATGTAACGTTGTCCGATACAATAATGTCCACTACTCCGAATCGGGCAAATAGTTCATGCAACGTGCATATCGTGACATCCGTTGTTGGGTGTTTACATCTAACAACTTCTGGCAATTTTGAGTAGCTATTGACTATAATTAAATAGTAGAAGCCTTCCAATGGCTCCGCGAAACCTATGTGAATCCGGGACCATGGTTTATCTGCCTTTGGCCATGGACAGAACTGAATAGGTAGTGCTTTCGCTGCCGACGCGCAGCCCGCACAGGCCTTAACCTTCATCTCTATGTCCCTGTCCATGTCTTTCAAATACACATAAGATCTACTTTGGGCTCTTCATGTGTGTCGCTCCGGGATGCCCCTTATGGAAATCCTTCAGGATTTTTTTTTAGCGTAGCTGGGATTACTACTCGCTCCCGGTATTATAATGTGTCGCAACAGACTGAAAAAACTGCTGCCGTTTGCTCATCGTCTGTTTGTAATTTATTTTTAATTTCGATAATAAAATTATCTTCTCTTGCCTCTTTTTGTATATCGCCACGTGTGACTGGCAGCTCTTTTATTGTGTTACACAGTACTTTACTATAGTCATATTCAGATCGAAGGGATGCTATAACTGTATCCTCGAGCGGTTCTGTGTACTTGGGAATTAGCCGCGATAAACTATCTGCGTGTCCTAATCTTTTTGACGGTAAACATTCCATCTCAAAGTCATAATTTAACAGAATTATACCCCATCTCTGTAGGCGGTTTGCTGTTTAGGTTGGCAAGCCTTTTTTTACCCAAAGATGGTGATAAGTGGCTTATGGTCTGTTTGTAGGATAAAATGACGGCCGTGTAGATACCTGTGAAATTTGGTCATTGCGAACACAATACCCAACGCTTCTTTTTCAATCTGCGAGTAATTTTTCTCTGCAGGAAGTAAAGTTCTTGAAGCGTCCGCGATGGGTTTCATCGAACCATCAGGCATTTTATGCAAAATGCACGCCCCAATGCCGTAGGAGCTGGCCTCACTTGCAACAATAGTTTTTAGCTCTCTTTAAAATGAGTAAGAAATAATTATGAAGTTAACTTCGTTTTTAGGTTGTCAAATGCAGATTGACAGTCGGCGGACTATTTCCATTTACTATCTTTCTTAAGCAACTCATTTAAGGGGCTCGCAATTTGTGCATACTGGGAATGCATTTTTCGTAATAGTTTGCGAGACCCAGGAAGCTTTGTAGTTGGGTAACATTGTTCGGTTCGGGCGTATTCTTGATGGCTATAGATCTTTCTGGGTCGGGACGTCTTCCATTCTTATCAATAACATGTCCCAATATTTGATCTCTTCTAGAAAGAATTCACACTTTGACTCCTTGAGTGTAAAACCAAAATCGCTTATCCTTTCGAATACTTTGTTTACGTGCTCACGGTGCTCCCCGACGTTCGTACTTTTCATTAAGATATCGTCAAGGTAGCCGATCGAAAAATCGAGCCCGCTCAACATCGTGTCGATTACCTACTTAAAAATCGACGGGGCCACTTTAATTCCAAAAGGGAGACGATTGAACTTTAGTAGTGCCTGTGTGTCGAAATACAGAGAAGCTTAGAGTTAACTTCCTCTACAGGTATTTGCAGATAGGCTTCACTCAAGTCAATTTTTGAGAACAGTTTTCCACCGTTTAGTTTTGTAAAAAGCTCTTCTGGTGTCGGCAGAAAATAGTGATAATCTTTCAGCGCATCGTTCAAACCGGTTGAGAAATCGGCACACACTCTGATCTCTCCAGATTTTTTCTTCACGTAGACGGTTGGGGCCGCCGATTCCGAGTAGTCAACTGGTGTTAAAATACCTTTCTCCACCAACCGGGCTATTTCCGCATAATTTTTTTCAAGAGACGCTAATGGTACACTTCGTTTTCTCTTAAAAACGGGATTCTTATTTTCAATTAGTGCAAAACTCGCCTTCATTTTAGTACAGCGTCCTAATTCATTAGAAAACACCTTGTGGAATGACTCTTTAAAATCCTTCTTCAATTTTTCTGCTTCAGCAGAAAGGTTCTCTATTCGTTGGCAATAGGCGCTTATCGGCGAATCCCAGAGATGGAAGTGCTGCATCCAATCTGAACCGAACACATTTCCTGTATCTTTCATTACGAACATGCGTAATTTTAATGTCTTATCTTTTGGTGTACCTTTGGAAATGACTTCCCCTTCAAAGTTTATGTTCTCTCCGGTTATCGATCGGGCCACCTCATCTGTGGGTAGCATAGTCGGTCTGCCGATTTTTTTCCAGGTATTAATATTAATAATTGATAGGTCAGACCCTGAATCAAGCTGTAGTTTAACACTTTGATTGTTCATTTTTACCGTAACATACTTTCGTATGTCTAGGTTTCCACAATTAATTCTAGTTGTTTTTATGTAACTTTTTTTTCTAGTGTTACTTCTGCAATGTGAGGCTTTGTGTCACACATTATGGCATTTGTCACAGTTTTCTCGTTTAAAAGAACACTTCTGGTACCAATGTAGGTCCCCGCAACCCCATCAAGCGTGGTTTGCCAATTTTTCATCTGACCTTTGAGGCAAATCCTTCCTGAATCTTTCCTTCGAAGAGTATGATTTTTTTGACAAACGACGAACATTTTTAATATTAGAAATTGCTGCTTCCTCTCTTTCTTTAGCTTCCTTTTTCTCAGAAAATATGTCGTTGCCAGCTTTCGGCCAGTTGTTGCAATGTTCAATTTGGCTCGGTTTCAAGTTTGCTTATTACACGTCTTCTTAACTCTGCATCGTTTTGCGAGACGAGCCCTTGAACAAATATTAATACTTTGAAATTGTCCGCTGTCGTTGAGTAATCCTGGCTTTCTTTTCGCGTTAAGTTCATACATTTCCAGCTGTTTTGGAATAAACTTTTTTGGGGGCAATATAGTTCCATTAACATTTTAATGGTTTCATTGAAAGATAGTTCGCCCGTTTTCTTCGGCAGAATATAATCGACACATTTTGTATGCTCTGCCGTATCTTGTCTACGAAGAACTAAACGAACATTTTTCTTTTCTGACCATGTCGAAAAAATCCTGATATCGACGGTACCATGATTCGAAGTTTACGTCCTCTTCAGGCACATAGTTGAAGGTTTCTATAGCTGACTATATTGTATTTTGGTTGAACGCATCGCTGTCGTAATTCGTCGTATTTATCATTGCTTGTGTCAGCTGTTCAATTTTTAGTCTGTTGCTCTAATTGTAAATTTTTTATCCCAATGAATTGTTCGTCTAAAGAGTTTCTATCTTCTCTCTTTTGTGCTAAATTTTTTTCCTCAAAATATTTCAACAAACTTAATTGCTGCGACTGAAATTCCTTCTGTTGAGACTGAATTTTATTTTGTAGAGCAAGATGTTTTTCATCGTTTGCCTTCTGTTGTTCTGATTGAAATTTAATCAACTCCAATATCTGTTTCGAGAAATCTTCCATGATTAAATAAATACTTTCTTAAAAAAGAATTAGTCACAAATAGGCGTTCACTATTTTTGTCTTACCAAATGCTTACTGTTTAATAACAAACTCAACCCCTTCTCATCACTGCGTCATTCGGGTCTCGAATTCGACCGGCACTTGCTAATCTTTTTTGTCTTTCTTTCAAAGTTCTTTGAGAAAAAAAACGGTTTTATTAATCCGGCTTATTGGGTAATTAATTTAACAAATTATTTGTATTTTTGTTCGCATCTGGGCCTTTTCTTTCCAATAAGTCCGTTTACCTGTCAGTGTAGGCTGAAAATGCAAAATAGCAAGTAATGGCTATATAAAATAAATTACTAGTTATTCAAGAAAGTAACTTGGTTTTACTTGTCAGATTTTTTTTTCCAACTATACGATTTTACAGTGACACGTCTGTTCGCAAAATACGTTTGACTATATCAGACACGAAAATAGGTTTTTGTAGTATGGAGTTTGTTTTTGTTTTTTTTTTTCAAACCTTTCAGTTTTATAAGCACATGGTATTCTAATTTCATTTGTTACACGAGGTAAAATCCCGTATTGAAATACGAAGAACACAAATAGTAAAATCTGTCTTACTTTTTTTTTCGTCCAGTAATTGTTTAAACTGGTTATTTCTTGTAAGGCAGACTCGTCCGAAAATTGAATGTATTCGATGTTTCCAATATCTTTCCGAAAATTTTAAAGCACAAGGTTTTTTGGTGTTTTTTTCAAACGGGTAGAATTTTTTTTTTCGAAGGTTGACCGTGTTGTAGACAAGGTGATTCCAACGAACTCCTTTACGAATCACTCGCCGCCAGTTGTTGTGGGCCCGTTTAGGGGTACCAACAATGAAATAAAAGAACAACAGGTTTAGAGATAATAATAACGAATTTTATTGAACAGAGACATCATACACAAGTCAGTGTTGGCAGTGCTAGTACCAAAATGTGGTACCAATGTTCTCCCGGCAAAAGCCGGTATTTATGGTAGCCGGTTGCTACCATTTAGTTATTAAAGGGTAGGTAGGTTCACCCACAACAATATATATTGACTAGCTGCTCCATGTCCCGAAAAAATCGAATAACTCAGGAAAGTTGCTGTTTAATCTGTAACAATTGGATTATTTTGTGCCTATGATTGAATCGCGCGAACACAGATCCCACTATGTTGATGTAACCCAGTAGATGAGACAATTAATGCAATACACTATGTAAAACCCCTCTTGCCGTAATTAGTTGTTGCAATCTTTCCATTGAGATGCACACGCTGCTTGTAGATAATGTTACATAATATATGTACTGTCACAAATATGACAATCCCATGCAAGTATTGAACTCAATAGGTAGTGTGGGTCAGAAGTCTACTTTTTCTTATTCTTGCCATTCTCGAACATTGAATTGTTTTGCTTACTTTTCACGTCCAAAAAAATAAGTAACTGCCTTGTAAGTAGGTAATTATACATTTTTAATGTGACAGCATACATACAAATACAAAATAGTGTGAGTATTATTATTGACTAACATACTAAGCCCCTCTTCCTAATAAAAAAAGCAAACATTCTACTTACACTAGTAAGTTTTACTATCCTACGTAATAGCGTTACTAAATAAATTACCACCGTTTGTC
>OY744535.1:78684640-78687140 GCA_963556195.1 Sepiola atlantica
TAAGTTTACTTTTCTTTGAATAATTCACTATTTATAATAGTAATGCTCTATTCTTAATATTAAGCATATCCCTATCATGATCTAATTATTATTTTTTAATAAATAAATAAATATATATATATATATATATATATATATATATATATATATATATATGTGTGTGTGTGTATATATATGAGAGAGAGGGAGAGAGAGAGAGAGTAAGATAATACTTTAAAGATATACATAATAGCTTTAGCCAGTAGACTATCAGGATGTAAACAAAGCTCAATATAGTGTACAGAGCAATAACATTAATTAAATGACATAATAACATGAGAGATTGATCAGATTGTATTAAAGTTCAAAAACAAGGAGTTATTCTGCATCCTTAACTCATGAGTTTTCAAAGAAAATCTTCTCTTCAGAGGACAATTTCCGCAATGACATTACTGCAGGTAATAACAATTAAACTTTGAAAATATATAAAAATATATAGAAAAATAAAAGATACATAATGATGCATATAAAACTTTTTAAATATCGGCCAAAAACGTACTTTTTTGTTAAACTTATACAGTTTATCCAAGTCATAAAGTTTAAAACATGCCATAGAAGTCGGTTAAACCAACTCAGGTGGTGATTGAAAGTCCAAAATTAAAATGAAAAAGTTATACAGGCGGGAAAGTTGCTTGCTACTGTTCAATATATGACAGTCAGGGTCTATTCAGGGTGTATGAAAATTAATAAGAAAACCATGGAAAAAGCAAAATCACACAAAATGTTCAGAAGACAGACACACGCACACGCACAAACACAGACACAGACACACATATACACACATATATATATATATATATATATATATATATATATACATATGTGTGTTTGTGGGCATGTATACACATATACCGACACGGACGAAGTAAATAGACGTCCACCAAAGTAATTCCAACATGCTTACAGTTTAAAGTGTCTGTTCTTATATCTGACGGCCAAGACCCGGGGTCAACCTCGCACCAGATATCAAGTAATTTCAATCAGAACACTCAATTACGACGATTCTGATGATTTTATTATGCCGTTTTGAAATTAGAAAATCCGATCGTTATTTGAAATATGTTGTTACTTTGTCGAGTCATATCGTCTTTTCTCGTGCTGATAGTCTTTTTGTAGATTTTATGACGGATTTAATTTCTTGCGGTGCACGTGTTTATCATAACAGTTCCATATGATGTGTGAACAATTACGGTCTTTTATTTGTATAATAGCATTTCATAGTATTGATTCGATGGTAATTTAGTTGTTCGAGAATGCCATTGTCTAGCTGGCATGGATGACTCTACTCAGTAGCTTCCTTTGAAAAAGGTCACACTTCTGTTCTCATATTTGGTGTCAGTGTCCAGTTCTCCGACTTATACAGGACAATGCTTTTTGATGTATGTTATAAATATTACTAGCACTACTTGTTGACGAAAAGACATGCTGGTTTCAAGGCAGGATCATAATAATAATAATAATACCTATCAGAAATAATCAATAATTGCAAGTGATCTTACACCATTTGTAAACTTTAATAATTGCAAGTCATCTGGTAACACTAATATATCGAAGCATTTAAAGATAACTATTACTACAAGAAAGTTCGCATCTGTCTGCCCCAAGACGAATCTCTAATATAACTATATTGTAATGGTCAGTTCAGTTCACTTTACTATTCCAGCACAATATGTCAATACTCAATCAGGTGAATGATGTAGATTTTATTCGATTGACATGGTATTATTTTCTCGGGCATTACTTCTTAATTTTGTGGGTAAGTCTTGTCTTTAATATGTTGTCAGTAGACCTATTCTTTGCAAGGTAGTGTATAATGTTTTGTATGTCATGTTACAATCCACATAGCATTACTCCCATCCCACTTTGTGGATACGTGTACTATATGTACGTTTTTCTAAATATACTAACAACACTTTGCGAACACAGAGAGTATGTGTTTGCTAGCTATTATAATTCCTTATTTTTAATAAACGCAACAGTCTGGATAAATAGAGAGGGCATACCTTAACGTATGGACTTAAACGCGTTTACATTGTGCGCAGTTGAACTAATATAAGATATCTATACGTTATGTACTTATATGATAGTCAATATAAAATTAACGAGTAATATTTTCTATAGGCATTCTTCAGCACAGGAAATCACAAATTCATATCATACAAAAGTTAATTATCTAATCATAAACCGTCTACAAATAATGGAAATTAAGAGAACATGAACAAAAAGGAAACCAATTATTTAATAGCGAAACCTAAGGAAATCTAAACTATGTATATTTCTCAACGCATCTTAATGTTAAGCTAACAATGAAGTTCATTGATTCGTTGACATTAGTAAAGTCTTTAATAATAGAAATGAGAGAGTGCATTATAGGCAGACTAGCAGCTTTACTGAGAATATACATATATGCATATTATATGAATGTCTGTTTATGGAAATCGCTCAAGACAAGGCATGACAC
>OY744535.1:78692140-78712140 GCA_963556195.1 Sepiola atlantica
CTGGAAGTGTTATTACGTTTAAAGCAGAAAGAGGGTGGAAGTAAAATTGATGACAGTTGCTGTAGATAAACGATATTTTGTTGTAAAAGGTTTATGGTAGTGGGTGGTCTACATTGTAAGTATGGGCTATAGGTTAAGATTTATTTTATTTATTGTTACTTTTGATGTCGAGGTTGAACACTTGATGTAAATGTTAGATAGGTCGTTATGAACATGAGAGAGAGAGAGTATGATAAGAAGATACATTTTATTTGAAGACCACTGAATAAAGAAAACCAGTAGCAGTTCCAACTATTATGTCATCGAATAGATTCATTAGAAACTACTGCATGTGTCACATTGCATTCACTACATCAGTTCCGGTATTATGCACTTGCTTAAAATACCGCCTCTTTACGAGGTACTGTAAGGTTTGGGTCCTTAACTATCAGTAGAATAACGTCAGACCACACTTATTAGTGACATAGAAAACACATAGAAATACAAAAATAAAATACTCTAGTGATTTCTAGCTGCTACTACTCCCACTAAACTATCGCCTGAGTAGACATCGTTTTCTTCCCGTTCTGTAAAAAACATCGCTTATTTTAAGTGGGGACTGAAGGGAAAATTTGCGGAAGTAAGATTTACGGGACTGCTGTAAATGCATCCACAATGCGCTGTCTACTCTCCATTTTAAATAAATATTGCAGCGAAACAAATAGCCAACTAAGTAGTGTGCTTAGTATAAGCATCTTCACTTATTTACAGGCCATTTACAGATAGCGTATCTCCCTCACAGGCTAATACAGGAGGGTAATTAAGCAGAATGTCTAACTGACTCGTTACTTAAGACTTCTTATTTTCCACTCGATTCTATTTTAGGTGTTGAGGCCTAAAACATATCACATTAACACACTTCTTCAAAGATTAAGGTGATTTAAAATAATTAATTAAATCAATACATTTTTAATTATCAACCGTAGTTAGGTTTTATTCTTACAGAATCAACACTGTGGAGATAACTGTTCCGCCGACCTACGATTCGAACCAAGCAGACGAGTCACCTTTTAGCTAAGATCTGAAAATCGTGGCGCCTATCGAAACAGCAATCTGGAATTAAAATAAATAAAGTATATTACGTTTGAATTAATAAAATAGTAATCTGTAATCTTGTTTAACTAATCCAATTGCATGAAACTCGCATTTAGCTTTAGTTAATAGGCTTATATTTATTCATCTTAAATGGATTAGTCGTAAAGGCAGTCATTATATACTTATTTAAAAATAACAATTTGAATTATTATTCATAGACATATATGTTTCATCTTTACAGAATCATTCGGGTGAAGATACTTGTTCCGCCTTTGACATAATTCGAACATCGGGAACTAGTCAGTTTTAAACTAAAATATGTGTATATATTTTTTGTTATTATTGTGTTTGCGATATAAACGCATCACATTATTTAAACAACGTATTTTACGGAGAAATTGTAATGCGTTTAGCCAGTGTAATGCTTTAATATTATATATATATATATATATATATATATATATATATGCAACACTATATATATTTGTGTAATTAGGCAGCATCCCTTCTCTTACACATGTTTGGTTAAACAGTAACGACAGCTTCTGTTTATTTATTTTGTATTCGTTTTTTTCGATGCGTCGCACGGTCGATTTAGTATTGTCGTCCATGTTGTATAAACTTCGCCATAATTTCGCGAACGTATATATGTATATATATATATATATATATATATATGCATAACTATATGTATATATAGGTATATATATATATATATATGCATAAATATATACATATATATGTATACTTATACATATATATACATATATACATATATATATATGATTATATATCTATACATATACACATGTATACATACATAATTATCTATACACATACGTATATATATATACATATGTATATATATATATATGTATAGATATACATATATATATAAGTATATACATATATATACATATATATAGAGATAGATAGATATGTATATATGTATATATATATATACATGTATACCTGTATATATATATGTATATACATATATATATATATATTATACATATATACACATATATATATGTATACAAACACATATATATATGCATATATACATATATATATATGTATATGTATTTATATATATATATACAATAGTTATACATATATATATACATATATAGGTATATATATATATACATATATATATGTATATATATATATAGGTATATATATACATGTATATATGTATATAAATATATATATATATATAGGTATATATATACATATATATGTATATAAATATATATATATCTATGTATATATATATATGTATATATATATATATATATATATATATATATATATATATATATATATATATATATATGCAGAGTTACAGAAATATATACAGAGAGGGCGTTTAGAGCAAGTTAGATGACTGGTTAGTGAAAGCTTCGAAATGTATATCGATTACTTGTTATTTACGATAACGAAAAAGAACACACGAACAAAGAGAAACAGAATTATTGGGCTTCCTTTAGACAACGGACAAGCGAACACAAGGTAAGAAAATGTCGGCTACAATACATTATTTCTCTAAATTTATACATACATACTAAGCAAATAATCTATAGTATACTGTTTTTATGGCATAAAACAACGGCAGATAAATTTGCACATAATAACAAAAACGTATAAAACCACGGACACACACACGCACACACACACACACATACATATATATATATATATATATGATAACATACACATCATATACAAAATGCCATGGAGACAGGATTTGTCAATGGAGACAAACCGAAAAATAAAATAAACACACGAATTTATTATCAAAAACGAAAGTTGACAGTTTTCGTTCAGATCAACGAATATCTTCTAAATATGAAGAGAGTAAAGTTATTTAAAATACGGCTAAAACGCAGGTAAAAAGCCAGAATACGCATTATGTGTTGGGCGTGTTCCGAACAGTGAGAAAATAAAAAGAATTGCTGAACACGTGCGACAAAGTCGTGCAATTAACACACAACGAGATTTAATAAGAAAAAAAGAAAAAATATAACATGCATGAAACGCAGAAACAAGGAGATATACTTTAAACGGGATCGGAGTTCTTATGCAGGGGCGAGTTATATTGCATTGTGTCAGTGTGGGTTTTGCTAACGTGTTGCTTAACGTAAAGCTTAGAACTCGGATTGTAATCTTTAAGCGAACATCTGGCGAAAAAAAAGTGTTTTTTTATTGTAGGTGTGTGTTTATTTGTTTTATTCTATGTCTACGTTATGTGACCACTTGATTATGTTTTGTTAGTATAATATATATAGTCCTATGATATAATTTGTATTAGATATACGTTGGTTAAATTCAACTGATATTAAATAAAGGTTTTGTGAACCTTAAACAACATATACACTAAACAATTGCTAGATATAAGTTTTTTTCATGCATTACAACATGATTTCTCTTTTAACTTTAAACAAGCTAAACTCACTAAATGTATTTAACTCTCGTCGAAGCCTTCTTTAATTAGAATTCATTATAACTCTAACACAATTACACAGCATAAACGCTTTTGCAATTTAATCGTCAACTAAATACTTTCCAATGAATATATAAAATATTATTTCCCTAAATTTATTTTTAAAATACTCTCAAATAAACTAGAATTCAGGGGAATATTAATTAATTAATACATTCCAGCGTGTATATAATTCATTTTGTCGTAGCTAATGAGACTTAATCATAATCTGTCCCTAACACACTCAGCCGTTATGATTTGTTCACAATCAAACTTGGAGGAAATAATCAGTACAATTTATAATATTTTGTTCAATAATGGCTATCCCATTGATGAAGTTAGGTCAGCTATAAAATAGGAGAATTAAATAGAAATAAAAATACGTTAGCTAAGCGTGTTATTTACATTCCTTTTCACTGGTTGTGTATCGTAAATGTGCTAAGCAAATCATCTCAACAGTTAACAATTGTCATTTTGCTTTGAAAGTGATTGTTATGTTCTCTAAAATGTTCTCTTTTGCGTCCTGTCGAAAATACGTTCAACCCCACACACCATGATAACAATGTGAATTATCATGTAAAATGTGGTTGCAGTGGCGACTCCGTATGTAGGAGTACGATAAGGGTTAACGATAGAGTAAAACATCGCACACCCAGAAAATTGGAAATGCAATTTTCCGTTCAAAAGACGTTCCAATAATATATACGTGCCCGTAATCATATGTGCGCAATAAATTTAAACATGGAGTAATTAACCATTTTTAATCACGCTCACTCGATATCCACCTGAATTTCTAAGAGCGTATCGATGTACGTTTAGAGCGCTCTTCACTCTCCATTGCCTATATATAATAACGCTTTATTTTTTAAACGTACATGTTTTTCATTTCTCTTTTAAAATCCTTCGATACAGATCTGGTGGACTGGCTTTTTATTTATTTTAATCTTTAAAGATGCAATCCCTTTATACTTGCAGACATATATATATATATATATATATATATATATATATATATATATATATATATATATATATATATATTGTTTTATGTATATATGTATCTATGTATGTTTATATATATATATATATATATATATATATATATATTTATATATTGTTTTATGTATATATGTATCTATGTATGTTTATATATATATATATATATATAGGGTAAGGTACACGATAATTCATGAAAATGAAATGTCGTGATGGACAGAAATGTGTGAAAACATGACAAACAGAAAACAACAGAATAAATCATCGACCTCACATGTTGACTTAAAAGGCACTCATAAAATCGTGCCACGAATGGAAATGTATCTACGAATAATTTAGAAATATTAACCATTACAGGATATTATATTTTCCGTTTTGTAATAAATTCAAACGTTAAATTGAAAGTTCTAAAAAACAATATGTGTTTAACATGAACGACGCATACTAAAAGCTCGAATAAACTATTAAATTACCATTGCGTTTGAAGTTTGGATGTGTGCAGTGTTTTAGAAAAATGACTGGATAGCGTCTATTAAACATATTGCTGGAGAATATAACACCACTTTCGGGCCGCTTTCACAATTTTAGAGAGGTTCTATTTCCAACCCAAACAACCACTGACTGTAAGATAGTTTTAAAATAGATTAAATTAAACAAATCGTGCGAAAAGCTTCACAAGGCTTAAGGGAGAAAGTAGTTGGCTACTTTTTCTGTTAGCCTTGAAAACTATCTTTCCATTTAAACGTTTTTACTCGATTTACTGAATTGACCTTATTTTAAAACGCTTATTTCCCATTTCATCGGCATTTAATTTCTCTTTAGTGTTGTTCTTCTCTGAATTTTATATATATATATATATATATATATATATATATATATATATATATATATATATATATAAATATATATAGTAAGCAATAAAAAATATATATGGCAATCAAGCTACACAGAGGCTCCCGTGTTTCATCCCCGGGGGGGAATCGTCAGGCTAAATGAAACACGGGAGCCTCTGTGTAGCTTGATTGCCATATATATTTTCATTGCTTACTAGATAGCTCTACTTACGTATCGAGCACTGTTGAAGTAAATACTGAAAACTTACACATACAAAATTATATCTCCTTATAATATTTTATGTAGATACATGAAGTACTAATATAAATATATGTGTGTGTATATATATATATATATATATATATATATATATATATATATATATATATACCAAAAATTTCTTTCGACAAGATGTTGATCGAAAGAGCACTCGAGAAAAAATGTCCGTATTTATTTCACTCATTTATTAATTGTGTACTTCGAAACATCTATATACATTGATATACATATACAAGTAAATAAACAAAGATACATATTATATGTTTATATACAATTTTAGCGTGATATGTCAATGCTCGATATACTTGATCGTGTGTTAATATTTGTAATTTAATTATGGAAATAACATTAGAATAAAATACAATATTTATATCATCAATTAATTCATCATCATCATCATCATCATCATTATTTTGTTATTTTATTTCACTCCTGGTGGAGGAATCCACCACTAGTTTATTTCTACTGTCGGGGGATCAACACATCGCGACGTGTGTTTACTTTTGGAAAAGACGCCATCTTGAAAAACACCATAGTAGCAGCAGGAGTCGCTATTCTTTTTGCAATTTCTTGCAAAAAGAAAGAACATACGCCATTTTTTTAAAAATCAGCAGCAGCTGTAGTCAGCATTTTTCGTGATATTACATTGCGAAAAAACTGTCCAGTTTATATGTTCACTTTTTTCCTTTAAGGAATGCAAATGCGATTCGCCGACTCTGCAAATAACTTTACTTATATAATCAAGGCACCTTTCATCTATATTGTACGGCGAGAGATCTCTCCGGTAATTATTTGTCGAAAATGAATCTTTTCCACAAGACCGGCAACAGTGACTTAACACACATTCCATGAGCTCCCCCGTTTTTGACTAAAAAAAACAATTCTGCCGAGGGGGTAGGAGCCCCCACATCCTACTGGGTGGACCAGCCATCGAGCCAGGAAGCAGACAGCAGCAGCAAATATAAAAACAACCTTTCTCAGGGCTACTATAATTATGCGATTGACTCTCATTGCTGTCTGTATCCTGAAAAGTCAACACTTGCCTCAGCCTGCATCTCAAGTTCCTGTGTCTGTCTCCTGCACCAGCACCCTGCAGTTCTGACTCCTGCACCAGCATCCTGCAGTTCTGACTCTTGCACCAGCACCCTGCAGCTCTGAATCATGCACCAGCACTCCTCTGCTCCAACTGAACCAGCACCCTGCAGTCCTGGCTCCTGCATCAGCGGCTCGAACTCCTTTCCCTTTTTAAAACAGCCCTTATCAGGGCTAACCAACAGCCCTTATAAGGGCTACCCAGACAACTACTGCGAGATTATTTCCTTTTTTCCCCGCCAGAAACTGCAAGTGTACCTTGTCAACATCCATCAACAGCTACTCAGTCTTTTCCCACCAACGACACCACCTCTGTCGTCCAGTTGGCTGTCATCTGAGACGCTACTCCCGTCTTTCCAGTTTCTCCTGTTCCAGTGACGTCATTCATCTTTTCAGCCTGTTCTCTCCAACGACACCCCTCCTGACGTCCAGATTGCTGCCACTAGAGACGCCACTTTCTTCTTTCCAGTGTTCTCCTGTTCCAGTGACGTCATCTCAATTCCCATCACTACATGTTATTACCATTTTTTATTCATGGTAGATAAACATACTCATTTTTGAACTGTTCACCTGCGTTTTTCCTCTCTTCTTTGTCATTGCCGTTTAACATATTCTTGCCTGTGTCTCCTTTCTTAGTTGTGAGGCCGATCAACCCCAACGGTCGGTCCCGCAACACTACCTTGTTTTATCTATGGCTAGACGTGCCCAAGTGTGACTTAGTTTACCTTCTAAGCTGTCTCTCTACCGGTGTTTTACCTTCCCCTAGGGCTTTTCCATTGATTCGGGGCCCATGTTGACGCTCAATATGTCCACCTAGTGTATGTGCATCTCGAAAGGCGACCAGCCCAAGTTTGTTTTGCCATTGGTTTGCTTTCTGATACAGGTGTTTCTTTTTCTATCACATGAACTGATACCGAGCATAATGCGTTCCATTTTTTATTGTTGTGCCACTTTTAGCTTTTCTTGATACTGCATTATTAATGACCATGGTTCGCTGTCATATGTCATGACAGGCATGATTCATTAACTGAACACCTTTTTGGCTTATGTTCATCGTAGACTTTCTAAACTATATGATTGTGTCTACTTTGGGAAAAGTGTGTCCATTAAAGCAGAATTCGCCGTTTCATTTAAAGCAGGATATCAACGCAACTTCTTACCATCGTCCCTATGTAGATGTAGTTGCCACCTTTTTGTTGTATATTTGTTGAAACTTAACTTGTTTTTTCAAAGATGCATTAAAGACCAACTATATTGCTGGCATTGTGTATGTAGTTAATTATCCCTTTTTATTATTGAGGTGCGTAACTAGTTCAATGACATCGTTGGCAAATTCTAGATGAGCAAACTATTTTCCGTGTATATTGATAGCTCTGCATTCCCAGTCAATTTTATTGATCATCGAATCTAGCAGGAAAGATGTAAAGAGGTTCGGTGAACTGTTCTCACCTTGTCTGGCACCTCTGTCTATATTTACATTTTCATAATTGTGTTGGAATTTGAAAGTTGCTCTGGCTCAGCTGAAAAGATCATGACACTGGTTAATGTAAACAAGTGCAATTTCTTTTAGAAAGCTGTGGGTTGGCGACGCTATTTGCCCATAGCTAGGTGTGTGTAGGTGGTCGTTGACTCAATATAGCTCGTTTGGCCTTTTGCATGTTTCGTTTTTCGTGGTGGTGGCTGACTTCACCACTATCCGTATAAGCCAAAGTCTAGTTAAAATGTAAGTTTTACTCGTCGCCGATCGACACCACAGCATCTACTACAGGGTTGTGTATTACCAGTAGCATCTTTTATTGCTGTATTTTAATGATTATATATATATATGTGTGTGATTATATATACATATATATATATATATATATATATCTATATATATATATATATACATCAAAATACATCATATATAAATATAAATATATATACAGGGTGTTTCAAAAGTCTTGGGAACATAACGATTTTTAATAACTCAAAAACTATTACGGGTTGAAAAATGAAATTGGTACCGTTGGAAAAGTTAAAGTTTCAAGTTTTGTGGAGAATCTTCGAAGTTGCTCAATATGAGCACCATTCTTCACACGGCAGACATCTAGTCGATAGTCCATTTCCTGCCAAACGCGTTCCAGCATCTTGACGTCAATGGTTCCCACAACTGCCGTTACTCGAGCCTTTAGTTCGTCAATATCTCTTGGAAGGGGCGGCACATAGACTTGTTGCTTGACAAAGCCCCAAAGGAAAAAGTCACACGGGGTAAGATCTGGAGACCTAGGAGGCCAGGGCATGAGAACGTCATAACTTCGCCCAGATCTCCCAATCCATCTACCAGGCAGCCTTGTGTTAAGAAACTGCCTTACTCTAAGACTCCAGTGTGGTGGTGCACCATCTTGTTGAAAAATGAAGTCATCAGATTCTGCTTGTTCCAACTGAGCCATTAACCAGTCTTCCAGCATGTTGGGATAGGATTCACCAGTGATAGTTGCCTCTTCAAAGAAGAACGGTCCATAGACACCTTTCTTGGAAATTGCACAAAACACGTTCACTTTTGGTGAATCTCGCTCGTGCTCAAGAAGTTCATGAGGATTCTCAGTACCCCATATGCGAGTGTTATGCTTGTTAACTTTGCCATTCAGATGGAAGGTCGCCTCATCGCTAAAAACAAGCCGGTCATCAAAGCCGTTATCTTCCAACTTCTCTTGCATTGCAATGCAAAAGTCACGGCGAAGTGGCTTATCAGTGTCCTTCAACTTTTGGACCAACTTGAGCTTGTAAGGTACCATTTGCAGTCGTTTCCTTAAGACACGCCAGACAGTTGCTGGAGCAAGCTGAAGTTCCCTGCTGGCTCTTCTCACTGATTTACGGGGGCTCCGCTGAAAGGCTGTCCGAACTTGCTCAACTGCATCTTCTGAAGTTGAAGGGCGACCTGTTCGCTTACTTGGGCACAAACACCCATCTTTCACAAATTTAGCATGCCATCTGACAATGGATTTCCTTTCAGGGGCTTCTTTTTTTAAATTTCCTGCGAAATGCACGCTGAACACATGTCCACGATTCAGTCTTTGCAAATTGGAGGACGCAAAATGCCTTGTCTTGTTTAGAGAACGCCATTACTGCACCTGGAAAGATAACACGAAAATCATTAGTATGACCAAAAACTTGATTAAGCAAGCTTTAAAATGGCACCAGTTTCATTTTTCTACCTGGAAAAGTTCATGAGATATACGCATTTGTAATGTTCCCAAGACTTTTGAAACACCCTGTATATCTGAAAATCTATATACACATATACACACACACCGACACACACACATATATATATATATATATATATATATATATATATATATATATATTTATATATATATATATATATGTGTGTGTTTATGTGTGTGTGTGTGTGTGTAAAAAAATGACAAACGGAAAACAAGTTAAAGTGCAGGAGAAAAACAAAACCAAGAGAGTTTTTGACCGGTTTCGTTCGTAGCGAACGTCTTCAGAAAATTAATATATGAAAATAATTTCATTTTGAAGGCACATACATGGGATGAGGGAAGGATGATCTGATTGGACCATATGAGAAGACATTAAGTGATGTTGGAATAAGATGTGGGTGCCACATTCTTCTATGTTTCTTATTCATCTGTTTGTATTTTTATTTATTTTCTTTCTCTCTTTTACTATCACACTTTATGAGCTAGTATATAGAAGGCAGTCGAGAAGGGGGAAAGGCGACACGAGGGAAAGAAAGGAGAGAATAGGTGGCTAAGGAAACAAACGGGCTGGGCATGAAATTGATACACTTGATGTTAGCAAAAGTCGCACTTAACAATGCAATATATTGCACTACTGCGAACCTGATTAAATATCTACATATATATATATATATATATATATATATATATATATATATATATATATTAGAAAATGGGTGTATATGTGTATGTGTAAGTATAGATATGTATATATATATGTGTATATGTATATATATATACACATGTGTGTGGATATTTATATACTTTATATATATATAGCAAGCGTTCCTCGATAATCAAATCATTTTAATACATTACTTTACCCTTATTTGTTGTTTTTGAAATCCATATATTTTTTTTATTTTTCTCTTACCATGTAACTTGTTTTTTACGTCTGTTTCCTTTTTTACACATTTTGTCCACCACGGCTTTTCATTTTAGTGAATTGCTCTTTAAAAACCTGATGTGTGACAAATTAGCAGTCCATTCCCTGATTCTTTCTTATTAATCTTTGGGTTCTAACATCCAGGGTATCAATTTCATACCAACCCCATGTGTTTACCTTAGCCATTACAAAAATGAAACCCCTTCAGATTCTTAACATTGCATTGCTGTTGCCTCGGAATTCTCACCTATATATATATATATATATATATATATATATATATATATATATATATATATATATATATATACATACATATATATATACATATATATATATATATACATACATATATATATATATACATGTATATATACATTCATATATATATACACATTCATATATATCTATATATACATGCATACATATATATATATATATACATACATATATATATATACATATATATATATATATACATATACATATACATATATATATACATATACATATATATACATATACATATATATATATATATATACATACATATATATATATATATATATATATATATATATATATATATATATATATATATATATATATCGTCGACGACGTTTACAAAACACATGATGTGCTGGGTGTTTACGTACTTTTAAATAGATTTGTTTATCGAAAAAATAGAGTTTCTTCTTTTTTGTGTGTACGTTTTAATAGGCGGCACTCTAGTCAGACATAACTTATACGTTTGTTCAATGAAATTAAAGTGATATTCAGTCGTTATTGACTGTTTGTTTATTCAATGAAAGTATATATTTCATTCTTTTTTGTTTTGTTTTGATTTTGGTTTCACACGACGGGAAAGAAAATTTGACTTGTATTTAGTAGTCTCGATGAAATTCAAGTGATATTCCGTCGTTATTTGCGGATTGTTTATATAAGAAAATTATATATTTACGTTTTTAGTTTGGTTTAATTTATTTGGGGTTTAAGTGATGGGGGGGGGGGCCAGATCGATTTTACTTTAGTTTTAGTTCAATGAAATTCAAGTAATATTCTATCATTATTAAATGGTTGTTTATATAAGAAAATTCTATATTACCTTTTTTTTTCTTTTTTTTTGCTTTTAAATTACGGGGAGACCAGTTCGACTTGAATTTGCGTTGTTTCAATAAAATGTAAGTGATATTTCGTCGTTCAGTTACGTAGTCGTCTATTAAAAACTGTTCTTTTAAAATGACTTTTTTAATTATTTATATCTCTTCGTAAACATGTATATTAATGCTCTTCACCGTCGCCATCACCATTGCAGTGCGTAGCATTTCATCTCATCATCATCATCGTCTAGTCCGCTGCCGTTCGCTGTCGTCATCGTCTTAGTTTGTCGCACCTCGTAACCATCATCGTCTAGTGTCTGTAATCAAAACTTTTCTATGGAGAGAGGAAAAAGCTAAGACAGGCGGATACTTCAAATGTGTCTTCATTTAAGAAGCTTTTTCCTGTCACATGTACAAAAATAACACATCCATTACATTTGTGAGATAGGCCAAATTGTTTTTCTTAACTCAATTCTACTTAGTTACGGGGATATGAACGAGGATGGACATCGGTCGCTATCACCTCTTTTATGATTTACATTCCCATTTTTCTTTTTTGGCATCACATCTAGATTGTGCATCCGCGCACCACGCTCCCAAATGACGGACTGAAAAAAAAACAGCATGTATGTGCTCGTCTCCACGATTGTGACGTAGTTGATTCAAAAGAAGACACTTCACCTGTCACAACGCACCTGTTTGGCCTTGCCCTGATATCTGATTTCAGTTTTGTTTTATGTTTAGTCCGAGAGCAAACTTGTTACCCATATGTTCGTGTCAAGGTTTTGCACTGGTCCACCTAGATACCAAATCGACACAAGTTGATTTAATCGTTCTTTAAATACATACATTTATTATGTAAAAGTTATTTACTGTTTATTTATATGAGGACATTATATATTTTTTTTATTTTTTTGTTTTATTTTGGTTTTAAATTACGAGGAGGCAAGTCATGACTTGACTTTATCATTGTGTCAATGGAATTAAATTGATATTCAGTCGTTATTTACTTTTTGTCTCTATGAGAAAATTATATATTTCATGTTTCTTTTTTTGTTTAGTTTTGATTTTGGTGTTAAATGACGAAGAGGAAAATTCGAGTGACTTTGGCGTTGTTTCAATGAAATGAAAGTGATATTCTGTCGTGATTCACGGTTTGGTTATATAAAACAACGATACACCTCATTTTTTTGTTTTGATTTGATTTTGGTTTTAAATGACAGGAAGGCCAGTTTGAATTGTTTTAGCGTGTGTTAAGTGAAATACATGTAGTATATCCGTCGGTATTCACTGTTTGTTTATATAAAAATATACATTACTTTTTTGTTCATTTGTTTCGCTGTTCGTTTTAAGTGTCGGGAAGACCGGTTCGAAATAACCTTAGCGTATCTTCAATAAAATGCAAGTTATACTCCGTCGTAATTTTCTGTTTGTATATGTAAACACATTATATATATATATATATATATATATATATATATATATTACAACCCAATCTTTTCTTTTTATGTGTTTACATCAACATTTTATGCTTTTACATGGTTGATGATTTTTTGCTCATAATTATATATATATATATATTTTTTAGATGTTCAAATATTTGCTAAACAGTAATACAAATGCTACTGATTTATTTTTCCGATTTTCCTTCATGAGATTATTTTTGAAAATTCATATACATATATATATATATATATATATATATATATATATATATATATATATATATATAGTCTATATCAAGGGAGGCGCAGGAAGTGTCTATCCCTTAATAGAGCTCACGAATCGCCTATGCTGGAAATCTTATTTCTTTGATCAATCATAATTCAAAAAACAATAAATGAAATTAGTTAAAACTTTGCACACATTTTTATTTGATAGGTTCTATAAGTGTGTTGAATTTAAGCATCATTAATCAAGGCAACTCAGAGATCCAGAAAATTCCATCATGAAATCATGTTATCTGTTTGTACGTACGTACGCACGCACGCACTACGCACGTATGTGTCACCCTGTATCTCATCAAGTATTTGATGAATTCAACTGATTCTTGGCAGATATATAGGTTCTAGGGTCTAGTTTATGGCATTTTAATTTCAGTTTTCCATATACCTTAGTTTTCCAGAAAAAAAAATTTTAAATTTTAAATGACCAGTATTCATGCACTTTATTCTATATAACAGATAACATGATTTCATGATTGAATTTTACCTTGATTAGTCAAACTATCAACTATTTCAGTTATGAGAAGGCATTGTATTAAGGCATAGCCTTTACAAAAGTAGTGGCATTCAATGAAAAATGCCAGTATACTTAAATCATATGCCTTTAATAGGATTAAGATGAAAATTCATATACACTAAATGTACAAAAACATGGAAATTCCCAATTTGTTACACTTTTATTGTATGAGAGCAGAACAGGGCTATGTATTTTACTGGTAGGATCTTTTCTTCAGCGCACCTCACACACTTCATCCACTCATGCATAGAGATGTATACTGTAGTGATGTGATAATGAAATGGTTTGGTTGATATGTAGTCATACTCTTAATGACAATGAAAGTGTAAAAATGTGGGAGTTTCCGTGCTTTTGTACATTTTGTGTATATGAATTTTAATCTTAACCCTATTAAGGGCATATGATTTCAGTATACTGGCATTTTTCATGGAATATATATATATATATATATATATATATATATATATATATATATATATATATTCTGGTCACTCGTTCATATTAGATGAAATATTCATGTATTTGTGAAATTTCAGTAATAAATATATTGTTATAAATGTCAATATGTATCGAAGTAGTTTAGTATTTATAGAATCGAGAGCTTATGTAGATGTCAAACTGAATACAGGAAGAAAACAATGCATGACAAATTGTATTTGTCGAATTAATATGAATTTTGATGTAATGCAGAAATTTAAAAGATGAACTAAAATATATTTTCTATCGAAAATAGATATCCGCTTCCTTCTATTGGCTTGTTTGACATGTCAACGCAAATCGACAGAAAGCGATGGACATACCAAAGGTTTAACATGAGTATATATTTTTTAATATGAAAAAAGAACACACAATAGTTATGTTTATCAGTTCCAGATGAAAATAAGCCATTTCAACTGTGACGCTGTTACAACTGTGACGGTAACGGTGACAAGAAACTATTTTAATATGATGCACCAGATTTTATTTCAGGAAGATAAACTCAAGATATAAAATGCGTGACTAGGTTGTGCTATTGCCGGCTGGATTAAAAAGTTGTGTAGGAATACGGTATCACATCGTATTACATGTCATGATTATAAAACACACACCCACATACATATGTATATATATATATATATATATATATATATATATATATATATATATATATGTATATGTATATATATATATGTATATGTATATATATATATATATATATATATATATGGATAGTTTGAATTACTTACTAGACACACTTTTCGAGGCTATTCGGTTTCTCTTTACAAGTGCACATCAGGACAACCTTACATAAAGATACTTCTCCTCACAAGAGAACTCTAAAAAATATTTAAAGTAACAGAACTATCATGAACTATCGATCCCCTCGATACATCTATACACTGGGTTGTTTCGAAAAATTGTGCACCTTCTCCTAGTTATGATACATTAACCTTAAGTAACATCACTTTGCTTTATATTCTACCAGATTATATTTTTCTCGATAATTTTATAGAACTGTTTATTATGTTAGTGAGAATTTTTAAGCCATAAGGAGGCTGGAACCAAAGTGCATTTCTACGTCTACTTGTCTTCTTAGCGATATTCACTACCGATGGTAGATGTGTTGAGTTTCTTGTGTAAGGTGTCGTATTAGGTGCAGTATCCCGCATATTATTAGTACTTATTCTCTTTTTGATTTGTCTAGAATTTCCTATAGTCATGTGTTAGGTGTATTCCTATTAATCTTAGAATCGTCATTGTGATTTGCGGAGATACATTTATATAGTTAATTTTCCTATTATATCCAGAGGTGGCTAACGTTTCATTATAATACGTTTTATTTTTATTGAATAGTAGGACGTTGGATGATAGTGTTTAAAATCTCTTTGAGATATTACGAAGTATGGCTTTCTCAATAAGTATCGGGTTGTTAGAGTTATAATCTACATATTAGAGAGTGTTGTTGGGTTTATGGTATGGTTCGTATGTTCTATTGTTTACGTTTAAGCTGTTGTCTAGGAAGTTAACTATCTGATGGTGTGTGTGTATCGTTACCTTAAGGTCAAAATTTCTGAAATAATTGTGTACATCATTTTGGGTATTCTATCACCTTCTATTGCCAAAGTTGACGGAGAATAGTGTGTCATCTCTGTATAAACCAACCTGTAATTGTGATAGATCTTAGTAAAGATCCTTCAGGATTTAAAAGCCTGCTAAATACTTTAGCTCTGCAGAGTTCGGTACCCCATAGTAATGTCGAAATCAGTTTCCCTATCTTTTCTTGTCCATAGTTTGTTATCAAACAAACGCAGAATTATCCTAGCTAGTTTTATAATGTCTAGTTCTAGTCTAGTTATATATTTTTCTATTTGTAGCATATCAAGAGCTTTATCTAAAAGTGTATTTTCCAAAATCAATTGATGACTTACTCTGGCGATGACCACCAATTGTGAGTTATCTTGGATTTGATGGTGATTATGATTCTATCCAATTTTCTTTTGCTAATTGCTCATATGTCCGACATACAAGGGAATATTATTCTTATAGTGGGGTTATTATTGAAATCGTTTTATGTGATCCTGTAAAGTAAATATGGGGCATTTTTGAGTATATATCTCTACGTGTTTATCTATATTGAGTTTAGAGCATATTACTAAGGCTGTAGAATCGATATCACTTAGGCCATTACATTGGCTATTTTATAGTTTTCCAGTAGTTATTTCATTATCAAACTATTATAAGTTTAGAAAATCATGCTGTATAAGTTACTTGTTTAATCAGCTGGTACTATTAATATAGCGTCATTATTTTTTATTTATCTTAAAGTGAGGTTAATCTTGTTAATTGTAGGGTTGTAGTATTTACAGCTCTTTTAAAATTTCAAGTTGAACATTTCTTGCTCACAATTTCAAAGGATGGTCTGTACTGATTGATATTTACGCGTTTTGATGAGGTAAAATATTATGTACACTTTCCCCGAATCGTCTTACGGCATATTGTACTCCGGAATATCTACTATGCGTGTATCTGGTTGGATCGTTCTTCGTTCGCCTTCTTCCGAAAGATGATGATGGATTATACCCAGTAGTATTAAGTTGCCATAAATATATGTTCATAACTTTCTATGTATATATATATATATATATATATATATATATATATATATATATATATATATATATATATATATATATATATACATATATCTCTCTCTATATATATATGTAGATATGTGTATATATATGTATATATATATATGTATGTATATATATGTATATATATATATATGTATATATATATATATATATAGATATATATATATATGTATGGATTTCGTTTGTCTTCTAAAACTTACAAATTAAAAATAACAACGCTTATATCGCGGAACAATCTCACATATATTGTATTTTATTTAAAAATTATACATTACATTCCTTAGAAATGTTGTTGTGTCGGCATTGAAACACGATTTTTGGGGTAGAATCATTCTAGTAAATATTCTATACGAGTTATCAGGGCTTAATAGCGGTCGAAAATCATTGATTAAATAATAAACAGTGAAAAACAATTAACCGGCCAAAATGGTGTAACCTTCGTTGTCCTATCGTGAAAGCAAACCCATGTTTCGTCATCGTCTATTCGGACTGTTTCAGTTCTGTAATTCATGTACGGCTAGAAATCAAACGTAATGTTTAAGTGTATGCTTACTATCAACTAAATTGAGGGTTGCACCTTCGAACATTTCAAGACTGTATTTTAAACTAGAACCTTAGTTAGCATTTTATATATTACGCACCTGTAGAAATTCGGACATTATATCAGGCGTAACATTGTAAGAGTGGTAGTCAGAATACTTAAACCAATACAAATTATCAATCTACATCTAAACACTTTTAAATGTGTCTTCCTAGATGCATCTTCTACAATGATTATGTCATTATGCATTGTATATGCTATCTCGTTTTCATCTTTATATTGTCTAGGATAATGTCTGATCGATACTACGCCTTGCATGAAAAAAACCATTATTAGATAAATAATTCCAGGCCATTTATAGAAAAAAAGAACAGAGAGAAATTGTTACTTTTGTCGCTTTATTATGGGCGTAATTGATTTGAGTGTCGCTGGGGAATGTATCGACAGACAGAGTTCTTAAACATCAAACGACTATTCGCTATGTCCTATGATTCTTCGCTTTAAGATGTTGGTAATCGCTGTTTCTGTATAACACTGTGTGATGCATGGCAAATATAAGTTAAGAGAGACATTAATAAGCTATATTATAGATCTTAACAGTAAAACTGAACGTACGTGTATCCTTCCCGATTCTATTCTCTAGTATTAAAATGTATTATGATGAGAAAGAAAACGATGACCGAATGTTAATCTTAATAATACCTGATAATAATAAAGAAAAGGACAAATAATCAGGTACGCAAATTTTATTTCAGGAGCAAAGCAGGACAGTCTTAATAGTTATAAGTGAACATGAACTATAGAAGACAACCAGTTATTTACTTTGAATGTACACAAAAAATAATCACCTGTTTATAGTATTTTGTGACTAAAGTAGGAATTAATCCAGGGGCACCAACATGTTTTTATTTAGAGATTCAAGAAATACATATTTTTTTAAATTAAAATTTAACTCATCTCACTTATTCTGTCAAACTTTACTCCCGTATTATTTTAAGTAATATTTAATAATTGTGTCTAATGTTTTGTTGTTGTAAGATTTACCTCAGTTTGTTGATTCGCTTTTTAAAGTAAGATTTACCCAGCGTACCCCTACAGTAGAACATAATTGTAATTGAAAAACACGATTAGTAATAACCTCCTAGGCAACCGTAGTTCAACATATTCATGAAAACAATATATGATTACACAAATGCTTACATAATTAGCGCCGAATGTGCGCCGGCTTACACTACTGATTTTTAATTTGCCATCAGTAGATCACATTAGCTATTCTATCTTAAAGTGCTGAAAAAATGTATTAAGTCATTAAAACACTCCCTATGTAAACTAAATGAATTGTTGCTAGGACTTTATGTGATCCAATTCTGACATATCTCATATTTGTGTTCGTCCCAAACTGTCACGGTTCTTCATTTCACTCAATATTTTAAGTTTTAATTGTAGTGTATACATTTTACTTCGACGTATTTACTTTAATGAGTGTGGACGCAAGCCGGCTCAGTATGGTTTATGTAGTAATCACTTTTCTCTCGTTTTAACACTTTATTTTTATCCCCCCACCTAAATATATATCATAAGCGTCTTTATTTATTGCATTAATAAAATGTTGTACGAAAAAATGCATTATAATATATATATATATATATATATATATATATATATAAACGTGTTTATGTATATATGTATATACATTTACATATACATATATATATATATATATACATTTACATATATATATATACATTTACATATATATATATATACATTTACATATATATATATATACATTTACATATATATATATATATATATATATGTATATATGTGTATACACACACATATATATATGTATATATATATATGTATATACACATATATATATACGTGTGTATGTATATATGTATATACATTTACATATATATATATATGTATATATATATATATATGTATATACATATATATATATGTATACACATATATATATGTATATATATATATATATATATATATATATATATATATATATATATAATGGTATGTATAATTCTAATAGCACAAATTCAATCTTTACTCATATCATTTAT
>OY744535.1:78714640-78724640 GCA_963556195.1 Sepiola atlantica
ATCACAAGAGTGCATGCAATAAACCGAGATGTTTAGTTTTACAAACTTTCAGAACAGATTTCACATACCTATTCCCAAATAAACTCATCAGCATAAACAAAAACACATATCACTTCTGATAACCTCAATGTCATAAATTACATCATAGTACAAGAATTCAAAATAATTGATAAGAAAAGGTATCATTTAGATTTAATGACGAGAAACTTACTGTTTCGTTTTTTTAAAATCAAGATTGAGAATTTATATTAGTTGAATGTTTTCGACGACTGTTCTCATATTTGATGTTACATTCAGTAATTTTCGCCCGAGGTAAACTCGGACGTTTTTCAGGTGCGGCTTATCGAAATCGAAACTGTGTGAGTACGTCCGTGTATGTGTTCAGAAATTCTAAGATATTAAAGTATACTCCCAGGAAAATGAATGCATTTATAAATAGAACAGCAATAAATGATATTAAAACGGCGGTATTTTTCCAGCAAATAGATTTTATTTTAACGGCCGTTCATACAGTTATTAAGCTAATCAAGTTTAAGACAGTATATTTTATCTTTAGGTAAATAACGCATTAATAAAATTATAAAACTATGAATAAAAGTACTTCAGCTCGAATTCATTTGCCCCCCAAAAAACATGTATTTTCACAAAATCGGCACCATATTAGATCTTAGTGTACTGAATTGAACACCCTAAATTATAGTTGTGTTTCTTATCTTGCTCTTCTAAAAACTTTAGAAAATATGCATCGCTCATCTAAAGAAGAAAAACGACAAATAAAGAAAAGACAAAAAAGAATAACAATGTGTTGGATTCATGAAACAAAACAAAAACACCAACACACACCCACACACACACAGACACACACACATATATACATATATATACATATATATGCATATATATATATATATATATATATATATTCATATATATATGCATATATAAATATATCTATAAATGTATATATATATGCATATATAAATATCTATATATATATATATATCTATATATGCATATATAAATATATCTGAATGTATTTATATATATATATTCATATATAAATATATATATATGCATATATAAATATATATATATACATATATATGTATATATATATATATATATAAAGTAAACGCAAGATGCAGACGTTAGTGTCGCATTTTATTTTAATGCCTTTGCATCATTTCAATATTGACAAAGTATAACAACTCATGACACGAATAAATAAAGGTGCAATAATACACGTGTGACTAAATGATTGCTTATTGGCGAAGACATAAACATCCACACAAAGATGTCAGACATAAAATGAATACATAAATAAATAAATAAATATTAGAAAGATGCAAGCAAAAGAAAGCAAAACTTCTCCGCAAAACAAAGTGGTTTCCTGAGTTGGAAGCTAAGGAGAGCAAGTAGAATGTCGCGAGAAAAAAGAAAAATAGCACCTTTCTTCTGTCAGCCATAATGTACTAAGCCCAAACTTCCCGAATGTCAACTGTCTCAGACTGATGGAACGCTTCTCATGATTCCATTAACGTTTAACACGTTGTTGTCATGAGACAGCAAAAGACAGCAAAAGGACAGATGATAGAGTGAAAAAAAATGTGTCTAGAAAACATTTCAAGTTTCATCCGAACGTAATTTCGTGGAAGAATGAATTATTGAGAATGCTTCATATAACATTAATGTAAAAACCTTCATTCTTTCTGCACTTGTAAACATTCAGAGGAAATAAAATAATATATTGTCAAAGTAAATGACAAAATATGATGTAATATGTATATATATATATATATATATATATATATATATATGTATATATATATAAATTGAATACATACACACACATATATATATATATATATATATATATATATATATATATATATATATATATATGTATATATGCATGCATAAATACGTATGCACTTATATATACATAAATAGATATCGTATATATGTACGTATATATTATTCAGAAAAATGTATACACATACATAAATATATATATATATATATATATATATATATATATATATATATATATATATATATATATATATAGTAGATATTATTCAGAAAATATATACACATACATACATATAGTAATGTATACTAGCGGGACCATGTGGAAATTCCACAGTGTTTTCTACATCAATCTGTAAAATTTACTGGTAATAATATTATCCGGTTGCTAGAAATATGCACATATTTTACTCACAACCATTTTTGGTAACGGGATGGAAGTATATATTTATTTATATTACTCGGATGTCGGGGCAAAAGCTGTCTTTTCAGCAGTCACCATCGGTCGCGAATCCCCTCTAACTCGCACCCTCTCTTCCCTCTCCCTAACTCCCCCCCCACGTTGTCAGGGGCATATCTTAAATATGTGTGTCAGATCGTGACACACAAAATAAACAACACAATCTCCATCGTATTAATATATAAATAATATTAATAAGACGAAGGAGAATAAGAAGAAGAAGAAGAAGAAGAAGAAGAAGAAATTTTAAATGTTAAAAAAAAATTAAATAAATAAATATCGTAAGCCTAAAACCGGCCTATTTGGTAAGCGTTTCCGCGTCTCCTCCTCCTTATACAACGTCTTCCTCCTTCCACCTTGAAGCGACATGAGCGAGCGGGGTCAGTTAATAGTTTAATTAAGTTAATTTTGATCAATTTAACACCTTCATTACGGTTTCGATTCCAGGTCTCTCCGTCCAATATATTTGTTTACTTATTGAATTTATTTAGGAGCGTGACACACGTATGTACACCTTAGCGTATTAATGTATAGACATCTCATATAACCGTCGGTAAAGAGCACGGACTATTATTCTTGGCGATTTTTCTGTTTTCAGGTGTTGATTGGTGGAGTATGTCACCTAACGTTGTGTATGTATATATATATATATATATATATATATATATATATATATATATATATATATATATATATATATATATATATATATAGGTGTGTGTGTGTGGGGGGGGGTGCGTGTGAAAGTGATTACATATGTGTATACATATATATATATATATATATATATATATATAAATATGCACCTACTTTTATCTTTATATCTATACATCTATTTAATAATTATCTATCTACTCATCAATATATATATATATATAAATATATATATATATATATATATATATATATATATATATATATATGCCCAGTGGAATCATCGGCAAGCTGAAACGATTGTAGTCATGCCCGACAGGGAATGGCGTCAACAAAGACAGAAAACGGTGTATCTCTGAGATACACTGTTGATTCCACTGGGCACAGAGATTTACTAAAGATGTCTAAATCTGCCCTTTTGGATGAACCCGCGGTACATTGCTGAATTATGTAATATACAGTATCTAAATAAATTATATTAGCTCTCTTATATGATCGAGCACTTTATTTGATTTCTTTTCATATACAATCTTACACACACTATATATATATATATATATATATATATATATATATATATATATATATATATATATATAGCATGATATAAGATGAAATTTAAAATTCAGATAAAGTATCTCTACGTCCTTTGGAGAAGAATTATCTTCGAAAACTCATGAGTTAAAGACGTTGAGATACTTTGCCTGAATTTTGAATTCTAATAAAAGTTGATTCGCACCGTATTTTATCATTTCATTTCATATCATGCTATTAATGCTTTATCCGGATGTTGCACTAATTAAAAGATATTAGTTGCCTCTTATATCTTTTCTTTGATTAACCTCACATATATATATATATATATATATATATATATATATATATATATATATATATGTGTGTGTGTGTGTGTGTGTGTGTGTGTGTGTATTTAGGCAGCATATTTTCATTCAGGCAAACATTATTAAATAACACGGAGTGGTTTTGTTTGATGCGACTTTTTTATTTTTTCAATTTTCCGAATTGTCCATCTAATGTTTCGGTCAAATTGATATAAATATGATCCATGGGTTTTTGTCTCCATTCTTTTTCTTTTTTTCAAGTACTTTCGATTTGAAAAATTGAAAAAATAAAAAAAGGCGCATCAAACAAAACCACTCCGTGTTATTTAATAATGTTTGCCTAAATATATATATTTATATATATATATATATATATATATATATATATATATATATATATATATATATACACATATATATATATATGATATAAAACTAATCAAAATATCAAGAGCCGACAAACAAATCCTTACTGAAAGCCTCTATTTATCCTACCTCAAGTCAGTGCAATAAGCTAACCAAACAATTTGGCAGCAATACTTCCTCGCTAACACAAGCCGACAACCGTACAAATAGGAAACACCTATATGTTACGTATACGCAAATATAAACGCCACCTTCTTTTTCAACATACTTTACACCAAACAATAACCGTGCCATTTCACAGCCCTAACATTATATATATTCTCTTTAGTTTTTTATTTGTGATAATGAAGTATATATCGGTGAAACCAAAACCGAATTTCGACTCTTACTCAACAACTACGAAATCCTGTTGGGAAATAATACCCTATTGCATCACAAGCAGAACACTATAAGTTTACCAGCACCCACCAGACAACATCAACTGCTTTTTAATAGAGTTTGAATTTATTTAAACTAAAATACGCAAACAAAAAAATCAAATTGATCCTCAAATGCAACACGCACATTACCGGACTTAACACAGACATAGGTTACCTGATACCCTATAAATACTACCGTGGCTGACAACAATAATAACATCACTATTCGTATGCATAATATAATTATGATCTATAATTATACTCCAGTAAAAACAGTTACGTGAATATAACACAATATATACAAACAAATAAACTGTTTCTTAATTTAAACATAAAATTAATTAATAAAAAAATCAAATAAACCAACATAGAAGTACAGACGTGCCAAACCCTAACAATGACATACGATCTTATGAGCATATTAAGTTGTTTTTTTCTTACTTAAGCTTGACCCAATACGATACATAATAGAATATCAACATCAAGATCTAAAATAATCAATTAAAAAAATAATTCCTACATCCACTTTTTTCAAAAATATAAATATTAAAGAGTCGTCGCAAGGAGACTCAGATCAAAATAAATTTTTTAAAAAATAATTAAATAACACGTTACTGAACAACAGCCGCTGACAAACTCGCTCACTAAATAAGAATTAAATTGTACAGAAACGCAGACTGACCCAAATTTAATTACATATACATGTTGAATAAATTATAACGAAATTTCAACTGTTAACGGACTCAAAACTAAATAATGACATGATTAAAACACGCACTAGAAAATCGTAATTCACAAGACGATATCAGCTTACATGTTACGTAACAGATGCCGGAAATAATAGTTAACATATACGCACACTGTAAATCCGACAATTACTCGTTCCAAACATATGCAGTGTTATATATACTCAACAGAATATTACTACTAGTAGTAGTAGTACTAGTAGTAGTAAGTGTAGTAATAGTAGCAGTAATATTAATTACAACGATTTAATGTACAACGTTTTGCATTCAACATTATTAAATTAAAATTCGAAGAATAATTTCCGTTTTTTTTGTTGTTGACGACGACAGCGATGCTGATGCCCCCACTATTTCCCTCTACTTCCTTACTATCTCTCTCGCTCAACCCCAAAGCCAATTTTGATTTTTTTAAACAGCCCAGCATGATCGCCCAAACGAATTGAATTATTTTTTTATCCATTTATTTCTTATTAAAAGATAATAAATGTGTATGGGAATTACAAAAATATTAATATTTATCTATTTCATAAATAAATGCGAATGTTGATGTACCGTGTTTTCAAGACACTTATAAATCAAATACATCAAGCTACGACATGAAGCCCTTGTTTCGGAGGGGATGGTCTTACAATTTTGATAACAATTTTTTGTTTGTGGGGTTGATACTCATACCTTTTGTCAAAAATATATTGGACTTACGCTACGCTATACACGCTCACTCTATTCATTCTATTACTCAATCCTTACTTGGATTGCAAAGCTATAGACAGCTGGAACCTTTTTTTGTTGGTGTTTGAGATAAATGCTGTTAGTTATTACTTATTCTTGGCATTTTGGCTAAGATCAAAGTGTAGTATCTCTTCCGATGGATACTTCACCCCATAGACTGGTATTGTCTTGACCTTCGGGGCTTGATTTACGCCGGTCTATGGGTCTGTCCTGTGCAGTTCTAGGAGGTCCGCCCTCCCAGGCTTCGCCTCCCCTCTTTGGGGAGGAGTAAGTTTATTGCTTACTGCCTGAGGCGCCCCTACCGGGGAATGCCGACGGGGCTGCCTAGGCAATTTTTAAACCCCACTTTCCCGACCCGACCTTGGGTCACATCTTACTTGTGGGAGAAAGATAAAAACTGGCCTTGTGCCTAACTCCTGGAGAGGAGTAAATCAATATTCTTATTTAGAGGGTGTCCACTGTTTAGGCAATTACGTGTGGTTGGATGCCCTTGCCAGCCGGACTTAGAGTTAGTTTTTAAAAATATTAGTTGGCTGCCCCAAGAAGTTAGAATTACCCTGAAAAGTAGAATCTCATGTTATAAGTGGGTAGATAATAGAGCTGCGTGTGTTAATCTTCACATTTACCAACGTTCGTTGTTAATTTTAAAATTACAAAAAAAAAACTAGATTCATTACAAAAAAAATCGTCATTAAGTTTTTATTTTATTTTTCTGTCTTTAAGGGGAAAAAACACAAATAAACTATGTTAAATTACTCAGGGATGTATGTGTTTTTATTTGACTAAGAGATGTTCCGCTTTCGCCGATTGCCAAGCATAATCAACAGAAATAAAAGGAGCCAAAACACAAATAGTCATCAAATAACTGTTACACTTACGTTTCTAACTACCTGCCTTATGTTATAGTGTTTTAAAGTTGTATTTCAATTAAGAAGTTCGGGTAAATATATCACGTTGTACTGAACAAAAAAGATGGCTGACAGTCGATCGCCGACCGTCCTCAAAATGTGGTGAGTTTATTCATACTTTTCTTTTTTAAATTAGGTAGAAAGTTAATGTTAAATCGTTTGGGGCAGTTATGTGTTGCCTATTTGTTGTTGTTTTTACCTTAAAAGACTTATTAAACACACATGTTTGAGGTTCACTTACTCCATGTTAAAAATTGAACTGTTACGCGATCAGATTTGGACGAATTATGAAAGTGCAATAAAATGCTTTAAAATAAAATAAGACCCCCCCCCCCCCGCACAAAAATGGGCAGGAAAGTAGAAAAGTAAATTTATTGCCTTTGATAACAGTTATTTTTTCATTATTAGTTTGCTCGTCCCTTTTTTGTTTGTTATGTCTATTTTCATGAAATGATGGTGAGAAGTTATTTTGCAAATACTAATCTGGTGCATGAATATATCTTAACAAGTAGGGGATCTATCGATATGTAAATCATTTCGAATGCGTGACGAATGCAGCGTTTCATCGCCTATCCAAAGAAGAACAGTAAACCTAGCGATGTAATATAGAACGAGAATGGTATTAATATGAACGAATATAAATCAGTGCATTCCAGTTCTAAACAGGCTCTTTCAAAAGCATACTTGCATCAAGGAAGATGAAAGTACTTAATTCTGTTCCTATACATTTCGAAGAACATTCTGTCTCTCTCTCTCTCCCTCTCTATCAATACAAAATATTTAGTGAAAATTCTTTTAAAATAATTTTTTTTTTTTAACACGACTACTATTCTCCTCTTGGATGTTTTTCTCATGACATTTCGACCGATCGTCATTCGACCTTCATCAGATTGAACTCGGAAATGTGTAGAGAATTTTGCACGGACAACACTTTTTTATTCACGTGTGTAACCTGATCTCGTTTCGTCAGCCATCAGCAAGTAGATGTTTAAGTAACTCATAATGGTAGTCCAAGTCTCACCCGTACTGAAGGTTACACTTTTAATATCCCGAATACTATTCCTTTACAACAGAATGTGCACTTAGCACTTTTATCCGTGGCGCGACGCATCTTTTCAAGCTTTTCTAATATGAATCTTAAGAGTGTTAAAAATATTCTTGCTTTTGGAGGTGTACTAATCTTACTTCTTACTTTATACATATATGGCTGATGTTTTCATTTTAAATTCTACGCAAGTTCACAAATTTGATATAAAGATTCTCTTGTTACATAATAGGCACCATGAAGATAGACGATGGTCTCGTCGGCCGAAATTTTGTAAAACAAACATGCTAGATGAGAACAGTATTTCGAGTAGCTAAATTAATACTAATTATCAATTTTCGTCTAAACAAATTCCGAAACATTAAACTGTTTTGTGATAAAAGAATTTGTGCTTTGTAAGGAAAAAAAATAATTTGCTGCGTAAACATATAACGAGACTATTTGAGGGGGAATATCTGGCAGCATCAAAGAGATGCGTCGTTTTCCTCAGTAATTTGATGAATACAAATTGCTATTTGAACCAACGTGTGACTAAAAGATTCATTAATGTTACAGAACGCAGCTCCAAAACAATGTCAAACCAATGTGGTTTACCTCCTGTCGTGGATGCACTGACCATCTCTTTTCCTTTTAGATAAATACTTGAACATCGCTGATGCTTCCAACAAATACAAGCAATCTGCTACACTGATTTCGCTGATGCATGTTCTTTGTCAAGCTTAAAACCACCCGTAAGTTTATGCAAGCACATGGTATTCCGCTTAAACACAATATTCAAATAACATGGTGCGATTCCGTAATTGTTCGAAATACGGTTTAGCGTTCGTGTTTTTGTTTCCCAGCACTTTTTAAATTACGCCATTGACTGAGTCACTTCGAATACTATTAAAAGATTTTCCCGGTATAATTCTTAGATGCAATGTTGCCGTCAGCAACGCAGATTACGCATATGATATCGAGCTACTCGTATACTCATCTGCTGATGTCCAGTTTTCTATTAATAAGCTTCAGTATTTTTTATCGTATATTTGGATGGGAATAACTTTCTCGAATATAGAAATACACGCTGATGGTTTCGCCCAAACCGATAATACAATCAACGTTCTAAATGGTGATATACTCGAACACGTTGAGAGTTCCAAATATGTTGATGCTATCATCACACCTACTGGTAAAAGCGGAGCTGGCATCAAAACGTGAATTCAGCTATGATTAAGATTTAAGATAGAGGGCAGCATAAAATAAAGATCTACCGAGCGCTGGTTTGAACGATCCTCCTATTTGGCAGTGAGCCGTACCCTATGACAGTTCAACACGTTAGACAGTTTAACACTTCGGATAAACACTGCGTACTTCGTATCCTCCTTCCTGATTGAAGCCCTTACTCTTAAACAACACAGTATGTTTTTTCCTGCAAAATAAACTCCCTCCGACAAGTAATCCTCACGAAACGTCTACGGTGGCTAGCCAGGCTTTTCGCCGTCAAAAATAAGAACAATTACCAGCTATATTTTCCGATACAGGGTTGAAAAAAACGATATGTTGAACAAATAAAAACCTGGTTTATGACGGTTCAACTAATGTGGAACACAACCAGAGTCGCCGGATCTACGGAGTGCGGCGTTAGAAAAGCAAGTGGTTAGTAATCACCCAAATGTTAACTCCAAATCAACAGGCTTTCTCAGCCTTTGTGAGGGGTGTACGGAGCCGGATCAAATCACTTTGACTTAATGCTATTTCAAGTACAACTACGTACAGCGCATGGGATAATTCTTCAATCCCTAGGAAGTGCCCGTTGTTTCCTTTGTCAATTTAAATCACTATCAAACGTAACCACTTGTTTATTGGATAATGATCTATAGTTATAAAAAATAGTTGTAAATATAAGCTAACTGATATCCCAATGAAGTGTTAACAAGAGAACTATCTCATTCATTCCCAATGTTCCTCACCATAGAAAGTGGCATCTGGAAACATAGTAGTATCAGAACTGTACTATCCGATTCCTGACAGGACAACTCA
>OY744535.1:78729640-78734640 GCA_963556195.1 Sepiola atlantica
GGAAATATTATATATATATATATATATATATATATATATATATATATACATGTATGCACAGACACACCCACCCAACACACACATATATATATATATATATATATATATATATATATATATATATATATATATATATATACAATTATATATATATGTATATATATTTAGGCAAACACTATTAAATCACACGGAGTGGTTTTGTTTGACGCGAATTATAACGGCAAGTAGTTTATAACTTGAAAAAGTGTCTGTAAAGTTGAAATGTACATGAGAGCGTGATGGCGTTCTACACATATGAGAGATTTAAAAGTTTGACTGGCTTCCATGATTACTAAAATGATGAAATATTTGTAAGGTACCGGTAGCATTACATGCCATACACATACCCTTGGTATTTAGTTATATGTTCCCCTTCAGCTCTGTTTCAGCCAGCATCATTAGCAACCGTACCTTCAACTAGGTTTACTACTGATCCCCACTTCTCGCATTGTACAATGACAGGTTTAATAGCCCTATTTACTAGGTATTGTCATAGTAGATGATATATCACGTATTTAAGACAATTCTTTATAATATATGTTCTCAGTGCTTGTGGCGACACTAGATATTCGTTTTTTTTACAGGCGATCCAGTAGATAAATATATATATATATATATATATATATATATATATATATATATATATATATGTACGAAATTCATTTCTAGAAGATTAATATTGTACAGAATGTATGAATATGCAGTGTGGAAATGATATAAGCAAGCGAGCGACTGTATAGAAAAAATATATACTAACTCATATGGCTGCTATCTTTCAACATATATTTTGTTAGATATTAACTATTTTTCTCCGATACTTTTTTGCGCATATTATCTTTATTTCAAGAGTAAAGATTAGAAATTCGAGGCGACTTATTAAAGCTGAAATTCTAAGGAGAATTACGACCATTATTTGCGAGGAATCCATGTTTAAATGTCCGACATCATCAGGGTTCTCGTTAGATTATCGGAGTTAAACGACTTTAGGTCTGCTCAGCACCAGATGGATTGTTATTAAGAAATACCAGACGATGTATGTGAGAAGATGGCGATACTTTACTGCAAACAAAAACTGCAATAAATAACATACTTTTATCTGAACTGGATATATATACATGCGACGTAAGATTTCTTCTGAATTTAATAGTTACTAGTAACTTACATCTTTGGAAGAATCCAGCCCACTCCGAACACCGTGAATGCCGTTCACGTTACAAGGCCTTGATTAATAGCTTGTCTCACTGATTAATATATAAGTAAATGGAGTGTAATAGGACCCTGAAAGACTTTATGGCCCCGACACATTAAGGATACCAACAAATTGTCATCAGTAATATATTTGTACGAATGACCGGTTCGAGATAAGTCGTATTTTAGTGTTAGAAAAATCTAGGTCCATAGGTTGATGTACTCTGGACCCAGACCCTTGTTATAAGGTGTATTCATCTCAAACATATTACAGAATATATACTACATTGTGATCCTAGCCTGAAAGTCGTCTTGAAAATAAACTGCAAATTCGTGTGAATCAGCATATTACGACATTTGAACAACTGTATATTCTGTTATTGTCGTCATAGAACCCAGTAGCTAACAACAGAGACTACATGAAAGTTACAGGTATACATAAGACGCAGTCAAGCTATCGATTCGAATTGAGTCGAACATGTAAAATTCTGGTGTTTAGTTTGTGTAGTTATGCACACCACCATATATATATATATATATATATATATATATATATACTTTCAATTGTCTTTTGTTCAGACGATATTCTTATGTCTACATTCTGATTTTTAATTGTGACTAAATGAAACAAGACGGAATAACACACAATTTTACATTTTTTCATAGTCATGTTTTATTATTTATTTTCCTGCATTGAATCCATTTTTTTATATTTCTAATAGATTTTTTTTAGATGTTGTTTTTTTTGTATTTCAGTGTTATTATATTTTTGCGCAAATATTGTTTTGTCCGCCTTTTGCCATCAATTCGTTTCATTTGTTTCTCATTTGTTTCATTTATTTTTTATTTGTGATTTTTTAAGTTTAAGTTTTCAATTAGAACATTTCCTCCCGAACAAATACAACGTACGTTCCGGTTACTAATAGGAACAACAACGTCACATTCAGCACAATGTGCGTCACAATCTCTGTCGCCGTTATTCGATTTATTTATGCAAGGTACCGTTTAAATAGACATAGACTCACATTCACCAACTAATTAGTAAAAAGGGATAGTGTGTGCTGTTTATTTCATATACTAAATTATAAAAACAAAAACTGTTAAACAGTAACAGATTCGACAGAAAATCTTCAATGTGGTCAATCTTTAAAAAGTCAAATGATTTCAAAATAAGTTGTCATGGCATGATAGACAATCCCTTTCTCTCTATATATAATTTCTTTTGAATATATCCCCGCTTAACCCTTTTACCTTTTAACTATCTTCTCTTTTATCTCTGCTCTCGTTTCTTCCCTTTTAATTAGTTGCATAATTTAATTTTTTTCACTACTTCTTTTATTATTCTCCCTTTTTGCGTTATATAAATTTTCTAAAACCAACTAACAAATAAAAATATGATAACAGTCATGGTTAAGGCAGTGATAGCCGCTTTCAGCGCCGTCATGGATACAATCACGGGCTAAAAGAACTCCCACAATTACTTAACTTGATAAAAATATCGTCTGATATTTAAGTAATAGGTTTCAGCGGTACTAGTAAGCTGAAACTCAGAACACCCAAACTTCGTTTTAATGGAGAATTGTCAGTCTTGTTTTGAAAATAACAACGGTCATGTAATAAGGACAGGCTCCATCAAATCCCACGCAACGGACAGCTACTAATGACGTCTCGGAGTGTAGCTGGTGAGCATAAATCTATGAGTGATTTTAGTTCTTTTTCCCGTACGTTCTGTCGGTATATCTTTCATTTCATTTCCTCACCATAAAAAGAAAACACTTTTCTAAAAATCGCCATGGAAAATCGACACGCTACCAAATGTTGGCGATTTTTAAAAATTCAGTGAAAATGTTTTTTTGTTGTTCACCCGGACCACTTTTCAACAATTAGTTATTTTTTCAGCTGCACTAATTGCTCGTCTCCGAAGTAAAAATAGTTGTTCAGGATGTTCAACACTGCGTAATCTGAAGACACAGGTTATGTGTATTTACGCACAGTATCGGGTGTCTCTGTGTCATGAGGATACGTTTCCATACAAGGGAATCTTCAGCTTATTTCGTCGGGCCACGATAGTAACACACCGTGACAAGTTAATCACAAGTAAACAAAAATAATATTCTCAAAGCAGATATCTTATAAATAGTTTGTGTCTCTGTTACGATCTTGACCACAAACTGTGAAGAATATTCACTATATCTTGGTAATATATAATAATGTAGAATGCTACTACTGGAAAGACTGGAAGGAGAACTTTTTTTTTCTAAAAACAGAAATCAACTCAGAATAGTCATCTTCATCATCATTATTTGATATATTCCGATTATTAGCTAACTAATATGGATAGTAACACAAGTACCTGCATTTAATAGCACATGTACAATCTATTGTTTATAGCAGTTAACATTTATTTCCTTAAAATATTTCAATATACCGTATGAAACGGAAAACGAAACATTAGCATAACGATCATCGATTTTACCGAACACATAGACGTTACCTGGGTGTCTGAATATTTTTCCCTTAAATTGTTCGATATAAAATTTAATAAGAAAAAGTACTTGAAAATCACATGATAAATTAAGTTAAGGGCGACTAATAATGCCATTTTCTGCATCTTAATCACTAAGGAAAGAGAGACAATTGAAATAATAGTAAGGAAAATAACAACGAACGTTACAATCACCAATAAAAATAATTACATACAAATACATTAAATATTTAAGTGATACAAATCGTACATATTTCTAGACAGAGCGTATTGGTCCAGTGGTAGAACGCTGGACTATAGACATCAATATCGAAGGTTCGATCTCTGTCTAAGTTTGCCATGCTGATGACGGCTGTAAGCCAGAAACACTCGTCCATCAATAAAAAGTATATATTAACGGAAAAACACATCCTATGAAGTTAAGGGTGACTAATAATGCAATGTTCTGCATCTTAATCACAGTGTGATGTTAATATCCGTTAGAACAACTGTTTACAACGTGCCAACCAGAGGATTGATTGTTTTCTGAATATATATCAGCCGATATGGTGGGTGCGAAGAACTCACCATGCAATATTACGTGTATGTAATAAAGCGTAGACAATGATGGCATTGTAGATAGAATATGAGCGTGTATGTAATAAAGCGTAGACAATGATGACATTGTAGATATAATATGAGCGTGTATGTAATAAAGCGTAGACAATGATGACATTATATAGTATTATAGATGTAAATAGCAGATAAGAAATAAAACAACAAAGAGTTAACGATGACATTTATTGGCAGAAAGTAGAGAAGTCATTTATTTCAATAACTGTTTCTCAGTGTGTCATACCACTACTCTCTTTCACTACAGTTGTTGATATTTTCGGGGCGAATCGATGTAGTGACAAAATAGACGTGATACTCATAATATATCGTAGCTCTTTTCTTCATTAAATAGCTATTACCAATTTGTTATGCTTTAAAAAGATTAAATAAACAAGATCTAACATCACAACCCTTATTGTTCAATTTACGCACTAGTACTGATAAATAGAAACACCGAATTATATTTATTCAATGAATGCATATTCTATAACAGAACACTTTTTATTGTATTAAATACAATTCAAACTGGCTTGTATGTTCTAAATGAACTAAATTAAATCCACAACATCATAACCATTGACATTACAATTCGAATTAATTTTATCAAATCTGATGTTGTTTTTATTAACTTGTCTCTCCACGAGAGTAACCCTTTATATTTCAAGGGCGTTCATCTATATATATATGTATATAT
>OY744535.1:78737140-78769640 GCA_963556195.1 Sepiola atlantica
GTATCAAGGGATTTAAACAAAAACGAGGGGTTTAAATTGTCGGCTAGTTTCTTTTTCTGTATTAACTTTTAATCATGACCAATACAGTTAGTCTTCCTTTCATGCTTGCGATAATTAAAGTTTGTACCTCTCAAACAATTATTAAATATATTCAGACTAGGTACAACCAAAGTTTAATGACGAAATTAACCTCAATCCTTTTGATTAAGAGTAAAATAAGATCAACGCAAGAAAACATATCATTTCTTACATTCTTGTATAAGTAATAATGTCTGCACTTTGTTTATTTAATTTAAAATAAAGAAAGCAAGATTACACTCATGACATGAAATAGTAAATGGATTCGTCCATAAGTTCTTCTAATTAAATGCCCAATCGTTTAGGACCAAATATGTACAATTATTGAGGGAAACGTCGAGCATTTTTCGTGCTGCGATATACTTCGTTTCCTACGGTGTGTTGCAATTTTACAGGAGCGCAGTCGTAAACAACTAATGTTTCAGTTTAATAATAAGTTGCAGCATTTAATATACAAAATGTTTGGTTGCTCTACCAACTGAGATGTAGGTAAGAACGGTCTTAATCTTCTCAGAAGTTGTCACCTGCTGAACTTCTAATACTAAGTCACGGTTTGAACTTCTGTTGTTTGGCGCGAGGAGGTATTTTTCAGAATTTGAAATTCTCAATTCTCGAACAGTGAGACTTCCACGTGTTTCTGAGGCCACACTAAGGGACCTAAATGCTGAATGTAATGGCCTTGCACACTAATATGCGAGTACACCAGCACCTCATTCATAGTTTAAATTGCGCAAATAACATGTTGCCGCCATGAAAACTCTACGACAAAATAAGTACTTGGTAACAACAAGACCGGATAAAGGTTCAGTGGTTGTTGTACTAAACAATCAAAACTACGTAGACACAATGATGTTGATATTAAACGACACGGATATATTTGTTAAATTGGGCCCTGTCGGCATTCATAATGCAACAACTTCCTTAGAAACTAAATTCCAGAAATAACAGGCAAAGTGGGTGAAAAGCGGTGTACTCCCTTCTGATGTAGCCAGCGTGATCAGACCCTCGAGCTCTATCCACCCACGTTTATATGGATTACACAAAGCGGGTATCCAAGTTAGGCGCATTCTCTTTATGGTAGGTTCATCACAGCAGATCTTCTATATTTTATAGTCAATATTTAAGTACTATAGTAAATAATGCTTAAAAGATTAATTTAATTTTGCAAAGTACATTCAAGACTCTAAGGTTGCTAATAAATGTATGTGCTCCTACGATATTAGCAATCTGCGTCCCTATTTTGGAAACTATCGATATATGTGCCGATTGTTTTGATATCATAGCGATTTAGCGTCTCCTTCAATTCCTGAAAGCATATTCGTGCAGTTGATAACATTTGCCACTACATCGGTTGAATTAAGTTTTAACGATGTAATGTATAGGCAAATAGACGGTGTATCTATGAGCTCAGTCCGATGGCGGTATATAGCGAATATTTTTGTGTTTTTTAAATTTTTATTTTGAAGCCTTTATTATCTTGACCCACCAAACCTTTAATCTACTTTCGATATGTAGACGATACATTTTGCCTTTTTAATAATAAAACGGAGGCAAATACATTTTTGTCCTTAGTCAATAAAATATATCCCGCATTAAAATATACCTATGAAGGAGAGTGTAATTCTATTTTAGCTTTCCTCGATCTATTGATAACAAAAACTCATCGAGTTACCTAACATCAATCTACCGTAAACCTACATTAACATGATCCTATACTCGCTGGGATTTATTTTGTTCTAACAAACGAAAGGTAACCCTGATTTGGACATTAACAGACAGAGCCCTTATCATTTGTTCAAAATAAAATTTGGACAGAGAAATAAAAACTATAACTAATTCTTTGCCCAATAACGGCTATCATATTGATTAGAGCAGTCATCAAAAAAAATACTTTTTCCGAAATAAAACCAAATACGGTGACTAAATGTCTGATTTACATTCGTTTACCTTGGTTAGACACAATAAGTGAAACATTCGCCAAGCAAATCAACTCAGCAGTTAAAAATTGCTATTTTTCTTCGAATGGCCGTGTTGTGTTTTTTACAAAACCTTTATTAGCTTCCTCTCGTGAATACGTTTTACCCCTCCCCCTATATATATAATTTAATGTATCATTTTAACTCTAGTTGTAGGGCTGACTACGTGGGAAGGGCGCGTTAAGATTGGATAGTAGGGTCTAACAGCACATTCAGAGTAAGATCAAGAATGGAAAATTCCGGTCAACGGACGTTCAAAATAAAGCTTATGAGTCTTTCTCTACAGACCATTTACTTAAAAACACGCCATGCGCAAGGAATTCTAGAATGGACTCCTTCACCCTTCTCTGTAATGCTCACTTATTATACCATCTAAAAATCTTGGAGACGCTCCCCGTACGTCTTAAATGTCCCTCCATCCGTACACAAAAGCAATGTCTATTATGACTAGATGTGATCAGTCTCTAAGACTCATCCGCCACTGTACTTTCTCTTCACCCCATGTTGTTAAATCCCTCGTTTTTTTTAATCCCTTAATACAGCCTTTATATAGATAGGGCGAAATCGGTCGGCTGCCCTTTTTATTGATAAACTTTTAATAATGAACGAAAAAATGTGGTCTTTCCTTCATGATTGAGATAATAACATGTTGTACTGGCCAAAAATCATTCTATATATTAAATTCCCAAAACAGTTTTTCATGGTAAACAACTGATGATCCCTTAAAATAGAGTTAGAAACTAACTAATATAATAACTGTAAAAATAAATTGACTTACATGAGTGATTTTCCACTGGAAGACTTGAGACTATAAGTTTTTTTTTTTTTTTTTTTGTTTTTTTTAAATATAGTTTTAATGGTTGAGAAACTTCCGAGACTATATATATATATATATATATATATATATATATATATATATATATATTTATTAATGGATTGAATGACATAATAAAATGAGAACTTAATCAAATTTTATAAAACTGTTTAAAAACAAGGAGTGATATTGCGTCCTAAACCTATGAGTTTTTAAAGAAAATTATCTCTTCATATATATATATATATATATATATATATATATATATATATATATATATATATATATATATATATATATATACACACATATATAGATATCCACACATATATGTACATGTATATATATATATATATATACATATAGATATATACACAAACATACTTATATGTATATATATACATATATATATATATATATATGCACATACATATATATATACACATATATATATATACACACATATACACACACATATACACACACATACACACATATATATGTACACATACATACATATATACACATATACATATATATATACATATATATATGTATATATATATATATATATATATATATATATATATATATATGAGACAGCTACAAAGAATATTTGCGTATTCATACATTGGAAATAATTCTTATAATATTCTATTGTGCTGCTCGCTTTTTGTTTGTCCTTTGCTCTCCGCGGATTTCGATAGTTTACCGAAAACTGTTCATATTTTGACGGACACACATCCCCGTGTATCTCATGTGCGCTTTCATTATGTAAGTTCATATTACAGGATTTGCTTTGTCATTATACAATCTGAGATCATCTGTACATGTTATAAACATCGGCGTTGATCAATCCATTTTTGGTGATTTCAATATACGTAACTTAGTGCAATAGAGATTAAACCATAACCTTTATTTTTGCTCCTTTCCATTTTCATAACGATGAATAACATGTAACATATACTTGGCTACTTACGTGCTTATTTGCTAGGGCAAACTAAAACTAATTTCGAAGTGCTGCTTTAGTTTCGTAACAAAACATAATAACTACCTGTGTTCAGAATATTATCTCCGTTTAAACAGTATAGAACACATAATACACTTTGATGATATAATCAAAATTAACTGATGAAAGTGAATGTTATTGTTTATTATTTTGATTATACGTACAACTGTTATCATCTTTGATTTTATTCTCACAATTTTCCGGTCGATTAAATCTCTGACTTAAATGAAGTTGGTATTGTCGAACTCGAGAATTCTTTATCTCGAATTTGAGATAATGTATGGAATTTTAAACGACATGTACATATTTTTGAGTTTTACATATTCATTTGCTGTTCGATTAGACGCATCTCAAGAAAATCGGAGGTTACAACTGCCGAAACGTTGTGAGTATTACATAAAATATGAGAACAGTTGTTCGAATGATAAAATCACAACAAATTATAAATTTCTACTTAGAACATTTCGATATGAGAAGAATCCAATCATTTTATCTTGTGTTATTAAAAATTGAACGAACAGAACCTGTCAAATTCATATTTGAATTACTAATGGAAAATCATTAAACCCACATATTTTCTAATCAATTATACAACTGTACACCTATTTCCTAAACCCATTATACATAATAAGTAATTTGCGCAAAATAGTATTCATCAAGGTAAAAGTATTACGACTATACTTATTTTAAATATGAGAATAACCCACTAATTGATCCATTAAACGGTGATAAGTTGTACTATTTATCCTAATATGAACGTTTAAGGGAGTGTTTCAAGAATGAAACATTTTTAAGATGAATATCAGGAGATTGTAACATAGCCTGTTTAATTCACACGTGGGAGAGCAGACTTCAGCTTAGTGAGCTATTGTGTCCTAGAGAATATGCTAAGATCCACACTTACATTTATATGGTTGAAATGTTTAAAAGTGAAAAAACAGATGAAACATGGCAACCACATGTATGAATGTTGAGTTAACGGATAAGGCATGCATATAGTTGAAGGAAGCAAAACACGTAGTTTGAAAGTAACACACACTATTTATTAGAGATGGGCGGTTTTACCGAAAAAACGCGGTTTTTCGGTTTCGTCTCCATACCGAATACCGAATCGTTTTTTTTAAAACCGTAACCGTTCGGTATTGTGTTTTTACTACAGTAAGCCACCATATACAAGGACACACGGTTGAAAAGATTTTCCGATTTTAATAAAATTGAATATTACCAAAAAATGTTATATTAGTAAGAGGACAGATTGAACAAATATATGATAAAAACATTTAATTGACTTGTAGGATGAAAACTTTGTTTACAGTTTGTTTATCATTAACATTTTGAATTTTCAAATGAAAAAAAAGAGAAATACGACAGACAACATGCCATCGTATTTTTAGCATAAACTATTTTTAAATGAAAAAGAAGAAATCAAACGCGTTCCGTATGATGTCGAAAATCTATTTGATTCAACTCAAAATTGTAAAATAATTATTTATGTTTGTTTCAGAGTTATCTAAAAAAAAAGTTATTAAAATGAAATTAAAAAAATACTTGTTGTAAAAGTAAATAAACGAAAAGTAGCGAGCGAGTATAAACATAAAAAAGTAGTTTCCAATGCTAGTATCACTTTATTAGGAGTTTAAAACACATTTTAAACATTAGGCATTTCATTGTTTACTTTTGAAAAGCCACTTCATACATAAATTGTCATTTCTAGAGAACTATCTCTCAACTATACCGTTTTCTCTCCCAAAAATGGGTTATTCAAAAAGTAGACTATGCAACGATTTATATTTTACTAAATTGTTAATATAGTATTTATTTAGAGTTGACAATTTATTCGAAAGTTTAATTATTAAACTTTAATCCAAGTCATGAATTCTATGACTAAAATTACCTTAAAGCTTAAAAAATGACTTTAGGTAAATTAATAATCTCTACTTTTTCTTAACCATCCTTCCTTTTCCCTTGGCGCAGTTTTCGGGTGTACTACTAGTCTGTTACGCATGTCTATAAAGTTGTATTACCCTGTCTTACAAACAAATATTAACCCCAACACAGTTGACAGAACTTCGAGCACACAAAAGGGCAGACATCCCAACAGTCAACACCGGCAATTCGAGAAGTATATGGTGTGTTTATTTTTCGACTCTATCCGATGACGTAGACGAAAACATTCCAGCAGAAGTACAGCAAAGTAGTGAACCAAAAGGGGAAAAAGACTTTTGGGGTTTTCTCCGAAAGAAAGGTCAGGCAAGAACAAAAGATACCAGCGGTAAAAAAAGATCTCGGATTAAAAATGAGGTAGATCGATTACTGTATGGAAAAGCCATCGACCCATCAGCCTGTCCTTTTGTCTGGTGGAAGAAAAATTTGAGGCTCTACCCGAATCTTTGTATTCTGACAAGAGAACTTTTGAGTATTCTAGCTACCTCTGTAGCGAGTGAACGGATATTTAGCAAGGCTGGACTTGGCATTAGTGACCGGAGATGTAGGCTGAAACCTAATCATGCTGAGAAACTAGTTTTTCTCAATCACAACCTAAGAAAATGAGTATAAACATTTTCACCTATTAAAAAATTAAAATTTTTGTCCGTCAAATAATTTTGACAATATTTCATTTTCATAATCATGTTAGCTTTATTTTATTTGTAAAATTATTTTGTTTGTTTAAATAAATTTTCGTTTTTTAATTTCTTGAATTTCTGAGTTATATTTTAGCTTCTGATGGGTTAAAGAATTAGATAGAATGTATATTCAAACTCAGTTTTATTCTTCAGAAATCGTTCATGAATCTTTGGTCAATGTTTTAACGAGTTAAATGTTTAAAAGGTATCAGAACTTTGATTACAACAGTCAACACCATATAACTTATATGATTCATATCATGGAGAATGATTCAGTCAAACAATTATCGAAACAGTGGCATAATTCAACTAAACGTTGAATAATAACTAATCATCATACAAGAGAATGAATAGCTTCCATAGTAAAAAAAAAATCTTTACCAAGAAAACGAATAACCAAAAAACCGAACCGTAAACCGACGTTTTAAGGGGAAAAAACCGAAACCGATACCGAAACCAACATTTCAAAACTGCCCAAATCTACTATTTATATATGTACAAACTCTACATGTCAAAGTGTGTGAATGTGCATGTCGCCATTTGTTCGTAGTTGTACGAATGGGTGTGCGTGCACGTGAGTTTATACGTCGTTTAGGAATTCGTATGTGTGTACGTTTATCACCAGTATGTAGCTTTACGCATGCCTGTGCCTGTGTGTGTGGAAAGTTGCCGCTATGCGTGCGTAAGTGAAATGTCCATCAGCCTTCTCGCACCCTAAAGCGGTGGTATTAGTTGAAGCGAAAACGCTGTAGCCCGTTTTCTGGAATAATGGGAAACAAGGAAAGAAACAGAGTTCGTCGCACGTCTACTTGATATTGTTTTACCAGTTGCTTGGCGGACGTAGTTGGCGACAGGTCACGTGGCAGCTATTTTTTAATTGTTTAAAGTTGTTTAGTTAGACTGGTCGCTGGGAGCTGGTTTTTATGGCCTCAGTTTAAGCTATTCTTGTTGACACCATTTGTTGATAAAATAGAGGATGGCAATCGGATAAAAAACCATACTAAATAATAATAATATATGTGTAATCGTATTAGTACCTAAGGTTGAATGTAATGGGTTTTTCACAAGAAATAAAGTGAATTGATTACTATTTTTTTCTAAAACAATATTCTGTTATGATATGTAAGAAGCCTAATCAATTCCAATGGTTATCTCTATTTAAATGGTGTTTTTGTACAAATGCAAAATAGAAAATATTTACTGGCTTTACAGTACATGTATATTCTAGTTCATAATAAGTAAAGCAATGTCTGTGGCTTGTAGACGTTTAGTCAATAACACTTAATTCCGACCCTTTCTATATGTAAGTAATGTTTATCCTGAATCACTATTTTATTTTTCTGGTAGAGTTTATTTTGTGTGTCCATATTGGATATATATTGATATATGTATATATGCGTATGCATGTATGTGTACATTCATGTCTCCTTTTTATGTGTATGATTGCATTTAGTGAGGAATTTACAGTTTCGCTTATGTTATAGTATGTTTACTATTTTCATGCAACTGGTGGCTTTTGTAAGTAAAAAAAAACTCTTTTTATTCTTATTAAATATAAATAATGAATTAAGACGTTGTGGTGTAAGAATGGCTCATAAGCGAGTCCTCAAGAACCCTATACTTTGTATGTTTTCATATTTGAAAAAATGATTACACGAAGACGTTTCATAATTACTATAAATATTCTTAATATTACAGCAACTCAATCCAGCCGGTCAAATATCGCATCATGATGATTCCTAAATAGTTACCTGTTATTTAATAGGTCATGAGATATATTCATAATGACTTATCTAAAACTTAAAGGAATGGTTTACTGGACAAAATTGTATTACTTCTCAAGTTATATTGAGCATTCCTACTTAATAAAGAATGGTTGAACTATTTTCAGCATATCGGTGCGAGTAACAGCGTAATTAATTAAAAAAATACAAATAAACATAAACTTTTTATTATTATTTGCTTTCCATTTTTTAAAAACTATCCAGTACTTCTTCAGCTAATAACGCAAATTGCTTAATCAACTATAATTATTAAAATAAATAATTATATGATTTTATCTGTTCAGACTTAATGATGCATAATTAATGATTAAAAAAAATAATAATAGCGAAAGTGGTGCAGTGTTGAATTTTTTTTAGAAAACATTCCATGTATTTGCTTGAGATATTTTCGTTATCATTAGTTATATCACAATAATATGTTAAATGCCACATGTTATGTAAATGAAAAATACTAATAGTACTAGTTTTTATTTTAATGTTAAATATTAATATTAAAAGTTAAATAAAACTATAAGAATTTGTTTTTGTAAAACAGTCAATATATAAATATTAACATGTATATATATATATACATATATATATATATATGTATATATATATGCATACATATGTGCATATACATGGTGGGCCAAAATAAGGGTCCTATCTTAACATTTTAATAACTTGAATTTAAATAACTTCAACAAAATAAAAGTTAAACTCACCAAACTGTATGTGTGTGTAGACTGACCCTTCCGAGATTTTTTGAAATAAACAAAACAAATTTTAGCCGAAAAACACTTCTTAAAACTTACAAAAACTAAAGTATTGTTTTTTACATGTTTTGAGTTTTTTAAGCATAAATAATGTTTTCTAAATGAGGGTACGTTCCTTAGGGCTAATACGGCTCATGCTTGCTTCGGAAGGGGTCCTTTACTTATTCTAAAAAAAAAAATTAAAAAAATCAATAAATAAAAAAGTTATGAATTTTTAAAAATAGGACCCTTATTTTTGCCTACCCTGAATATATGCATATATATATATATGTATACATATATGTACATATCTATATCTATATATGTATATATCTATATCTATATATGTATATACATATATATCTATATATGTATATATACATATGTATATAAATGTATATATATATATATGTATATATTTATGTATACATATGTATATATATATATATATATGTATATATATGTATATATACATGTATATATATTGGACCTCTTCAAAATTGACCTTTTTCTTCAAACATATGGAAACTGCTATTATTCCCATTATCTAAGGTCGTAATTAGCTAAATATACCAGTTATTGTGATCTTGGACCTTGGCTATTCCTGCCTCCCGAACCATGTAATGTTATTGTTGACGTTTTTCAAAAACGCTGCAAAATATGGGATATTATGTCCTTATTTTCATTGTGGCTTTCCAGAGGTTAATGCTATAGCATTGAAAGTGGAACCAAATGAAAGCTAATACAATTTTCTTGCATATGGACGTATACACAATAAAACACATGAACATCTGTGTAAATTTTAACTAATTTTAATGCACAAACAGCTGGGACACTACAAAAAATCAGTTTGGTAGTATGATAGCACTGCACTGACACATATATTGCATAAGAAACTGTCAGATAGGATGTTACTAATACATGTATTATCACTTGTTCAATGTGGCTTTTTTGAAACTGTCAAATTATTTCCTGTAGTACTCCACAACTTGTAGTAAGCAGCTTCTTTGCTCTGGGTCACTTGTGATCTGAGTTACAAAGTCACTCATTAGTTTCACACATCTCTCAGCCACATCATTGGTCACTTTCACTGACCTCACAAACTTCTGTGCATTCCTGTAGCTGTCATTGTCTTCCCAGGTGTCAGCAGGAGTAGTGAGCCAGTCACATTTCACTCGAAGAGCATCAAACAGAAAGTGAGACTCTGGCCCTACCAGGTCTGTGAGAACTGTAGCTGCATTGATGACAGGAAACACTGGCTTGCCTTTCCTGTAACTCTCAGGTTTCTCTGTTTTTGACAGCTTGACTGCGAGCTTCTCTTTTGCAGACTTGGTCATGCTGGCATGTGAACTGAACAAGGTGAATAGCACTAGTTCCTGGGTCAGATACCAGCGGTGGTTGTTCATTTTCTTGAGAACAGAGGTTGCCAGTTCATAGTCATAGTGCTTGTATTGCAGCATGTTCTTCATAAGCTGGAGGTCATGGATAGGTGCATCAGCTGCAGATGTGGTGGTCACCCAGTGGCTGGTGTAGAATAAGGTCAGGAACTTGCTCATCCTCTCCAGCTTGAAGATAGTGTCCGTGGCGTATTTTAGTTCCTTGGAAAACATGAGCATCTTCATACAGTAAATGTTGCTGGCCATCCAGCGGGCTTGGTGAATGGCACCTGGCTTGGCCCAGTGGATACCTCGAGGAGGTTCCTCACCAAGCAGGATCAGGCACAGCTCTGCCACCTCTCTGTAATCTGCCCTCGGACTTGCTTCATCAAGGAAATTGCTTAAGACTGCAATTGTGCTTGTCTACTTCTGTTTCAAGTCTTGTTCAACTAGGCCCAGAACTCTTGAGCAGTCCTTTACAAACTTGTCCCACTTCTCTTTCACATTGCTGAACATTGTGTTGTCAGGACCCTTGACCTTGCTGAACACAGCCTCCCATACACTTCCAATTATTACCTCTGATATGTGATGGCGACAAGCGAAGTAGAATACCTTTTTGCCTAGTTTTACTTCAATAAGCTTCGCTGCACCCTTGTTGATGCCACTGTTGCTTGCTGTGGTATCAAATACCAAGCCTACAATGTTGTCTGTGAGACCCCATGCTTCTATCAGTTCCAATGTAGCATTACACTGTTGGATTCCTGTGGAACTTTCTATGAAGGGCACACCAAGCAGCTTCCCTTCTTCATACTGTGGAGTACCAGAGACGAGCACTGCAAGACTTTCCACTGGGTATCTTTCACCAAGAACATCCCGTAGAAGTTTTCCATCCCAGTGTAGTGTACAATAATCTGGCGGACTTTCCTTGAAGTTATTCATGTAACTTTGGCACAAGTTATGACGAGTGTTTATCCTATTTCGTCTTGTAGTAGAGGCTGATATAACAAAGCCATCAAGATCTGCGCCTCCTACCTTCAACACTGCAGACACCATGGCTGTAGTCTGGTTGTCAGAGAGTGACAACCGATCTGCAGTGCTACAAATCTCTTCACTGGTCATAACAGAGTGTGGAAAGTGTAAGGTTATCGTACTTGGTTTTGATGAACAGCTTGGTGTTGTCTCAGTGTATTCTGAACCCTCACTAGTACCAGAGCCTTGACTGTTCTCTGGGTCTTTATCACTTGAAATTTTCTCAACTCCTGCTGCTGCAGCAGTCACTGATGATAACATTCTCTCTTCTCTTTCTTCTCAGAAGCTTTTCTCTCTAGACTTCTTCTCAAACACCGTATCATAACCTGACATGTGTGCCAGGCGAGTTGTCTGTTGGTCCAAGTAGAAGTTGACGTCCTCTTCCTTGGTCTCCTTTGTGAGCAGCCTGTTGCTTCTTATCTCCTCCACAACATCCTTTGCTCCAATATCAAATAACTTGTCTAAGTCCTTCAGAAAGTTAGCTCGTTTCTCTTCCTCTGGTTTGTTATTTCTTCCCTTGTTTTTAACAATTTTCCTGTACTTTTCATGGAGGATCATGAAACGGTTGACTGCATTTGGTCTAGTTAGTGTATTAATCCTTGCCATATTCCAGAATGGCAAAACGACATCCACTGTAGCATGGGCTAAAGACCTATTGTCACTGTTGGGATTATCATTCCTCAAATGCAGGAAATACTGGAACACCTGGCGATTAGTAGGAAGTTGAGAGCCCCTGATGCTGGAGCTGGGTTGCCCAATGAGATACACATCACTGAATGACCTTGTGGCAGGAGTTGCCACTTTTCTTCTCTTTTCAGTTTATTCATGCCGTTCACTTGTATCGCTGCCCACTTTCCCACAGCATAGTTGTCTTCCAGATGCCATGTTGTCAGCAGTTCACAAATCTTAACAAATCAGCTTTTACTTACAATCTGAAATGAAGAGATAAAACATACTTAGTGATAATAAATTATATACATGCATTAAGAGTAACATTTTTGAGATAAAGTTATGTATTATATGATGACATCCTTTCCAAGCATAAAAAATATATATGTTTGTGCATTAAAATTAATTAAAATTAACACAGGTGTTCATGTCTTTACTACCATATGCAAGAAAACTTTATTAGCTTTCATTTGGTACCACTTTCAATGCTATAGGATCAACCTCTGGAAAGCTACAATGAAAATAAGGACATGATATCCCAAATTTTGTAGCGTTTTTGAAAAACGTCAACAATAAAATTACATGGCTCTTGAGGCAGGCATAGCCAAGGTCCAAGATCACAATAACTGGTATATTTAGCTAATTACGACCTTAGATAATGGGAATAATAGCAGTTTCCATATGTTTAAAGAAAAAGGTCAATTTTGAAGAGGTCTAATATACATATATATATGTATATATATATATATATTTATATATATGTATATCTATATATATGTATATATATGTATCTATATATATATACATATATATGTATATATATATATGTATATATATATATATATATATATATATATATATATATATATATATGTGTGTGTGTGTGTGTGTGTATACATACGCCCGGTCTTTAGATTTCATGGTATGTATTGGCTGTTGAGTGGTCTGCTTGTGTAATATAATGATGGACGTAACTTGTAGGATTATAAAAACCTTTATTAGAATGTTATATAATGATGGACGTAACTTGTGGGAGTATAAACACCTTTATGAGAATGTGATATGATAATGAACGTATGTGGCGGAGAACGGGTGTGGGTCGTTTGTTTTGTAGGTGCGACTTACTGCGTGCCGCAGAGTGCATAGAGTGCGATGCTGTTTCCGAGAATCGAAACGTGACACGTAACGAGACAATGTTGACCCTAGTTCAAAAGATCATCCTGCACCTGTGTGGTTATCACATGATATTACGTTACAGTTTTGATATGTTAGAAAATTATAGTTTTAAAACCAGTTCGGACTTAGGAGACGCAGAAGTCGGACGAAAGAATTAAGATGTAGACAAATCAGAACGGGAAAAGTTTTATTCCCTGAGAAAGAATACAGGCGTACAAGATGTCCTTCTCCCCATGTCTCTTCAAATAACAAAGGACTGACTAGACAATAAACTAGCTAAGAATTAACCATGTTATTGGTAAATGTCTCTCTCTCTCTTTCTCTCTCTCTCTCTCTCTCTCTCTCTCTCTCTCTCTCTCTCTCCCTCTCAGCGATAGCAAAACATCTCCACGGGCAATAGAAAGTGACGCCGAATAAAAAGAAATTAAAATAGAAAGATTGTTGTCTTTTGAAGCGAGTGAGAAACATTTTTTGTTACAGACAACTCACGGAGATGACCACTACAGTGCAAAGGCGTAGAAAGTACTCAACCACTAGACGACAGAATAAACCGAGAAAAAACGACGGTATGAATTATTAAGGGGCTATGCGACATGTCCCTTTTTGGTGTTACGAATGACCAGTTGTTTATAATTATTTTAATCTACACTCGTTCCATCCTTTAAGGAATCGTCAGTGTAAAGAAGATAGGTCATACCGTTCGCCGGACTCGGAGTCCGGAACACGAGCCATGCTGCAAAATAAAATTCTGACGTCTTAGCCTACACGGCCGTCCGCAAAAATCCGTAAATAAGGAAGACAGTCATCTTTATAAAAGTAGCCGTATTCTTAGCGTTAAACTACTGAAAAGAACATACGTTGAAGCCACGACAACGTATATGTTAATAATACTCACGACAACTAATTATAAATATTTCTTTTGTTTTGATCTATATACGAATCAGCAGTGTAGTGAATATTATTCATAGCGGTCGCCGGACTCCAACCGTCGAGATCGAGTTATATTTCAAACTCAAATATCGACATCTTAACCCACACGGGCATCATCTACACTCCGGTAAATCAGTGAGAAATAACTCTGATTTAAAGACAGCCGCCATGAAGTGTGCTACTATAGATAGGTACATGCATATATATATATATATATATATATATATATATATATATATATATATACAAATACGTTACCATTTATCAACGCCAAAATTCAACTCGCGTTTTAAAATGAGATTGTCAGTTAGATGACAAACAATAATATACGAGTATTAAAATCAAGTAAAGGATTTGATTATTTAAGTATAACATTTCAATTGAATAACAAATCAATTGCATTTTAGGGACCGATTAAGTATATTGATTGTTTTAATAAATGTTTGCGCACATTTTGAATTGAGCTAATTGTTGGATTTAAATTGTATTTGTGGTCCTAAAATACGATTTTGTATATTTAGTGTCTAAACGAATATGTTTACTCATCGCAGTCAATGTATCTAACTAGTAAGAAAAAGCTAGCCTAAGGAGTCAAATAGTTATCGGGACATGTTCGAGTATCGACATTGAATACCGAGCCATTACCAAAATTGGCCGAAGAAATTTACGATTTGAAAGCTGTGAAAAATGTAAAACGAAAGACGCACGTTTAGGTGAATGGCTATTGTGTAGACTTCCACAATGTTTAGCCCAATTTTATAAGTCGCGGCCAATTTATGGTACTGGCAAGGAATTGTCACCCAGTGTTCAGTTCTCATAGTATCAGTTCTGAGTATAAACTGACAATCCATGAGTCAGTTCTGGATGTAACCTAAGCAGTTTAGGATCTGAATACCGTTACAAATGTAAACAAAGCATGTGAAGGTTTTAAGTGTTAACCTGTCTTGAAAATCCCTATGTGGGTCTCAGCAAGGTTACAGATCTGTTTTGTTTGATTCGGGAGTTATAGGCATTGTTATTTTAAATAAAATAAATGGTTTTGCAAACTGCACTAAATAATCTTAACCAAACTCGACAGATGACTAAACATCTCACGTTTATAAGAGTTCATATAAAACGATAAGGAGAGAGGGTATATATATATATATATATATATATATATATATATATATATATATATATATATATATATATATATATATATATATATATATATGTATATATATATATGCATACATATATATGTATATATATGTATATATATGTATATATATATGTATATGTATATATATGTATATATATATGTATATATATATTCATATATGTATATATATGTATATATATATGCATATATATGATATATATGTATATATATATATATGATAATATAAAATGAAATAATAAAATAAGGTGCCAATCAAATCTTATTATAATTCAAAGTTCAAGAAAAGTATCATATATATATATGTGTATATATGTATATATATATATATATATATATATATATATATATATATATATATATATATATATACATTTGGAAAAGTTTATTTCTTAACATCTTTAGAATTTTAAACATAAAGATAGAGGCAAAATGCCTTCATAACAAACATGTGTTAGATGCAGATATTTTTTTATTAAAATCAAAATAAAAAATCAAAACACTTTAGATTCTTCTCGTTTATCTTGACTTTTTTATCTAATATTTCGCTTGATACAATAAGCCACGACAGAGCTTAAGACACATACAAGGTATTAATTTTTTTTTTCGTATGACTCCTTCCTGGTATTGTATATATATATATATATATATATATATATATATATATATATATATATATATATATATATATATATATATGTATATATATATATATATAGTTAGTTAGTTTGTCTACAATTTCTTTACATGCTTTTATGGAGATAGGGTATCCTGCCAAATGTCAGATATTCCACCTCAGTTTCAGAGACTCCAACTAAGAAATATTCTTAGGATTATAACCACCGTATTTGTTTGAATATCTCTTCAACGATTTTGTTTTTGTTTTTAAATGTTCTTACTTCTTTGTTTCGTCTGGTAATAGGGTATCTTACTTGATTCCTGATATTCGCCTGAATGAATTCAGTATAATTAATGACACTGGCGTAAACCAAGCTTTCTCACCTGATCCCTCTTTAAACATATCACAATATCAAGTTGAGCAGCTTCGTTTTCATGGTGAGTAATTTCAGGGGTGTACTATTCATAATGGAGTATGTATGACTTATTTTAAACGGTTCCTTTTGGTATATGTTCTAAATACTTGCTGTGTACACTATATATTCAATTCATGGTTTTGTGGAGATATCCATACGCTCTATTGTTTTGCATTATATACTAGCCGTGGCCTCAGAAGAAACTTACACCAAGATGTCAGGTTGGTCACCCTTTCTACTTCTGTATACAATAACGTGCACTTGTTTTCTTTGTTTAGACTTTATCATTCTCTCCTGATGATATTGGCACGATCATTTATTCAGTCAGTTTAAATATCCTTACTTATCAACATATTCTTGCGATAGTTATTAAACAAAGAAATTGGCACGGCGTTTGATGACCAAGGTTTTTCAGTTTTACCACAATACAGTTCATTGATGCATTTCTTTCGGCTCTTTTAAGCTATTTCTGTAGCATACTTGTTTGTATTTTCTAAACTGTTACCCCACTGTTGTTACATCAGTTTATCTTACTTCGCTCTTGTTCCCTTATGTTGATGTACGATTAAAAGGTGCAGATTAAGGGAGCTCATCAGACATTGACCAATGCTAAAAATAGTGACTTTATGTTGATTATTAATTTCTGAGAGCCCCATACGTCTTGCTCTTCTGGGCAGATACATATTGTGTAGACACTGGTTAACTTACATCACTCTCCACAATGTTAACAGAGTTCTTGTTTTAGTGTATTGCATGGTTATGCCCTTTTGTAAATTATGTCAAAGCTGTATGTTATCACTTGCCTGACCAGTTTTATTATAACAGTTTTTTTTGGGTCGCTGTGTTTAGATCTTATTCAATGCCTAAATCTGATCTATAATGTGTTTTTACATTTCTAGGTGTTTAATGTAAGTCACTTTATCAAAATCTATGTCGTCTGTGTGAATCATCTTCCCAGCTCCCAGGTAACACGTGCCTCATTTCTCCCGGTAAAACTTCATTTTCTTTGTAAACAGTATGATATCCAGTAAAAGGCGACCCAAGAAAGTGTATGAGCTTGACTCCAGCTTGAGGTTATTCATTTTGTTTGTGTCTTGTTTACATCTCAAGTAAAAGCAAAATAATGAAAACAATAAGAAGTGTTTTTCGAAGGTTTGTGTACAAGGCTTTTATTGGTCAAAAGATGTGGCTAAATAGCATAGTAATTTGCCACGTTTTCAAATCGAGAGCCATTGTCGTTTCGATCACGAGTGGGACAAATAATAATATTCTTTTTGGTAATCTATTAATGAAATACGTAGGGTTATCTATCACTTCATTCAGTCTTAAATGGGTGTCTTGCTAATAAACAAAATGTGCCAAAACACTTCATCTTGTATCCATCTGTTCATTCGAGGGAAGCTCTTAAAATTGTGGTGCACAGATGATGTCTGCAACTAGTCCAGTGAAAGTCATGTAAGTAGTTGTGAGGCAACAGATTGTTCTCTATGTTTTAGAAAGTGGTGTCTCACTTTTTTTGAGCATGAGTGTTGTATCGACGTTCACTTATGAGGCGGCCTCATAACCACAAAACCGTCTGGTTACATAATCATTTTAGTGGGTAAACAAATACTGTTAGTTGCTACAACTGGGCAGTGTGTTAATTGTCTGTTTTGTATGATTCTGCAATCGATTACACTTTATCTTTATCATTCAATGTGTTACTTTTTGCTCTTGCATTTCAGGATTTTTTTGATTACTGTGAACTATATTGTAATTCTACTGAGCCTCTGGATCACACACACACACACACACGGACACACACATATACTGACACACACATATACATGCATATATGTACATATATATATATATATATATATCTACATATATATATATATTCATGTGTGTGTACGTGTTCGTGTCGTTAAATTATATGATTCTATTACAATGAAAAGGTGAAACGCCTCCTATTAATGTTCTACATATATACTGCACACAATACTCCAATCACACTACATCACCCTTACATATATATATATATATATATATATATATATATATATATATATATATATATGTATATATATATATGTATATATGTATATATATGTATATATATATGTACACACATAAATATATACACATATATATACATATATAAATACATACACATATATATATACATATATAAATATATACACATATATATACACATATATATACACATATATATATATACATATATCTATATACATATATATATACACATATATACATATATATATATTATATACACACATATATACATATATAAATATTTATATTTATATATATATATATACATATATATATATTTATATTTATATATATATATATATACATATGTATATATACATATATATATATATATATATATACACTGTATGTGTGTGTGCGTAATTTTGTCGTTTTATATGGTGCACGTATAAGATAGGGAAATAAGAAAACTCTTCTATTGAAACTATTTTCTATTTCTTCTTTGCAAATGTCACGTTTCTAGTCTTCGATGATTTCCATGTTATTATTTTCAAGCCGAATGAAACAATGCGTTTGTAACTTTCGCTTCAAATAGAAACCATTCAAGACTTAATTGTCATGCGCACATCTTAGTCACTTCACTCCTTTCATTAGGTTATTCCACGCGTGTCTACTTTCGAAGCTAGAAATGCCAATCTGGTATGTAATACGTGTATACTATTCACGCGTCACTATTCCAAATCGTAGGAATACATATTGCTTAAACTAGTATGAAATACAGTAAATACGAAATAACGTAGCTACGCTTAGAGAAAACCTGGTCAACTTACAGATTACGTACGTGTTTTAGAATAGGAATTCTACTAGTACCTTAGTACTATGATAATTTATTAATAATAAACATTCTGTACTCATTATATGTTACTTTACGAATATAAAATTAGTATATATGGGGTGTGCCTAATATCTATTTACATGTATATATTTTTATTAATATTGTACCAATATCCTGAAGGTTAGCCATCACATAAGGGTGAACTTAGCAGTTGTTTTTCCATTAAACAATTTGAAATGGAGGGTATTAATGTTTATAAAACAAACTTCAATAAACAAAACATCTGTTCAAGATATTTCATCAACTGTTATTTCAATGATGTCTCAAACGTTTAATACACGTTATGGCAACTCTGTATCATTAATGATTGAAAGTTGTTTGTGATTTTTGCCGTGGTTCAAAACTGTAGAGGGTGATAGTTCTGTCGGTCACATGATTCGAAGCACTCAGACTGAAGTCAACGTTAACACTTTAGTCTCAACGCTTAGTATGATGTGTCCACAGAATAAACCACGTAAAAGAGAAGAAATCAATATATTCATGTCTGAGTAAGGGAACTCATATACGTTGTAAGAAACAGTGTTCAACGACGCGTCGTGCGGAACTTAGCATTAGGCATTTGCATTTAAGAGTATTATTATATACTTCTCTTAAATCTCCAATATGTCTATTTAAATAGCTAAAATTAGCGTGGAACCCTTTTTATTGGGATATTGAGTGTCTGTATTATATATATTTATTCATATATGTATATGTGTATATATATAGATGCATATATATAAATATATATGTTCATATATAACGATATATATACATACATATATATATATATACATACACACATATATATATATAAGTATATATATATATATGTATATATATATATATATAAATATATATATATAAATATATATATATATATACATATATAAATATATATATATATACGTATATAAATATATAGATATATATATATACACATATATAAATATATATATATAAATATATATATATACATATATAAATATATATATATATAGACATATATAAATAAATATATATATATAGAGAGAGAGAGAAGAGTGAGATAGATATATAGAGATACATATATATCCATATATTAATCTATATATATATATAGATATAAATATATATATATATATATATATATATATAATGTGGGTGTGTGTATTACAGCTATCCATATACAGTTCTTTTGTCGGTTCACAGCTTCTCATCCGGTCAAGACACAACAAGGGTACGAATGGCGACCTTTAAATACTGCACCACTAATGTCCGATGTCTTCCTGTATGCGCTAAACAAATCGCTACTAAATTACAGGAAATTGTATCGCTAAAATGAGTGTATTTTACTCATTTTAAATTTTCAGATACACTTAAGATAATGTACGTAAGTATTTCTATGAGTGAAAACTGCATTACGCTGCAATGTAACAATCACTATTCATAAGTAAGAAGCTTATATATTTATTAAAAATACAGTCATTCGCAGAAAGCAGTTTCGTTGTTTCACAACCAGTGTACGTAGCACCGGAAAGTGAATTCGGTAATTCCCGCTAGCTTAGACTTCCTTTAACTTTGTGTCAACCAATTTAGTTCTCAGGTTATTTGCAATGTTTACCATTGACATTTCACTTACTCTTATCATCTTCTGTCAGATGACTCTATGTAGTTAGAAGTGCCAGCTATCATCTAGTCGGTCGGGGTTCGATCACAGCTTGCCAAGCCACACCAATCTGATTTAATAGAGCGAAACAATAGTTGACTACATATATATATATATATATATATATATATATATATATATAATATTAGTATTCCAAGTACACACGCATTTATTATATCATAAGCTAGTATAATATACTGCATATGTATATTTTCTGTATTTGTTTAGTTTTCCTCTGCTGATCTTTTAACTGTTGTAACTAAGCGGATCTGCCGTATCATGGATAATTCACGAGAGGACAGGACAATTGCATTAGGTATTTCTAAGACGTTCGACAGAGTGCGATGTTCTGGTATGCTATACCAACTTTACGGTTATGGCATTTATGGTACAGTTTTGGCATTATAAGGTCGTATATTTATGTCTAAACTTACAAGTTACTCTAGAGTTTATGTTCTTTTATCTTTCTTGCCGATGCTAATGTTCGCCAGATCTCTATTAAAAGTTCAAAATTGTTTTTACACTATATACATGATATTGCAGTGAATAGTATGAAGAATAGCTCTATCTAAGCTGATTATACATCTTTCTATCCCGGTGTGTTTTCTCGCCTATCTACCTTGCATCAGTTAGAACATATAGTTGATCCAGAATGTATATGGTTGCAATTAAAGTTAAACATTGATTGCTTTATTAAATTATGGTAACACTCACTTTTGTGCTTTTAAATCGTTAGTTTTTTTTTTCGTGAGTTGTTCGTAGATGACACTAAAATATTTTGTTTTTTCTTGCTTATTAATTTTTATTTAGAGTTCATACATAAACTCTATTTTGCTTTCTGTTTCCCGGTTCTGTTTTACGCTCTACTACTAATCAACCTTATGCCCTTGTTAAGAATACTGTTGTTGTATGGGACTGGAGAGGATCTATGTCATTTGATGGTTCTTAATAAAGTTCCTAAGCGTATGTGGAATTGGCTTGGCCACACCCTTTCTTTTTCTCTGATCCCCCTCCCCTTTTTTCTTGCAAACGTAATATTGCTTGTCAAAGTGTTTTAAATGAGTACTATTATGACAAGTGTTCTTCAGAATTTGCTGCGCTATTAATTTCTACCTTTATTACAGCTCGTTTGACACGTGGGTCTTGTGGTCTTCGTCAGGTCGCTTATTTGATACCTCGTTATAATACAGATTTCTATTTGAATAACACATTTAAATGTACTGCAGGCTTGTCAGAATAACGTCAGCAAACTGCAGAGATTCGAATATAATAAATGTGAATACTTATTATCGACGTGAACGAATTGTACATATTTCGCTTGCTCAAGATGCGCGCTAGGGAGATGACTACATGTGCAAAGCACATAAATTGTAAAGTATAAATGCATTCTTTTTGGCGGCTTTTATTTTTGCTGCAACATATTTCGTTTTATGAAGAACATATAACAAAGGGGATATAGTAACACTTGTTAAATTTGGAAAAGGTGAAACCCTTTTTTTGTTTAAGAAATAATCATAATGAATCTGATACTCAGGTAATTGTGTATTTGTTTATGTGTAAATATGTTTAAGATTAAAAAAAAATTAAGTATGCATTGATACACCAATAAATAGTTTAATATATATTGAAAACACATTTAAGTGGTTATACTAGCTCTGCCATTGATAAAGAAATACGGATTTTTTTAATTTTAATTTACGACGTAAGTTGAAAGGATTAAGTGAGCAATCGATCTATGTTAGAATAGTTCAAACAGGGAATAGATTTTCGTATTCATCACTTTCAATGACCAACTCCGAAAATCTGAAAAGGCGGGTGAAGGCATCTTACATAGAAATCACTGTTGGCTTACTTATCATCAAACTTTCTTCCAGTCGCTCTACGGCGACTTCTTATTTCAAACCAAATTTCACGGCGGGGTCGTCGTCAGATCTCACCACATGTCAAAATTATCTGAGACGCAACAAATCTCTCATTTTGTTCTCGATAAAAGCGTTTCTATTGCGCCTTGTGATGTCATGATTAAATATGTGATCGAATAGTATAATTCCTGAGCTCTAGCGGAGAATTATAGGTTCTATGAATCCGAATTTCGCTCCGCCTTCTCGCTGTTGCTTAGCACTCAGATCTGCACAAAGCTTAAGGTCACAAAACGTGTAATTTTATACAGAATACTCATTTTATTCCTTGATCAAAACGAGTTAATCCTACATTGATTCTCTTACATCAACCAAATAATACACTTCATCACTTGATTCTATAATGTTAGTTTAATTATATTTAACTCCAGTAATCGGAATATTTAAAATAGTGTTAACAATCAATGAATGCTGATTTAACCGATTTCTTCCCTATACTTTCCTGTTTTCCGAACAACTAACAACACGTTTTGGACTTATGACTTTTAGAAATATTACCAAGATTGAAAATGTAACCTCTGGTTTCGATAGCTGTGCATAAGTTTAATGTTAAACTATTCTTCTGTAACTAAACAATGTTTACTGTATTATTCTGACTTACTCGCCTAATACTAATAAAGGATCCTGACGGCGAGATTTCTGTTTTTAAAAACTAATATGCTCATTTAAGAGTACCCTAAACACATGTAAATGCGATAGTTTGGCATATTTCTGTTATTTCGAAATGCATATTAAATGGTATAATACATGTTGATATATATATATATATATATATATATATATATATATATATATATCTTTCTCTCTCTCTCTCTATATATATATATATATACATACACATATGTATATATATACAAATATCTATTCATATAAATATATATATATATATATACATATACATATGTATGTATATATGCATATACACACATGTATATATATATACATATATATACACATTGTATATATATGTATATCATATATATATATATATATATATATATTTCTATTTCATTCAACGTTTGTGTATATGTATGTGCGTGTGATGATTGTCTATCCCTTTTTAAAAACATTTTAGAGCATCTACATGTGATGTTACAATTTTTCAAAATACATATTACATGACATTATATATATATATATACATATATATATATATATATATATACATATATATATATATATATGTATATATATATACATATGTATATGTTTATATATATGTATATACACACATATATAAATACGCAACTATATATATATATATATATATATGTATACGTATATAGATATATATAGATATAGATAGATATATACGTACATATATATATATATATATTTATATATATACATAAATGCATGTGGGTCAGTGTGTGTGGTATGTTTGTGGGTTTCTTTATATAAAAAATATTAGAGAATCTACATACACTTTTTTAAGTTCATACTTATGAATAAATGATCGGTTTAAGCAGTGGAAGTGTTCTCTACTTTATAATTGCACATCTAAGCCCGCTATTATTACATGACGAAATTACAACTTCAAATATATCCAATTTTTTCAAATTCTTAATCATATGTATAACGTTTTCTGGGGAAAGTGGTTGAAATGGTAACGAATCTCGAATTGTATATATCACTTAACATGGCTATTGGGGCAAAACGTTTGTTAAAACTTCAGATATATGCTCATTGAATGAAATTGATATCATATGTATAAATTATAACATCGAAATGGCCCCGAGACTCTAGGTTCCCTTCTAACCTAAGTGAGCTATGAGGCTCAACCGTCTTCAGCACTTCAAATATATATTGTTTTAATAAAATTCATATTATATGTATAAAACTCCACCGGAAAAAAACATTAGAAAGTAGTCCTGTGTGTTAACGTTACATTCTCTGTTCCGAATATCCACGTTCTACCTTACATCGTTTCTAATTTGGAAATAACTTTTTTCTAGCCGCAGAAACGAATATTTCGTTTGTAATGAAATTGAAACAATATGTACAAAACACTACTTCAGAGAGTTTTCTAAGATGAGCGTGCCAATAAACAAAATAGAGTATGATGTGTTTATAAGTATAGTGAAAAAGTAAAAAGTAGTGATCGTCATTCAATCCTGAGCAACGCCGCGTCTTCTTTGCTGACATATATATATATATATATATATATATATATATATATATATATATATATATATATATATATCGAGGCAGCATTCTTTCCTTAAGACACGTATTACTAAAAATAACCGACAATTTTTGTCTGGTTATTTTAGTATTGATCCCTTCAATTTTCCGGATTAAAATCGTAGTCTCGGAGGAAAATTGGCTTATGAAACTGCCGTAATGTACATGTTGGTCCAGAGTTCTTTCTGACCCGTAAGGGTCATCCACATTGGAATACTGACCAACAGGTAAAGACCTGGAGTGAGATTTATGATTAATTATGCGGGAAAATTTAAATATGAAACTATATTTATTAGGTATTATAAGCATTTACGTATATTAGTACTAGTGTTAAAATTAATCTTGTTAATAGCAGGTTTTTTCTTTGGTTTATATATATATATATATATATATATATATATATATATATATATATATATATATATATATATAGGTATATATATATATATAAATATATATATATATATACATATATGTATAAATATATATATATATATATATAATATATATATATATACAAATATATATATATATATATATATATATATATAAAATAAATATATATATATAGATATAAATATATATATATATATAAATATATATATATGAATATAAATATATATAATGTATATATATATAGTTATATATATAGTTATATATATATATATATATATATATATATATATATATATATATATATATATATATATATATATTAGTACTTCATGTATCCACATAAAATATTATAAAGAGGAATACATTTTTTATGTGTCAGTCTTCAGTATTTACTTCAACAGTGCTCGATACGTAAGTAGAGCCTGTGTAGTAAGCAATGAAAATATATATGGCAATCAAGCTACACAGAGGCTCCCGTGTTTCATCCCCGGGGGGAATCGTCACGCTAAATGCTTAGCCTGACGATTCCCCCCGGGGATGAAACACGGGAGCCTCTGTGTAGCTTGATTGCCATATATATTTTCATTGCTTACTATATATATATATATATATATATATATATATATATATATATATACATATATATATACAATTCTCAGCGCTATTTACAATCACTAAATCTAAAGCTACTTTGCAATAGGAAATAACTGATCATGACAGTATTAATAACACATCAATCAGAACTATATTAAACCATATTTATGTCATGCTTATCACATGTGTGTGTGTATGTGTGCATACAATCCAGTGTACTTGCAAATCATATGCTGCTGTTCAGTGTATTATTAATGCTCAATGATAAATAGAAAAACAGTCGCTTTTAAGTAATCTTGCTACTTATTTTTCGACGTTATTTAAGAGCATACTTCATAGTTAGTTAACTTATTTTAACACATTTACTTGAATCAATTAGATAGTTTATTCTATATGTATTAATGTGAATGCCTACAAGGAGATAATTTGAATGTCTTGGAGACACCGCTATCGAGTGTGCAACATCTCACTATACAGCGGTGTGTCCTGACAACGTTACATGAGGATACTTCACCCTACAAGTAAACCTTGACCAAATAACAACATAACAGCTAATTCACTCCCCAAATAAGTTCCCTTTCAATATGGCTTTACACTGGCTCATATGAGGAAGTGTGCACTCCTTCTAATTTATGTTGGCTCTAGTAACAGTACTAAGCTGGATACTCAACGAGATTCGATAGATTATTGTTCTGGACTCTAATAAGATTACGGGAGCACAATAAAAAATATACTATACCAATATTAACTGGTCAATTAGGAAAATGGTGATTAATGTGTTCACTTATTTGCGAACTCAATGCTAGAGATAAAACATTTCGCGATTTCACCTACGTTTCGATGTAGCGAAGCCTCCGAAACATATTACTGCTAACCATTATTTTTTTACCTAGCCGACGTTTTTCATCACATGTTTCTCAAACTGACATTAAATTTTTCTCAGCCTCAATTTAACTTATGTGATTCTTCCGGCTTAGTGTGGTGTCTATGGTCTATCAGTCGGATGTTATTCTATCGACAAGATGAAATATCTCTGCGATGTTATTTTTCAAGGGTGGTCACCTGTAAACCATATGCAGATATTCAATTACTATCTAATAAAAATGTGACGTAATATCAGTTACATTAATACGCTTTTTTCAATTAAAATAATACAACCATTTTACTGTAGGTAATGAGGTAAAACGATATATCTATACTATACAGAAAAGTTGTGTAACCTCTATTACATATGGGAGAAAACAGTAATACATTTAACGAACTGTAGTCGAGTATTTATCGAAATATGTGTTACCCGTGGAGATTACGCATGCGTATATCTGACACTGACACAATATTAGTACTTTTATTAATATTCTACTATTGTACTGTATTGCATTGCTCTATTATGTTTACAATATAATTTCTTTTACTAAGGCACTGCCTTCCAATGCTTAATTCATGAGGGATAATGTAGTATATTATATGTTGTCATGGAACAATCTCTTAGTTCTTATATCCGCGTTCTTGAAAATAATGCAGTAGCTGTAACGTTGTTAATTGACAATCATCTTAGGTATGATATTCGCGTTAAATTGGATTAGTTTAGTATGTGTTGGTTTGTGATGATACCAGTCTCTAAGCATTAATTCTGTTTTTTAGAGGGTGGGGAATGGCGATTTTGCTCGGTCATCATGATGTCATATTGCTAAACATCTCCTGCTCCTTTAGTTAGCCAGTGTGATATATCGAAAGACCATGCTCCAAGAAATCACGTATTTCGTTTATGTATATTACAGTATTTGTTCTGTTGACATAAGACCAAACTTCAAAGTATTACCTAGCCCTTTGTAATGTGCAAGAATGATATATATATATATATATATATATATATATATATATATATATATATATATAAATATGTATATATGAAGAGTTCGAATGCCAAACGCGATAGACGACATTTAAAAAATTACGAAGCTAGCACTATAAACAGTGTTACCTTTCAACACTAGACGGCACACTCAAATTACTTTTTACATGATATGATACCGGAATAATAAATTCGGTCTCTCAATAAAAATATGCTTATATTTGAAGTCTATATTTAATATATTCGTTCTTTAATCAATTAAGGTTTCAATTCAAACAAATGTGATTTTTCGCGTTTTTCATTCGAACTCTTCATATATATATATATATATATATATATATATATATATATATATATATATATATATATATATATATATATATATATATATTCATTTTTAAATACATATTTTAATCAGACATGAACCAGTGGTTTCTGACAAGAAACGGGTTTAATTCCCGATTCCGTCTTCTTCAGCATAGTAAATGATGGAATTTCTTCAAAAAACACTTTTAACCGTTATGAAACGCTATGTACACAGAATTTGAAATGGAGGGCCGGCGAGACGCTTAGATCAGAAAAAGCCGTTAAGTAAGAGATTCGATATTTAGAAGTGAAGAACGAGAAGGAAGGAAGAAAGAAAGAAAGAAAGAAAGAAAAGAGAGAAAGAAAGAAAGAAAGAATTGAGGGGAAAAATAAAATAAAATAAAATTAAATTTATAATAATAAAAAATTAAGAGTAAATAAAATAATACTCACAAAACTTACCATAAACCGAATGAATCACTTCAATATATCCACAAAAACTCATGCCATCCACCATCAATAGTCAAAAACCTTACTAAAAATATAAGCCTTAGAATTTCAAACCTCTCCTCCAATTATGAAGTGTTCACACAGGCCGCTCTATATTATTATAAAGCCTTCCACGACAGCGGATTCCACGATGTAATCTCATACATCCCAAACAGGAATATTCCACAGAACAACAGCCACAAAAGGAGGAGATCGATTATCTGGTTTTCGCCGCCCTTCTCCAGCAGAACAAAATCAAGAGTAGGTCATATTTTTCTCTCATTATTAGATATATATATATGAAGAGTTCGAATGCAACATTTTACATGTTTGTGTAAATAAAAATAATCATATATAAAGCTCTATTTGATATTTAGCACTTTTTATAAACCCGGTTTAAATTCTTCGGATTACTATTCTGTGGATGTTTTACCTGGATTATTATCATTATATATATATATATATATATATATATATATATATATATATATATGTATATATATATATAGAGAGAGAGGGGGAGAGAATATAGAAAGAAAAAAATCACATACACATTGCAACCGTCAGCATTTATTATTAATTTCGTAGTCAAAATAAATTATAAATGCTGACAGTTGCAATGTGTATATGAATTATTGCTTTCTATATGCTATTATTTATCTGTTTGCTATATTGAGCTCTTTTACTTGGATTTCTTACCGACAATTTTCATTTAAACACTATATATACATATATATATATATATATATATATATATATATATATATATATATATATATATATATATATATAGCAATTCACGTAAAATACCGTAATATTAATTTGTTATCGCTACTTCTGCAGTGTATAGATCGTGCTGAGATAATGCCGTTGATCATTACATGCCATTTTTTCACATGAAAAAAGGGAAACACAGCCCTGGTCGTGAACTACAGAAGTATCCTCTTCTCATCGATCAGTGAAGAAGACATACATCTAGTTGCGGAATTTTATTTCGTTTGTGCTCAATGCGAAGAGGTAATTTTTGCAAGGAGATGGAATTTCCCCAATTGTTAACTATTATTTACTGATACCATACAAGTTAATACACACGAGATACAATAAAAATTGATTTCAACTTGGATATCTTATCTAAAAGGTCGTTAACTGCATAAGAATCCTTTTCTAACCTGCTAAAATGCACCTCCCAACGAAATAGAGCGCTTTAGAATTTGGACAAACGTTTCAATTAGCACAGTCTAGAAGGATTTCTTCTTCACTGACACAGGAGGGGCAAGAGTACTTCTGCAGTTTCGGACCGGGACCGTGCTATTTTCCAGATATGATTTTAAGGTTAAGTTCAATGTTTATTGTGTATTTTGTTTATTACGTTGTTAAATAAAGTTCACTATACCATGGTCCGTAATGTTAAGAAGTAGCGAGAAAGGATAAAGTATAGTATAGAAGATACTACACTTCAACGTTGATTCTATTTTAAAATGTCTAACACACATGCAAAAGGACAGGTAATCAATATTTAAATCGAGATCATATTTACTGATGTGGGGAATATTTATCGATATTAATATTATTTTGAAGAGTAACGAAATAATAATAACAAAACACAAACAGAAAATACTGTTTTCACGAGAGAGGGGACACACAATAAACACCGAATTGTATTTAGTAAACATCAAAGGCTTTATTTTAAAATGACTGATACATGTAAACTATTCTCTCATTATTTTATATTTCTCCCAGTAAACGCCGGTCCGCGAGGATTGTCAGCTTATAATAAAACGGAGCATACTAGAGAAACGTGACGTTGATCTGGCTGCATATATACACTAAGTGCCTAATAAAACATGCCAATATTGAAATGGGCATAGACGTGTAGTTAAACTTGTATTTATATTATGCTAATTTTATTTGACATTATTAAAAAACCGGATGTGAAGTGATCTTAAATCTCAATGCAAATTAGTTGCGATCAATCAAGTGTGTCCATGTGTATCAAAACGGATATTCGACCTCACGCCATTAAACAATTGATCTGATACCCATGAATTAATATTGTATTCCGACCGCTGAATTCTACTCAAAATAACATTACCAAAATAAGCACGACTCCATTAAATATTTTGTTCTGAATATAACTAATTCAGAATAAAGATGCGGTAAGGACACACATGCTATGAAATTGCGATGTGTTATGCAGCATGATTCACTGGTCCTATGATGAGGAAAGTCTTTGCAATAAAAAAAAAAGATTAAGAACTAGAAAGTTTTGTATAGCTTCTACTTTATTGTAGCGAATGTCGACATCGATTAGTAATTTCTGCTTAACCGATGAAGTCATTTGTCCAGCTCTCGTGAAAGGAGAAAAACGCGGAACGTCCGCTCCCTTTAATTGCAAGTCTCGTTCTCGCGTTATAGGCGATTCTATCTAAATCGGTTACATAATTATAAGAATTGGTTAAATACATTAACCAAATAGGCATACTACTAAATATCGACAACACACTGTTGATATTTTCATTGTCGACTCAATTTGAAAATCATCAAAACTATCACAATCGCATAAAAAATGCGACGTCTCTCCACACCCATTACCGACATCTGATTGCAATCTATGTTATATTTTCAAATAAATATCCTGATTTTTAGATCATTTATGTGTATTATCGTGTTAGTAAGGTTTTAGCCAAGCAATATCTACCGCAGATATCCTAACGGTCATCGCTGAACGCATATACAATACACTGGGCAAGGCAGGTGAAGCAAGGGCGGCAGCGCTTCATATATTCAAGGCTTTTGACAAGATCTGATATGAAACGGCTTCTCCAAAAACCGCACTTATATGGTATTACTAAACAAATATTTAAGATAATTAAATCCTTCTTAATAAAAAGAAAGATCCAGGTTGTCCTCGATGGGCGTTCATCTAAGCAACATGACATAAATGCTGGTGTCCTCCAAGGATCCATCCTAGGACCTCTACTATTCCTGATTTTCATAAATGACCTTCATCATGTAATAGAAACTGAGATATAAATATTTGCTGACGACACCACGCTAAACTCTCGTCATGTGGGCAAACCGACACGCACATATCTTATATCATGACTGCATCTTTAGAAAATGACCTCCAGTCTGTAGTAGATTGGTGTAAAAAATGGATAGTAACTTTTAATGCCGCCACGGAAAATCAATCTCTCTTCAATAACAACAAGAAACCTATTCAAAAACCGATTGTAATAACAAATAACACCCTATCTGAGAGTGCATCATTCAAACTACTTGGCCTAACTTTTACAGATAACATGAATTTTTAAAAATACATTAAATACATTGCCAGGACTGCTACAATGAATGTGGCGACCTTCTACCGTGCTGTAAACTTCTAACACCTTCATTATCCGATATCTCTACAAAGCCACCATCCGCCCGTGCATGGAGTAGTGTTGCCACGTACTGGTTGGTGTTTCATCTACTAGTCTATCCATCTGAAATAATGTCCAACTTATACAGTCGCCAACTATATAGCCATGATGTGAGTAAATAAATAAAAAAAATGCTTAAAATAGTTTAGTTGCATTAAAAAAAAATTTAAACAGTTTTTAAAAAGACTGACATTTTTAAAACCTATAAGTATATATATATATATAAATATATATATATATATATATATATATATATATATATATATATATATAGATATACATATATGAATATATATTTTTAATGAAACAAACTATACATATATGCATATATATATGTACATATATATATATATATATACATATACACATATGTATGTATACATATGTATATATATACACATATGTATATATATATATATATAC
>OY744535.1:78772140-78777140 GCA_963556195.1 Sepiola atlantica
ATATATATATATATATGTATATATATATATATATATATATATATATATATATATATATATATAATAATATTATAGCATGCTCTCATGGCACGCTACGTATAGAAGAACTTTATCTAACTGCTTAGTGATATTTCGTCAGCGTAACTTCGGAAATTGGCATTATGTTTGCAAACAGGCTTGCATGAACCTCTAACAAATTCAATGTATTCATGCATCGCCTACTTAGCTTATTATCACCTAATAAAATATACCACATTCCATATATTTTTAGCTCGTCTGTTTTTAATCTGGATAACTATTTACCCTACACACAATAAGTTGCGCCCTGTCGACTTAGTGAGCGCAGTCGAGTTATATGAGAGAGATAAAACAGTCATTATCATATTAGATATGCGCATCTCTTAGTATGAAAGTGCGTTGATATGTTTACTTCTCTATATAAGGTTCTAGAAAGCGCTAACGCAAACGATCTTTGTTTATGAGGGGTGTTTTTTTCCAGATGAGTAGAAGACATTTAGCGTCCGTAAAATGTTGATCACCACTGCCTGCGTCGTATGTTTCGTATCGGATGCCAACATTTTGTCTAAAAAAACTCAGTATGTTCTCACTGCAAAATTAGTCACTCCGACAAGTCATCCTAACTGGACCTGTGTCCTAGCTTATGCCCATAAACCATGAAGTCGGAGAGTTCATCTACGAATAATTTGCCCCATATTCCTTACATAATACAATTGAAAAAAAAAAGCGGTTATGTGGCTCAAATTTAAAAACTGGTAAAATCTGACCCAGAACCCAACCGAGATCCTCGTGTAAACGGAGTGGCGGCGGATCACTCAATCGCTGACATTAATCAGCATTTATTAAGAATGACACCGGTTTAACCAACCCCAAGCAAAATATTTTTCAAGTACAATTGGTTGTACTATAGAATGTGAGCATTAACATTTCAAAAGATGGTAATAATGATTAGTTTGTTCAAGAAAGGAATTGCCATTTTATGTATATAGTCTCTCACTGATTCCTGCAGTTATTTTCCATAAAAAAGCGAATTATACAAAAGTAAATGTAGAAATAATTATTAAAGTTTGTTTGAGAGAAACAAACTTTAAATTATATTTCGGAAAGCAATGCATTCCTCCATCACGGAATAGGCAAGCAACTTATTTAATAATGCCATATCGAATTACACATACTTTGAACTTGTCTTGAAAATGTGTATTCAGAATACATCAATTAACTTCCAATTCGGATAATTAAATCAAAGCAATTTTACTTACATATTTCCAAAGTAAACATGAACGGAAGATACGTGGCATATCAATTGTTACGGTGAACGTCCACGTATAGAAAAGTCAAGATGGCGAACGAAGTCTCTATTTTAGTAAAATTGTGTTATCACTTCTCGTGTGTATACAGGTGTGTATCTGTCTATCGCTTCTATGCAAATTAACCATTCTTATTTGTGTAAGTATTATTTATTAAGTAGAAATTGTAATGGAAAATATAATAGGGTGAAGTTAAACACTTTAAAAAATAACTTAATTACGAAATGCAATCAAATATAATGCATTTGTTTTCTTTGTTTTTAATTAAAAATAGATACTCTGTTTTGCTTTTCATAAATAGGTTATTTACGTCAATTAATGTAATTATAATAAATTTGAAGTACTTAATTTAAGATAATAAACTATTTCGTACAATTAATAGTTCCATGCAGAAATGATTCCGTAATAGTTAAATTTTACTTTCAAAATTCGAATTATAATAAATAATAATAAACGGCAAAGAAGAACAAAGATGCAAAACATTCCAAGACAAATCAGGAAATTACTGAATAACATACATTTGCTTTCAAACATGTATTATTTAATTAATGACGTGCCTTTGTTTTACGAATTGTTCGCTGATATCATGTATTCATATATTGATCACAGTTAAATAAGTATGCTAAACTTTTAATCCGCAGTGTTGTGTTCATGTGCTTGTTTTATAAGTACTTCCGAGTAATCTATTTTTGTAGGCTTACTGTACTCGCACAACCCGCACGTAAAATACATTTGGCGTACCCGACTAACAGCAATATTCCAGGTCTTCACCGCTGTGATCCCTTGATACCGAACAATTCTACATTATTAGCTTCATTCCTTGGGCCGCTTGTTTCTTAAATTACCTCCTTGCTCCCGATTTCACCGACCGTACGATGATGCATACATTTAAATGTAATGTGAACAAACATCCTGGGACTTAACCCTTCTTACACGTGCCCGCTATAATTATGTCATCCATTACAGTATTTTTGCGCGTTTGTGGAAATATGCATGTTTCGGCTGAAGCAAAGTAAAAATTTTAAAAATCAGCTACAATTCTACAAGATAATGAATGTGTACCTACCCATATACTTACAATAGTATCAACTGTTTGAGAATAAATGCATACACTACACATCTATGGATATACATGAATTTTGTTTTTGTGCTTTATTTCACGTAAGAAAATACCCTAGTCTAATAGTAGTTTATAGTAATTCATTCATTTCGTATGAATCATATAATTCAATTATTAGCATTGTTTTCCCCGATATCTTTCTAGCTAGAATTATTTCTAAAAATACACCGGGTGCATACGTAAAGGCTGCCAAAATACTAAACGAACAGGTTTCTATGGAACAACCTGGGTTCGAAATTAGCACACCCAAGTTGTCAGTCCGTATCATTAACCACTTAGTCACTGTCATTTCCCATTAGTCTATACTGAGCAAGCAGTAACAATAGAAATATAGGTGCTGCGATCAAAATCTAAATAAATGACAAAACAGGCGTCTGATCGTCTAATACAATATATATTTGTTTCAGTGTGTGGTTAGCGTAAATAGGCAAGACCCTAAAGCAATGATTAAAATAATATTCATTAACCGTTACGTCGCTATAAAAAAGTTGGTTTCTTCATGGTGTGCAGCAACCGGATGTGTGAAACAGTATTTATGCGTACCATCCACGTGGGAGCTGCATGCATTTCTATCTTTAAAATACCAGAAGTTGCCAGTCACAATTTAGCTCTCAAGGGACTACGATCATTGAGCGATGCAGTTACGTATTTACAATTATGTTATTGCAGAAGAATACCATTTGTGATGACGTTCTGGTAGCAGTCATATTCTTTTCATCTACAGGCGCATTTTCTTTCTGTTTTCTTTCTTCACAGTAGATATACATTTTAAGAGTGATTACTCAGTGTCTTTGATAGATAGTTTGTATGTCTAAACTTGAACAGTAACAACATATGTTTAATATAAAATTACTAATAGCCTTCTATATTGTATACAGAATGTATGTACAGTGTTTACAGTCAACATTCCATACGTTCAGCAGACTTAATGACTCTGACGAAATCGTTATTTTCGTGACTGCATTCGATATGTGTTTCATACAGTTACATGAACAAACATGTGCATGCTCAAAGAAATGGTCGAGCGATAACGTAAATTGCAACAATATTGTCAGCGATGCGATAACGCCAAATATCGAAAGAGTTAATCTATTAAACCTAACAGATTCGTGGACGTTAGTCCCAGCTAGAATCTTCTTGAAAAATGTAGACATGCTATATTCGCCATGCCTATGAAAAGTATGTGTTATCATTGCTTCTGTGAAATATTCTATTTAAAACGGGCTGATCAACTATTCACTGTATTTCATAAGTTTATGCAAAAAAAGAATCCAGACGAGAATGAGAGGCACTATATGGGTACCAACGTTTACAATTGTATTAACTACGTTTTATTATTTTCGTGGCAGTAAATGAGTAAAATTGGTTTACAATGGATGTGAAGAAAACTCAGCGCAGACGAAGTTTAGCGGCAATGTGTTTGACACGTTGAACCCTTGCTTTGGGCATGATAATTACGACTGGCGATATGCACATACAGGGATGAAGGAGTGTAGAAGGGCGAGTGACAAATATTGAACGGGTTAATCAACTAGTGTATATTTTAGTAAAGTATTGGATATAGAGTACTTCGAGTACACCAGAAAATAGCACAGGCACAAGTGAGCAGAAATATCTGTCTGTCTTGATATAAATATGATAAGCTATGGAAATATATTATCTAGCTGATAATGCGTCACGTTGACATGAGAGAGATATTAATAATAACATAAGCAGTCGTATAAGCACGCGGGGTACTTCGGAGTTATAAATAATATGGACTTAGTGCATATGCGTCACAAGTGAGTCTCTCTCTCTTTCTCTTCCTCTCCATTGTTGTTAGCCCAAACACTAGTGAGTGATTCACAACGAACAACAAGTTGTATTAATGTATGTTGTATTCAATCAATTATCTATCCTTGCTTGTGACAATTTCAGATTTTAGGTACAATCTAAATTAACATTCCTGGGCAAATACTAAATTATAAATAGCTATATATATATATATATATATATATATATATATATATATATATATATATATATATATATATATATATCAGTCGGTATATGTTTGCGGTGAACGCCATATACATTCAGCTTACAAAGAAAATGTTTACTTACTCTCGAATATTTAAGACAATAATTATCTCAGGGTACTTTCGATAATTCGAAGGTGAAACTAAAAATTCACAGCGCATCATTAATTGTTCAACATCACTAAATGTCGGAGTCTACCATTTTTCTTGACGTAGCACTTTAAAAGTATGTAATTTATTTCATAGAAATCGCTCCATACAAAGCATGCGGCCACTTGATGTATAATGCTTAATAAAATACTACTTAAAAGAAAAAACAACTAGCTAACGATAAGGTTTAGATAGATACATTCAAACACAGAAAACAAAATGTGTTCTCCCGTTGTAAGAGATATTGGGCATGGATTGTACAGCCTAAAAGCAAAAATAAAGAAATTGAGTTATGAGGGTGTTGAAGCTAAACCCAACGCACACTTTCCACTATGCTTTTAAATTGGAAATACGGTGTAGTTATTTACGTTCATACCCACAATTCGG
>OY744535.1:78782140-78784640 GCA_963556195.1 Sepiola atlantica
GACCACGAAAGAGAACAGACTGGTGATGGAGTGCTATTATAAAAGCCGCTACCCTACAGAAAGAGGCTACCGAAAACGAATGAAACATCCCTGGGACATTGCTAGTGACTACCATACAACGGAACAAAGGATAGCAGATCAAGCAAGACAGATCCTCAAACGAGTATGGTTCTGGGAGATGGAACTGACGGAAATCAGACGGAAGGTTAATGGCGAAACGGAGCAAGAAACACCACCGAAGGAGAAACCACAGGAAGAGGACGGGCAAAACATACACACTGAAACTGAAGAGATTGAAGACTACGGAATCACCGAACCAGGTGAGATAGAAGACTGCGGAACCACAGAACCTGGTAAGATAGAACTCAACGAAAAAGAAGCAAGTGAAGTGGAGAACAGTAGACGATACATGTTAGAAAAAAAAATACCATCTCTCAGGAATGAAGTAGCGAAGAAGTTACAAGCAGAAACAGAAAGAGTAAACAGACTCCTCACACACATCCCACCAGAAACTATTACAGACCTAAATAACCTGATATATGCAGGGGCAAAATCGGTAAGTATGAAACTAAGAAACGAAGAGAATGGACAAAAGAGAGGATCGACAAAACCTGGATGGGAAATCAGACTGGAAACCCAGATCACCAAACTTCGGAAAAAAGCTTAAACCGTGAACAGAAAGAAAGGAGGACATGAAACGAGTAAGAAGCAAAAATCAGAAACGCAAGGAAAAACTAAATTAGAAACATGAAAAAATTAAACAAAGGATAGCAGCAATAGAAGGAAGACTGAGACGATACAGGTACAAATCAGAACAGAGCAAAGAGAACAGGACCTTTGAAAACAATGAAAGCCAGTTTTACAAAAACATAAATCGAGAAAAAACAACAACAGAGCAAACGAGCCCAACAGAAACAAAACAATTCTGGAGCAAGATATAGGAAGAACCAAAAAAGCACAACAAGAATGTCCAGTGGTTGAAAAACATGAAAGATGAACTGCAGGAAATCGAACAAGGACCCGAAACAGAAATCAACAAAGAAACGATCAAGAAAACCCTAAGAAAAATGGAAAACTGGAGAGCACCAGGCCACGATGGAATACATGCATACTGGTTTAAAAAATTCACGACCCTGCACGAAAGACTAGCGCAAAAACTGAGTAGATGTATCCGCAAAACAGACGTACCAGAATGGATGACGGAAGGAAGAACAACTTCAATACAAAAAGACCCCAAAAAAGGAACGACCCCCAGCAACTACAGACCGATAACATGTCTACCAATAATGTGGAAAATTCTGACAGCACAACTGAGAGAACAAATCTGCCAATCCCTGGACAACGTGGACTGCTCCATGAGGAACAAAAAGGATGCCGGAAAGGACAAAGAGGGGCACATGATCTACTATACATTGATCAAAAGACCCCGAAGGAGGTGAAAGGCAGACAAAAGAACATAACCATGCCATGGATTGACTACAAGAAAGCCTGCGACAGAATCCCCCAAACATGGAAAGTTGAATGCTTAAAAATATACAAGATACCAGACAGGATTATTAATCTCATCCAGAAAGCGATGGAAACATGGAGACTAAAACTGACAGCCGGAGGACAATACCTGTCTGAGATAAAAATACAGAGAGCCATTTTTCAAGGAGACTCTCTATCACCACTATTGTTTATAATAGCCATGATGCCACTCAACGACATACTCAGAAAGTGTGATGCCGGATACAGGTTTACGGATACAGAACAAAGAATAAACCACCTGATGTACATGGATGACCTGAAACTGTTTTTAAAAAACAAAAAGAACTGGAAAAGCTGATAAATACAACCAGGATATTCAGCCAGGATATCCAAATGGAGTTTGGAATAGAAAAATGTGCACTGCTAGAGATCAAAAGAGGAAAACTGGAGACGACAGAAGGTATAGAACTCCCCAACCAAGAGGAGATGAGGGCGCTAGGAGAACAAGTTAGTTATAAATACCTGGGAGTTCTGGAAGCAGGCACAACCAAATATACAGAAATGAAAGAGAAGATTGGAAAAGAATATCTACGAAGAAAAAGGAAACTCTTAGAAAGTAAACTATATAGCAGAAACCTGGTAACAGGGATAAACACATGGGTTGTATCACTAATAAGATACTCTAGACCATTCATAGGCTTGCCCAAAGAAGAACGCAGGCACCTTGACCAAAGGACTAGAAAACTAATTACTATGCACAATGCATTGCATCCAAAAGACGATACGGACAGACTCTACATGAAAAGAAATGAAGGAGGTAGAGGACTGGTAAGTATAGAAGACTGTGTGGAAGACACCAAAAAAAAGCTGGAGAAATATGTAACCCAGAACACGGAAAGACTGATCACCACAGCAAGAGACACCAGCTCAACAAACAACTCCGGAAGCACTGAACCCAGAAACAAAAAGACAAAAAAGGAAAAGTGGGAAGAAAAACAACTACATGGACGCTTTATAAGACTCACAAGCG
>OY744535.1:78789640-78819640 GCA_963556195.1 Sepiola atlantica
ATTAAAAAAATAAGCATCACTTTCCATTAGTGGCAATAAGTTATAAATGAATAGCTACATGATGGTTAATTCCTTGATATATTTAGATATAACATAATATATAGTTTAATTCATATAATGAACACATATATTAGTCACCGACATTACCACCACATACCTGTATCACTTGGTAAACATCGTATTGACCAAATAAGTTTTTTTTAATAGTGGATAATGCCTATTTATGAGTTTAGACGTAGAATGACGTCAATTTACATAAACATCTCGTCTGATAATATATCAAAGGTTTTCACTTGGGTGTAAATATAAAATGCATGGAGGTCAACTTATGAACTTCGTACCTTTGATGCTCAAATATGCAAATAATGCTCGAGTGGCATTGTCAGAGTGAGAATGAGAATAGCAGTACTTTAAGAAAAATGTAGTTTTGTAGAGAAAGACGTGGGGAATCTAGCCAATGTAGCATGTATACTCTCAAGAGATTACAATAGGCAACAGACGTAATGTTTACTCATTGGGGTACATTTGAATAATAAACAAGATTATTTTAATATCATAACTCATCTACAATTATGTTGTTATCTAAAACGACAGTGACGCTCATCATAAGTAAACCCCAATACTTTTGCCCAGCCATTAGGTCTATCATGGGTAGTTTGTTGGTTAAACTAATTCATGCCTTGGTGAGCAGGGATCGGTCTTCTATGTTAATATATATAATATTGCTTCTATGGGTATACATTTATAATAGTATAAGATGATATAATATATCATGTTTATATTTTAAGTATTATCTTCAACAGTACTTGATCTACATATATATAAGAGGCGGAAATCTGTGCATATGTATGTCTCTCTAAAACCTGAAAAATAAACAACACACACCCACAAAGTATGCATTAGTTTAACCAACATACCCCCAGAAAACTTATATCGAACATTTAAAAAAAAAAAAAATATTACTTTATTTCGGGGGTGGGGTCATTTTAAGTTTTATTTCATCAGAATGTTCAATGTCATCTTGCGAAGATAACGTCATATTGATAGATTTGGATAATATTTGTATGCAACTGTCACATTATTATTGTTTATTTTTATTAGGTTTTTTTTTTTCGAGACTATTTTCTTTTTCAAAGGGAGGGGGAATAACGACAAGTTAGTTTAGTAGAACTCAGAAGGCGTCGTTGATTTTATATTTATAGAAACCAGCACTCGTCATTGTCCAGGAATAAGTAAATAGAATTCATTTTTTTTCCATTCATTTGTTGAGAGCTCAAGAGAAATCTTGGATTTTATATTTATAGAAACCAGTAATTGCCGTTGTCCGGAAATTACACAATATACATGTTTTTAATTCATTTTAAAAATTCTTATTTAAACATTGTTTTCATTCATTCATTTTTTTCATTCATTTTTCATTTATCATTTTTTATTCATTTTTCATTCTTTAATTTTCTTCATTCAATTTCATTCATTTTTTCATTCATTTTCTTGGATACACTTTTTTATCATTAATGCTTAAATCTTAATGTTTCATTAATTTTGTCAATATTTGTTCATTCACTATTTTCCTTCATTTCTTTCCCTTCAATTATTTCATACATTTTTCATTTTTTTCATTCATTTATTCTTCATTAATTATTTTTCATTTATTTGTTTTTCATTTATTTATTTTTCATTCGTTTTTCTTAATTCATTTTTTACATGCATTTGTCATTGATTATTTATTCTTGTTTTTAATTCCATTTTTCATTTATATTTTCATTACTTTTTTAATTAATTTTTTTCATTCATTTAAGATTCACTTTTTTATTCATTTTGTATATTCATAGAGATAGAGAGGTAGAAAACTTAAGTTATCACACCACTGCTATATATATTAAATAGACTATGTGTGTTTAAACGCAGTGTTGCCCGGGATAACTACTTTGTCTTTTCGTTTATGATGTTGCATAGCCCGTGAGCCATACTTCCTTAGTGTTGCCCTGTTCGGCATTTACCGGGATCAAGTTTGTAAGATCACCGCATTACATTTGGTAAGGTATATATATATATATATATATATATATATATATATATATATATATATATATATATATAATATATTCAAACTATTTACTTAATAAAACAATTCTCCGAATGCTCCCTTACGAACATTACAGCATTACAAGAGTAATCGCAGAAATATAGCAAGAGAACTACAGAGAGAACGAGAGAGAGAGAGAGAGAGAGAGAGAGAGAGAGGGGGGGAGAGAGAGAAAGAAAGAAAGAATAAAAGAGAGACAGACAGAGACAGAGACGGATACAGATACAGAGACAGAGACACAGAGAGAGGGAGAGCGATTAAAGTTTTAATTCAAATATGTTACACACTCTATTTAACTTTTATGTTATGCCCCCAGGCAACGGCGGGTAGCCCAGCTAGTTCGTTAGTAAAGCTTAGTTGTATGAAAATATCTATTATTATAATATAACATATAACGTACTATAATCTATATGTTAAAATAAAGTTGAGTTGTCCCGCTCATATTTAGACATTATAGCTCTGGAAACAGAAACGACGCATAAAATTCGACTTGTCTAACAGTTTAGGGCAATTTTTATGTGTGTTATCGGAAAGTATGCACCCGTTTCGTTCGCTTTTTCTGACTCGCCTTATCTTTTCAGAATAGTTATACATACATGAAGATGGAGCAACTCATCTTTCTTACGCAAACATCTACTGACACTACTACCACCTTACACCAGGGAATGATCTTAATGTGGTAAGTTTTCATACCATCGTCATTATTGCATTTTCGTCTGACTCACTATTACTTATTACCTGCTATATTGAGTCGAAATACATCGTTAAAAGTAATTATCTCATCATAGGCTGGAAGATAAATAGAGAGGCAACGATAAATGGGCAGACATTGAATCAATTATTTGTTAAGTTCATGTGTTTTTTTATTATATTTCGTTTCATTAAACACGTTTGCTCTTTCAAAAAGCAATGTAGATGTGTGTCATCTTCGAATATATGACGTCGCATTCGCCTTTTGTGTCCCATCTTTGAACAAATTACTATATCCTCAATTTACCGGTGATAAAAAATCGGCAAATATATGAACAAGTTTTCTGACATACTCAACCATCTTAAACATATAAAGTATTTTGAACTGTTTTTCACCGTTTAATGTGACCTAATAGAGTTGTTTACATTTTTCAGAAAATAATTTTCATATTTATTTTACATCATAGAAAATAAATCTTTATTTTTTAGCAACAACATTGTATATAAAACAAAACAGATATGTAATAATATATGGTATTAACCAATATGCATAGCAGTCAAAATGATAATATTCACTTTCTTCCTACAACGGAAAGATGTGCCACAATGCCGAAATGTCGTGAGAGAAGACCAGCGCAAATGCGATATAGGCCATAGTAACAAATAATGATCAACGTATTTTTGTTAACATCTAAAACCTACAATGTATCTACTATGGAGGTGTATATCTATATAAGAGAAAGGTTAAATTATCCATAGTAAAGAGTCACTTGTAAAATAACCCTACACATGATGTTTCCAAATACCATTAAAAAACATTGGTAAAAAAATCACACCAAACATATATAAAAAAAACAAGAGGCTTATTAGAAATATATGTGCGTCATAATCAGCTGAGGTTCATTTGATAATTGACGTGCACACCCTATTCCCATGGTCGTTTACAAATTATATGAATGATACTAGCAATAATGACACAGTTGATAAGCAAATTCTAAGAAACAATATTATAAATAATAATGATATGAAAATGACAGGAATGCTTTATACGAAAGCGATAAGAAGACGAATACACTTCATTAATATGGTTGCCCTGTATTTACGATAACGAAACGTCATACTTACTGTTATGTAAGAGTTTAAAGATAAATAAATAGTTAGTCCCCATTTTTTTATTCATCATTGTTGTTCGTTACAGCTTATATTCAATCAGACACTCTGCATTCCCTCAGCCGTCTGAACATATTTACTACTAACATACATTATATATATAACATGTCATTACTTATGATAAACACTAAATTATTTCTTATAAAACAGCAAAATTAATAAGATTAATGTCGTATTATGAGAATAGCACCGTTCTCCGCGATCATTTGTCATTAGAGTGCGGGGTAACCATGTCTAGCGTGACTTTTTTAAAACAGATATCACTTTTGTTTTGTTTTGTGAGACGAGGAGAGTTGCTCCCGAAAAATCAAAATATTTCAACCATCTTGGATTTTCAATTATTACAGGACATATTCTTAACCCTAACCCTAACCCTAATTCTAACCACAAAACCCCAAAACCCAAACCCTAACCCTAACCCTAACCCCAAAACCCTAACATATAAATGTAACAGATTTATTGAAAAATAAATTGATACACTTGAAAAGGTATACTACAAATATTATCTACGATTGTTGGTTTTGTTTATCTTCTTCTCAACCATTCACGTGTTCACACATTGTTTTCAGCCTAAATAAGTACCAACATACATATCACTAGTACTTCTGCAAGAATATTTATATATAAATATATATATATATATATATATATATATATACATGTATATATGTATATATATATATATATATATATATATATATATATATATATTCGTATATGTGTTTCTCTACATCGAAATACACATTTTATCCATGTACTCTTCATTTCTGTCTAACTCGAACACAACCATTTCATACAATGATTATCATTGCCTTACTGTTGTATATTGAGTAGAGTTGAGTAATTCTGTAATGAAATGGTCTTGCATGCTTCGCCCCCAAGAGATATATCGAATGACTATTCTTCCCCTCGAAACATATATATTCACACGTTTTTAGTCGTGTTAGAAGTGACAGTCGTCGTAGTAGTTTCTCTTAACGTGTTAGTTGTTTTTTTTAACTAGTAAGTTGTTTCCTTCAGCGTCTTACTAGTAGTTGTGGTCGTCGTACTATCTTCTCTTAGCGTGGTTGTTGCAGTAGAACAGATCTTTATATTCTTCGGTTTATTCTGTTGCAGCCATTTTCTCACCTTGCTGATTTTTTCTCTATTACGATTTAACCACAGTGATAGTCGTTGCCATTAATACAAAAAAACCATCTATATTTAACTCGAGGCTTTAGCATTTATTTATTCAGTTTTATTTTACAATATCGACATGATATTTTATTTACATTAAACGCAGAGAAGTAGTATAACATCCCCACCATGCTGCGAGAAGTAGTCGAAATCACGTTTACTCTTTTGCGTGTATGAAAATCAAAAGAAAGATTTGACTAGATTTCATATGTCGAACCGATATTTATTTAGCATGACACTACTTCTCTAGACACGTTAGCTTCATGTGTAGTGTAATCTTGCGTAGTTTTTCGTAAAATATCTTGTTTTTTATCGTCAACTTACATATCGCAACACCTCTGATAACATAAACGCAATAAATAAATTGGTGAGTGTTCAATCGGTCGTAATAGCATATGGGAGCAGATAGAAAATCAAAGTAATAAACACTAGAGGTAATAGACAGTTAAGGCAGAAGCCGAATAGAAGCGTAAAGGCGTGCATCAGAAATAGCAGAACTTAATTAATTAGATTAGAAAACTTATGTAATTCTCTGTCTTTCTCTTTTTCTTTCTCTCTCTCTGTATATATATATATATATATATATATATATATATATATATATATATGTATATACATATGTGTATATATACATATATATATATATATACATATACACATGTATACATACCTATATGCATATATATATATACATACATTTATATATATATATATATATTTATATATATATGTATATATATGTACATGTATATATATATATATATATATATATATATATATATATATATATATATATATATATATATATATATAGCACTGGATGAAGTGAAAGAATAAAATTAGGTGCGAATCAAATTTTAATAGAATTCGATGTTCAAGCAAAATACTTTAAAGTCCTTGACTCATGAGTTTTCAAAGAAAATATTCTCATCAGAGGACCATTACCGCAATGACATTACTGCAGGTAATGAAATTAAACTTTTAAAATATATAAAATATATATATATATATAAAACATAAAAGTATATAAAACATTAAATATATAGGCCCGAAACATACCTTTTGGTTAAACTTATAGAGTTCATCCAAGTCATAAAGATTAAAACAGCTTCAAGAAAGATATCAAAGAGGTTGATTAAAAAACAATCCAGGTCGTGAATGGTAGTCCAAAAAAGTGTCCAGGCTAAAAATGTGTTTGCTATCGATGCAGTAGATTACAGTAAAAGGTGTATCCATAAAAAGTATGACGGATTATACAGCCCGTTCCATGAACCCAATGTAACTTTTTTTGCTGTACACAAACTATCTAACCACCGGTAAGCTATAATCAATTCAATAGTCTCTTGGGTTTCCAATAGAATATCTAGGCTTTCTGTTGATAAAAACATTTTAACCAAAACGCACAATTTTATAATACGGCCTTACTTAACTCAGGATATTCTTAAAAAAATAACTCATAACCAGAATTAACAGGAAGATATAAGTGTAAATATTGTTACACATAATATGACAATTTGCAATGAGAGCCGGACCAACATAAATACAAATTACCGTAGACAGCAGAGGCACTCCATCAAACCTGATGTGAATGAGCAACGTATAGATAGTTCCATACCTACTTCACGTAAATGCCTTAGAAGTAAAACCAACATCTGGTTTAACCCACCTTTTAATAACAACAATATTTCCAAGGAATTCTTTAAAATATTAGAAAACTCCTTTAAATGCCCACTAAATATAGCTCCATACTTAATAAAAACTTAATCAAAATTTCCTACTCTACTATGCCTAACATAGCCTAAACAATAATTTCAGCGAATAGCAAAAAAATAAAATTCATCCAATCCAATGCTAGTTGTTTCAACCCCATAAATGCATGCAACTGCAGGCGTACTAGTTAATGCCCATTGGATAATAGATGCACATACACTGACAGTGTGTATGCTTGTACTGTAGCTGAAATAAATAATTCTACATTAACCCTAGAAATCACATTAATGCAGCCCCTAATTAAACTCCACAACTAAGCCTCATGACTAATTTGCACCATATTGCTAAACCTAATAATTCCACTATACATCCTCTACCTCAGCAAGCCAAAAACGATATTCCAATGGTAGTTAACGATACCGCGAAACATAATACACAATTAATTAACCAACCTAATCATATATCATGATAATACAGTAAACATAAGTAGACCCGTGAATAGGAATACAAGTGGTTCAAAAATAATAGCATACCCGAAGATACACACTCATATTGGGGTCAAGCAAATCAAAATAAAACCCGCATATCTACGCATTATTATTCCTTCAATAACGATGTCAGCAAGGGCAATACATCACTGATTAGTTAAAACTCTAAGATCCCAAAATATTCCACACAGTATAAAATGGTCCATCCTTAAAAGATCAAACTCGTATACCCTAGGAGCTAGATCATGCGGTCTATGCAGCTCAGAGGCCGTGATGATTGCTACAACACCTAAACGTTTAACTTTGATCAATTCTAGGAATTAATTAGTTTCCAAATGACGCCACAGGAGGACATTCAAGTATGCACAATAAATCCCACGATCAAATGCACTGTAGCTGAGTGAGTAAGTGTCGTGACCAGCTTCGGAAAATCCAGTTTTGGAGGTTGTGTTTGTTACATCTTCCCTGCCTGAATGTTTAGACATTGAAAATGCCTAAATATCTCTTTAATTTGGTTGAATTGTAAAAGTCTATATTTTTACATTTTTTAAATTATTAAATACTAAATGTTTTAATAACTTCTTAATTATTTATTTCATACATTTTCTAAATTACTTGATAGTGCTAGATGTGTGAATTTTGTGTATATACTTAAAGCAGACCATCAAATAATAAGTCTGGAAGAGAAGGTGTCTGGAGGCCTTGACCTAAATTAAACATCCGTCTGTATGACTCAGACTTTTAATATCCGTTGTGCACATAACTGATTTTACCCAAATATTTAACATCCGGTGTGCATTTAACTGATTTCACAAAACAATCACTATATGTTGGTGCTTCCTTGTTAACCCAGACATTTAACATCCGTTTGTACAGGCTGTTTGAATTAGTAGACTACTTTTGCGGTGCTGTCTTACCGAGGAGAACAGTTTCTTTTTTCTTTTGGATTCGTTACGCTGTCTACAGGGCTTGCGAGAGCTTGATTACTTTCGACTATCATTTTTTTACACTGGAGTAACATTATAGGTCTCGGAAGAAAAAAAATGACAAAATACAGCTTTATTTTATTCGAATTGGCCTTAACGGAGCTTGCATACAACCAGGAAGTGATGGTTTGCATAACTTCTATCAGCTCATTATAACCCGTAATTTGGACATCATTATATTCAACACCAAGTGAGTGTTTGGAACTTTTCATATAATTTGTTTTTTTCTATCGTTTTATTAATGTGCATACACCTTGGATACACTTTTAACTGCCATTTACTGCATCGATAGCAAACAAATTTTCAGCCTGGATAACTTTTTTCGTTTATAAACTACTACCTGAATTATTTTATATCAAACTCTTTGATATCTTTCTTGAAGCTGTTTTAAACTTTTTGAGTTGGATTAACTGTATAAGTTTAACAAAACAGTATGTTTTGGCCCGATATATTTAATGTTGTATATACTTTCATGTATTTTTTATATATATTTTTTTATATATTTTCAAAGTTTAATTTATTACCTGCAGTAATGTCATTGCGGTAATGGCCCTCGGATGAGAAGAGTTTCTTTGAAAACTCATTAGTAAGGGAATTAAAAGTACTTTGCTTGAAAATGGAATAATAATGAAATTTGATTCGCATCTTATTTCATGCTTTCACTTCATCTAGTGCTATTAATGTTCTATCCAGAATATTGAGATTCAGTTTAATCCGGATTTTCACTAATTAAACATATTAGTTGTTTCTTACATCTTTAGCTGTATTACCTTATATATAAATATATATATATATATATATATACACATTGGGGAAAGTTCATTTTAAAGCAGATGTATATATACATAGACATATATGCATACATATGTACATACATGTATACATATATACATACACCTATATATGCATATATACTTACACATATACACATACCCCCATATACACATGTATACATATATACGCACATCTATATATGCATATATACATACACATACATATACATATATACATATATACAAATATATACATGCATTTATATATACATATACAATTACATATACACTTATATATGCACATATATATTTATATATATATGCTTACATATAAATACTGATATATACATATATATATATATATATATATATATATATATATATATATATATATATATATATATATATATATATATGGGAAGAGAAGGATGAAAGTAATCCGACGTGATGGGAAAATGAAAAAGGAAAACCAAAAAATGGATGTGTTTTATGTGTACATCAACGTTTCGTCTTTATTTATAAGACTTCATCAGGATGATAAAATAGAGAAAAAATGTCATGCAATTGCAGATACATGTAGGGTAGACATATTGGGAGGAAACATAGAATGAAATAGTGGCCACTGCTGGGTGGACGTCCGTATTTGTTGGAGGAATAGAAATGAATGTTGAAAAGAGTGAATGGGCATCAAACATTGAGTATCACTCTATCATTCCTACATTATACAGGCTCCCCAAAACCCACAAACCTGACACCCCCATGCGTCCCATTGTATCAAGCATAGGTAGCACCACACACAAAATCGCACGGGCCATAGCTAACATCCTCACTCCACTAATGGGTACCATCAGTCCTTCCCACATCAAAAATTCAGGCGACCTTCTTAGCAGAATAAAAACATCAACGTAGAAAATAAAAATATACATAGCCTAGATGTAACTTCGCTCTACACTAACGTACCTGTTAAAAAATGCCTAAACTTACTTCACACACATATAAAGAAAATAAAAACCAACCTACCTTTTCCCCCCAACACTCTTATAGAAATAATTAGACTCATCACTGACATAACATATTTCACGAAGTTTTCTATAAACAAAAATTTGGACTCCCTATGGGCAACCCCCTTAGCGGTGTATTGGCCTGCCTCTTTTTAGAATTCTTAGAATCCGGTCCTTTCAAATACAGACTACCCCCTAACATCGAATACTTTAGATACATAGATGATATTTAAATTTTCCTCCCCACAGACATACAAATCAATCATGTTAAAGATAAACTCAACACAGTAGAACCCTCCATAAAATTTACCCATGAGACTGAAATAAACGGCTCCATTCCCTTCCTTGATACTCTTATAATTAAGTCCAACAACAAACTAGAATTCAAGGTACACCGCAAAAACACTCACAAAAATGACTACATACATTTCTACTCCCACCACCATAGCAAAATCAAAACAGGTATAATTATAGGCTTCTTCCTACGTGCCCTTAGAATATGTAGCCCTTCTCACATAGATGAAGAAATAAAGTACATTTTTAATTCCCTAAAACATTGCAATACCCCACACATTTTATATTAAATGCCAAGAAAAAAGCCTTCCAAATATTCTCCAGAAACACCACACAAAAAAATCAAACTCCTAACACCTCTCTCATAGACAGACCCCTTCTCCTCCCCACGCATTCCAATAACACATCCATATGCAACACGCTTAACAAACTAGGCATTCCAACAGTACAAACCACATCTCAATCCATAAAACAAACTTTAAACACATCCAGACATTACCAAAAAACACCCACATCCCATGCCGGCTTATATACTGTCCCTTGCAATGATTGCCATCAATTTTACGTGGGAGAAACACAACGTGAATTAAAGAAACGATTAAATGAACACAAAAGGGACATAAAAAACAACAACCCTCTTAGTGCACTTTTCTCCCATGCACTAGAACATAGTCATGCGTTCAAATTTGAACAAGCCAAAATCACTAAATATATCCACAACAAATCACGGCGAAGATTATTAGAAACTGCTCTCATCACCGCCTCCTCAACCATCAAGCAACGTAATGCTTTCTTTAACCTATCACACTTAATAAGCAAGATCATCCTCACAGAACAAAGACTCTTGCCTGATCATGGTTAACTTTTTTCATCTCCAACCTCTATAACACTCTCCCATTTACTTTTCCCTTTCTTTTTTTTCTCCTTGAATCTTCATTTTCTCCTTACTTTTTTCCTCACACTTTTAATACTGCAGTCCAAATAAACTTTCTCATGTTCCAAATATTTCAAATATTCCATACCCACCCTTTCAATCACCGCCCTCCTCCCCCCCCCATCCCTCACTCATTGCTATCATTTTCCAAATATTTCAAATATTTCACACCCTATCACAACAAATCGTCCCTCTCCCCCACTCAACTATTTTCTCCCATACCCCTTCTTAAATTCCCTCATTTTCTCAAAACGCTCTCTAAGATCACAACTTTCGCCCATCCACCAAAATCACAACCCCCCTCCCTCTCTACCCATCCTCCTTTCCCTGCATACACCCCCCATACACAAACATTCTAACTTACTTTTTCCCCTTCAATCTTGAACCGCAGCCATCTGGTCAAACACCTCCCCCCCCTCTTCATCCACTCTCTCTCTGCCATCCACTTTACCCCTGCCCATCCCCCACCTCTTTCTCTTACCACCAGCCACAGTAGTCCCTATATTTCCCCACTCACTCTTTTCAACATTCATTTCTATGTCTCCAACTAATACGGACGTCCACCCAGCAGTGGCCACTATTTCATTCTATTTTTCCTCCCAATATGTCTACCCTACATGTATCTGCACTTGCATGACATTTTTTCTCTATTTTATCATCCTGATGAAGTCTTATAAATAAAGACGAAACGTTGATGTACACATAAAAAACATCCATTTTTTTGGTTTTCTTTTTTCATTTTCCCATATATATGTATATATATATATATATATATATATATATATATATATATATATACATATATATATATATATTTATAATGTTTTAACCTTAGTTATATGATTGCTTAATGGAATTTTGACATTTTCTGCGTTCCTACTTCCAATTGTTTTCCCCTGTATTACGATGATCTGACACCGGTGTTTTCCCGTTCTTTTTCGACCCATTCGGTCTTCTATTGTTGTCTTCTGATAATGAAAGTTTTTCTTTCGAAAATTTAAGATTACCCTTTGCCGATCTGTTACTTACCGAAAAAAATACTATTTGGTATTTAATCAGTTTTCGTGAAATTATTAATAACTCGTTTTGAGTTTCACTTTCTCCCTGCGTTTATTTCTTTTCACTTTTCCATCTCACGGCAACCACATCGCATTGCTATAGCCTTGGACGACTAATTTACACTTACATTTACCAGCAATGCTTCAAGCAAACTACAATCTCCTTTTATATATATATATATATATATATATATATATATATATATACATATAGATATGTATATACATCTATATAGACATATGTATATATACATATATATATACATATATGTATATACACATGCACATATTTACATATATATATATACACATATGTATATATACATACACATATATATAAACACACATACATGTACATATATACATATATACCCATATCTACACATATACACATATATATACATATAGATCCATATATGTATATATACACATATATAGATACATATATATATATATATATATACATATATATATATATGTGTATATACATATACAAATATACACAGACATATATGTATATATGTATACATATACATATGTATATTTATATATATACATATATATATATATATGTATACATATATATACACATATGTATATACATATACACATATATACATATACGTATATATACACATTGATATACATGTGTGTATGTATACACATGCATATATATATACACGACTATATACATATATATATATATATACATTTATATATACGTATGTGCACACACACACATATATATATATATATACATATATATATATATATATATACCCACACACATATATATATACATATATACATATATACATATATATATACATATATATTATCAAATATATACATATATACATATATATACAAATATACACATATATACACACGTGCATATACACGTATATATATGCATATACATACACATATATGCATATACATATATATATAGATATATGCCATACACATATTTAAATATATATGGATATATATATATATAAACATATATGCGTACGTATATATATACACACGTACATATACACATATATATATAGAGAGAGATATATACGTACATATACACATATACACAGACGTACATTTACAACCATGTATATATATATATACATAGACATATATATACACACATATATATATATATATATATATATATATATATATATATATATATATATACATACGTGCATATACACATATCTATATATATACGTACATAGATATACATATAGATATGTATATATGTATTTTTTTCATACGTACATATACAAACAAGTATATATATATATATATATATATATATATATATATATATATATATATATATATATGTGTGTATACATACTCTCCTGGTGCTCGGCTGGAGTACTGTAAGTTACATGATCTCGCAAAACATTATTAACGCACAACTCTTTGTAAAAACACACATAGATAACTCTCTAGGTGTTGACAATGTTCAAATATAGCGGTTAAATATAACTTCCAGCAACGCCTGCTTACTAGTCAAGTTGTTAGAATTGTTAATGTTGAACTAGATTGTAGGGTCGATCTAAGCTTGGAGAAGGTGCTTGTTTAGTTGGACTGAAAACACTCCGTATGTGGATGACAATAAATATACATTTTATGTCATAAACATGTCATAAAATAGCTGTTTTAATGACTTTACCTATCAACGACTGGGTGATTTTTGTCTCGTTAGGAAGAAAGTGTTCAGTCTGTATTACTTAATCGTCACGAGTTGTCTACTAGACGAGTAGCAACGCCGTCAAAAGAACGAGGTTGCCCGCAGTAGATGATATACAATATAACCTCATTAATGAAGCTGAACCAGACATACCTTAAAGGAATTAATTTGTTACTTCTACGAAAATAGAAAGTATATTTGACCTAACACGCAAATTAATTATTGTTTCAGTTTATATATTTAAATTCACCCAAGACGCGTGAAGTAGATACTCCCTTCAGGTTATGGTGTATTCACGTAAATATATATGAAAATCAACTAATTAACGGTATAGCATACACGCTAGAAATGAAAGCAATCGTTCCGTGGCTAGTGCTTGTCTCAACGTGTTTATAATGCCAGACGACTTTTCACCAAGTTATAATACTAGCTAAATTATCCGTCTACTGCAGGTTAGAGATTTTAGTAATACTATTGACAATTTGATTACACGACAGCGTTAACATGAACTTATATTAATACCCTTTTTTTTGTTTTTCTGTTTTTATACAGTTTATTATAAATGTATGGATGGTGTTTTTAATTTGTGATATTTTTGCTATATTTCCCTATATATAGATACTATATTTCTCGTATCACAAGCATTGAATACAAGTGTATGAATTGAAAAAAAGAACTAAATTACTAGTCCCTTTTTTATTAAAACTCACATCGCTGGCTAGAAAAAATAATAAAAAGATTAGAGAGGATGACTTCTTTTTATTCTTTTCCAAATACATCATCGTTCAGGCGAATTGATTTCTTTTTTCTTTTTATTTATTTTGGGTCTCATTATAGATAAACACCTATTTTATCAAAATTATTAAATGTAATCAATGTTTCATAATTAATTCGACAATGTTTGTTGCAGGAAACATAGAAATGTCAAGGTTCGATTATTCCGAAGCCAGCTGACTGATCCAGCAAGTAAACATATATAAATTAATTCGAACTATAATATAATATGACGTTTGTATAGACAGTTTGAGATAGTATACTGTAGACCAGTGAGACCTCGTGTACATTTGAGTCTCGATTTCTACTTATATCTTCTTAATTTAATCTTAATGGTAATATTTCGTTTAAAACCAAACAATTATGTATGGTTGAATTATAGTAAACACATATTGTGTAATTTTGATCTGCTGTTAAATTAATTGCAATTCTCTGTTAAATATACTTTAAATGAATAACACGAATATGTATATTTTGTATTTATTAAAAATTGTAACAATTTCTATTTTTTAACACAACATATATTCTCTTTCTACTTACAAAAATGCTGTAAGCTTACTATTTTCTTTCAAATAAATAAAAGAAACGGTGTATTCATTTAATCTACTCGCCAAAATATTAGTATATATTAAATATTACAGTGGTTTTACGCCAATACTTTGTTAAAGTGAAATTATTTTTTGGATGACCATTTTAAATTATTTCTAACGTTGTTGATTATGTTTATTCATTTATTTATTTTTATTATAGTTTGTATTTAATTTTTATTTTGAATTATTACGTAAATTATAAATCTAGTTTCCAGCTGTATGTGTATTAGTTTAATCATTCATAGGCTGAAGTTTACTTTCATTAAATAGTGCTAGGCAGTTTAAAGAATTGTACATTTCAGACTCGATGCCATTAGTGATAATTTTTGGGGTCGCAATGCATCTCAGCAAAACTGGTATGTCTAAGTACCTTGTAAATCGTTCTTCTCCAATGGCAGCAGCAATTTAGACTGACTGACCAAGGTTCTCTGTCTTCTACTTCCCCTCATAGTTTAGCATATAACCATCACTTTCTCTCTCTCTCTCTCTCTCTCTCTCTCTCTCTCTCGTCACTTCGCAGATGTATCTCCCTGTCTTGCCGCAAAAATCGGCTTTTTAACCCGATGCCGTCTCAACCCCAGTTGAAGTTGTGGACTTCATAACCTCTCATTGTATCAACTTGCGGGAATGTTGTTGGGAGAAGAAACAGCGCCCACGAAAAAAAAACACGGAAGAGCGCGGCAAATGGACGAATATTAAGGAACTTCTCCCTCTAGAGGGCTACCCGTAAACGGATATCCCCCTAAAACGAGCTATTTTGCAGAACGAAGTGTTCATACTACCAAGATGAAAAACTGAGATATTTTGCGCCCCTTAAAGAGCAACTCACATGCCCGGACACTCCCCAAATAGTAGTCATATTTTACAAAAAATGTGCTTACAGCACGGGGGTAACACAAACAGAGGCTGCTCTCCTTGTGATTTACTTTTAAAACGAGGATCTTTATAAAAAAAAACCGTAGGAGCATACTGCCCGGAGGAAGACATTTCAGGAGAAGCTTCTACAATGAGCGACTTCGATCACCCGGAGCTCTAGCAAAAAGGTAGAAACGGATGAAAATAACGGTGCATACCGCACGTTAATGCAAGCGTTACACCTCGCTAATACGAGACCCGAACATCATAAGGAATCAGAGGAAGCTCCGCCACTAACGTAGTGGGGAGCGCATAGATAAAACGCTGGAGAAGTCTTGGACCGGGACCAGAGCATGACCGTAGAGTCGGAGCACACTGGTCCCTCACCTTTAGGCAATCGATCAATGCAACAGAAAAGGAAAGCGGCCTTACTCACGAGTCTCAACAGCGAGGAAACTATATCCCCTAGAAAAAATCCAGCCGCAAAAAATCCAGCCGCACTCAGCAGGCACAACTTCCCCAGCGAGGGAGGATTATAAAAAAAGGGACTGTTTGACCCAATGTGCCAATCACTCAACTTAAAACCCCCCAGGCTCCTTAAAATAGATTCTCCATCTCCAAGAGCCAAGGCGCTTCCATTTCTAATATCGGGGACCATGGTAACGCCAAAGCAGCACCACCGATGGATTCTGCTTCTAGGAAAACAACAGAGAAAAATATAATCTTAAAGGGGTACGTGGGATTGTCCATATCGAAATATAAGATGTACATAAAAAGCAATGTTCTGCAGCTTGTTACAAGCACATTGTTGGCGATTAAAGTAAAGGGTTACACCCGGTCACCTCTAACCTAAACGGAAATCGTAACCTGAGACTAATAATGGAAGCCATTCCGGAGCTCCTGAAATAAATTAACACTCCAGAAACTTACATCTGCCATAAGAGCTTTGTCATGTCGCAAGCTTGCTCACATCAAATGACGAAGCGGAACGACTATTCCTAAAAGTATGGAGAAAGGGAGATAGATATAAAGATATATATAGATCGATAGAGAGAGAGAGAGAGAGAGAGAGAGAGAGAGAGAGAGAGAGAGAGAGAGAGAGAGATACAGACAGAGAGTGACAGTAAATCTACAGTCCGAATATCAATGTAAGAGATGAGAAGAGAACCCGGCTTACCAACTGAGCTGTTCGCGGATTAGCTCGAATAATTACTACAGCCAGTTTGGAGATGTGGAGCGGGCAGACCCGGTAACGTAGGAGCGGTGGGTTCATAGCCGATGACACGGTTAATATGAGGCTGTTGCGGCAACGCTTCAACACAAATCCACCGTTGCTGACGCACAGACGCCAGAATATGACAGGCGTTGTTGAAGGCTATCTTTCGCACTGCAATACGACATGGCAAATAATTCCCACCCAAGAGTAGTTCCCAACCTACCAGCACAACCAGCAACAGCCGTTCTTTTAGCGAAGCCAGCTACAGCCACAATGCAAATTGCTTCTTTCACATAAGCCCAAAAGCCAGCAAATTCCTTGAAAAGAGCGAAGGTGGATTGGAAGAAGTTGTGAGCACAGGATCAAATAACGCAACTGTTACGGCATCTATATCAAGGAACAGCAGCGGCAAAACAGCTACTGCTACCACAGAATCAGCTACATTAATAGAAATAGCAGCAGCCACATACAAATCCGTATGCCCCCACCCCGCAAAACCAGCAAAGGACTAAAAGTAACCCTTGATGGGGTGGAGAGAGCCAGCGGGAAAGGTGCACACATTACAGCCCCACTGTTCAGGAAAACAAAAAGAAAAAGAAAAAAGACGATAAAGAGCAAGTGGAAGGAAAAGGTTGCCCAGCTTTTCATTAAGAAGACACTGTCCCCGACAACTGCAAATCCTACACGAACACACGTTGCGTCTGAGAGATCACTGAGGGGTTGATTTTTTTGTTGATCAGTATCTTATCGGTTTCATCAAGCACCAGCTGAAATTCAAGATTAGATGTAATTGAAAAAGATTACACTCCTCGATTTTAGAATGAAAATTGAAAACAAGTAGCTACCTGGTTTGTACATAAATAAGTTACGCATGAGTGCATGTTCCGTGCCTGAACATCGCTCACGCGGTATCTGGCCATGTCGGATCCCAACCCTTAAGGTGACTACACCCTTTTAGCAAGTTGAGGACATAACATACACCCTGGGAATAAAAATTCTCAATGATGGTCATTCCCCACTTTCCATTTTTTGTTCTCGGAGTTTCCTGAATTGATTTTATTTTTGAAGGGCACAACCCACTCTACAAACTCTATCTCCTCTTTTCTTTTTCCCCCACTTTTCTACTACTCCCCTTTTGATATGTTTCTTTTTGTTTTCGGGTCCGAACAAACCGAGAAAAAAATTAGCGGTATATTCATTAGGTTAGAGATCAATAAACAATATTTTGTTTTCTTTTTCTCTTCTTCTCCCCGTTGCATCTCAATGTAATATTTGTATATATTTATATTAATGTACAATAACATTTCTAATCAATGTGGGGGTATCTTAAGTAGGACGGTTGATCGTGTAAATATTTTGGTGACTTCTATGATTCTAATAAAGAGTAGACATGACATTGTAATAATTGCGTCTGAGTTTAAAGTCCTATAGTGGCTGAAGTTGCAGGTGTTGTCATGTAACGTGTTAACAGACAAAGACAGATAATGCGTACAACTGTTCGTATCATGTGTATATACTTAAATAATAAAAGAAATGTTTTCAAATATTTCCTGTCAGAAAAAAATTATAAAATCATATTATTTTATTTACAAACTATTTATAACTATTGTGTTTTATGAGTAAGCATTTGCTAATTAGATGCTTTGTAACGAGCGCACACGTAGAGACAAAGTCGATTTGTAAAGTTTGGAAATATTAATAAAAGTGGGAGATATTAGATATATTTACAAGAATAATATAATACAATCTTTAAAATACATAGTTTTATCTGAAAGACTATAAACAAACGAGACAACAAATATATAAAATGACTTTTTTTTTTAATATTAAAAAGTATAAATGTATCGTCGGTAAAGTTTATGTTCCACACAACTATCAAAATCAATATTGGATTGCAGAAAAAGGAACATATAAAATACCCTTTTCCAAACTATCATTGAATTTTGTGACTAGAAACAAAGTGATGTTCGGTTAAGTACGTTAACGTTCTCTGTCTACAGAACACACGTCGTGTTGCTAGAGAATACACAGTCATTCACAAATAATAATCACACAAATAAGTAAGTTAAACTCAACTGCTGTAGTTAACGTGTGTTTAAGTAAACCTAAACAGAATCAGTTATAAAGAAACAACCATTTAATATAAGCCCCAACACAATCGAATTCACTTGGTTGGTTCTCAAATCGAAGAGCTGTGTGAAGTACACGATGCAAGTGTTTATTTAGAATGGGGTTGTTATTATAATATTTGTGTTATTTATAGTATATTTGAACAGCCTGGTTTAAGGAAAGAAAAAAACACTTTTTTTTTATCGAGTATACCTTGTATTGAACAATCGAAGATGAAATATATTTGTCATCCGCCGATCTTTATCTCTCTTCTTTCATGTATTATTATAATTGCTCTATCTCTCATTTCACAATAGGTTCCATTCTCTAAAAGTATACTTTTAGTCTCAATTTATATGCATATATATATATATATATATATATATATATATATATATATATATATATATAGAAATGCAATATATAATATATAGTAGAGCCGAACAATTTGAGGGCATTCATTGAAATGGTTACTTTGCATACATTTTATACACTTCATAATTATTAAATATTTAATTTTCTTCATCGAGAAAATTACATACTTGCTACAGATTATCAGTGATCAATAAAAATGAATAAATGAAAACCAGTAGATCACTTCAGAAGAATATTTTTAACATCGTTTGCAATAATTCTAACCGACGAACTTCATCGAAAAAAAAAAGGCAGTGGTTGACTTGCTAGCAAGCCAGCTACTTTATAGGTGTCTCGTTCTTGGCATGTTGGCTTAGAGCAAAGTGTAGAATCTGCTCCGATGGATACTGCAGCCCATAGAATGGTATTGTCTTGGCCTTAGCGGCTTGATTTACGACGGTCTATGGGTCTGTCCTTTGAAGTTCTAGGAGGTCCACCCTCCCAGGCTTCGCCTCCCCTCTTTGGGGTGGAGTAGGTTTATTGTTTACTGCCTGAGGCGCCCCTACCGGGGAATGTCGACGGGGCTGCCCAGGCAATTTTTAAACCCCACTTTCCTGACCCGACCTTGGGTCACATCTTACTTATGGGAGTAAGATAACAACCGGCCTTGTGCCTAACACCTCGAGAGGAGTAAATCAATACTGTATAGGGGGCTCTCTTTCAAACTAAGTGCATTTTACGAACAGTTATACAAAAATATTCAGTTAAACACATAAGATAGTCTTATCTTACGTCTCACGATCAGAATTGAAAAGCGCTTTGCGTTTTTCGATGCCGACTATATTTTAACATTCGCCATATTTAATGGATAGATATTTTACTTAAATGACATCTGGAATATTTCGTGGCTTCAGACATCTTAAGTAAGCAATGCTGACAACAAGCGAAGTCAATCGTACATTGAACAGACTGGCAAGGCAAACAATTCGTCCATGAAGAGGTGCCCTATTATACAGTAACTAAAATAAGAAATAGTGCATCTATGCGAATTTCAATTTTTTAAGAAAAAGCAATGTGCAAAAAGTAATAAGTAAAAAGAAAAATAATTTTTGAATAAAAAAATTCATAAAAAGTTTCAGAGCAAACAAAAAGACTCAGATTGTTACTCAGAATTTTCAGCGTCGGGCGACGCATTCCATAGTCAAAGTGAACAATCGTTTTCGGTCTGAACCCAGATCCACAGCGTCCCACCAGCTTTTTTCGTTTTCATCAAATCTCTCTCGATTGTTTGCTTCGAGTTCATTTTTAGTCTTACTCTTTTTATTCCATCAGAGTTCCACTGACGCACTTGGTTGGGGAATATCTGTTCGGCCAATTGTAAGGCATGTCCGAGCCAGCCTAGACTAGATCATTGCCGAATTTCACCAGTTAGTTAGTGCAGTCTCTGACGTTTTCGTTTTAAATTATACCGCTCTATTTGATCCCTAGAATATTTCTTAAACATTTGTAAGTCTCACAGCACACAGAACTACCCCTAACCGAATAGATTTGTTTACCTATATCAACCTAAATATATACAACAAATGCTTAGAAAAAATAATGATATTGATGGATAAAGATAGAGGTATGATGAAATTTTTAAAAATCACTGAGGTGGGAGAAGAAGAATATATTAGGCGAGGCATACGAACAAGTCCCCAATACGACTGTAACTCTCAGTCACGTGCTCTTGCCCATCAGGAGATACCTTTCGTAACACGTAGTGGTATTATGCCTATTTATATCGCCAATAATGGGGTATATGATTTTACAATACAGCATGTGATTGTGTATTCAGCTGCCGACATCAGCATCACCCATGTTTAAAATACCAACGTGTCTTTAAATTAAAAATATATTTACAACCAATAAGTCTATATATAAATAAATGTTGCATATGTATTGAACAATCGGCATACATACCCCAAAATATAGTATTTCAAAATGAAATCTATGTTTTTATCAATTTTCGTGTTTGATCAGCTTCTTTCTTTAATTTGCATGTTGCATCTATAGATTGCATTTAGTTTACTTTTAGTGTTATTTTGATCTTTTTCCTGTACCAACAAAGAAAAATAAGTAAAAATAGGTGTTGTATATTTCAGAAAGATCGGTCGAAAATTCTAATAGAAGTGATTATATAGTTTTTCAGCGAATCAGAAGAGCTAAAATATCTCACACAATAGCATAAAATGAAGCTGTTAAAATATAAGCGCTAAAGTTTTGCACCTTTTATCACACTATAAAAAAGAACTATATCCTTCACTATTCCCTATTAACTTATAAACCCGATTCTGATACTGGGGACTTCAGGGGGTTCCAAGGAAGGTTGCAATAACCGACATATAGGACAACTAGGAAGATAGCTAACCAGGTGTCAGTGCATCGTAAAAAACTAGTATCCTTGAAGAGTTCCCTTTATGTAAGTACCATCAAATATACCTGCCTTAATTTTTCTATGCGTTTTCCTAAAAGAAATTGATAGAGTAAAGCAAATCCTCCAGCGTCCTTGTCCGACAGCATAACAGTTTTGCATGCGACTGAATTTAATGCAGAAGGTTGGAAGCCTTAGCTTGCTCGGTACAACTAGATTGTGGGACACAACGTTGTGTGATCCAGGTTTAAATGCTTGTCGTGATGGGCACTCTTTTCTGCCATAATGATCGTCATCAGCACGGCTATCCCATGAGCACAGAAAGCATGGATACTCTGAGTAACCACATTGAACTCCTGGTGTGAGTCAAATAACTTTAACATCTCTACATATTAACCATTTATATGTCGATACATTAGAGCAGACAACTGGCGGTCGACGCTTTTGTGGGATTCTTTCATTTTGACTGAGTGCGCAGCAAAGAGCAATTGATACTTGTTTCCAGTATTCAGAATAACTGCTTTGATACTTCTGTTTGATGAGTCAGTGAAAATACTTTATGTGATGGCCTTATACTTCAGACAAAGTAATCTTGATACAGTAGACCAGAGTGTGATGATAAAATACAGACCTTTCCCTCGAAGACGAGAACCCAGCAGCTAAGCAGTCAAGTACTTTGTTAGGTCATTGAGTTCGGCTTGCGGCAAATACACCAATTGGTCGTCCTCATTTGACCTGTATTAATACCACTTAGTTGTATTAATAATGTCACTAGATTCGAAATCATATCTAGATAAAATGGTGACATTTGGCTCAGAAACAGGAAGATGAAAGCAATGGGGGAATGGGTTCATAGCAGAATCGGTATCTAACAAGGTGCTTGTTCTTGCGATGCTTTTTATATGTCTTTTATGCAAACGCAGCAATCAGTAACGTAGTGTTTTGCTTCGCACCACACCATTAGCACACACAATGCAATACTGTTACTTTTTTATTCTGTATATCTGTAAGTTCTCATCGCATGGTTTGCAGTAGATATGAGAGATAATGTCACATCCTGCTGCATGCGTGGTGTTTGCTTGATTTTCTTCGAAGGACTACATGTATGTAGATGTAACAGAACCTGTTAGGTATGAGTTCAACATTTATTATCTATTTTTCTAGACCTTATATTAGAAATAAAAATAATTATTAAACGTTACCCACGATCCAGATTTGTTTACTTACTACTAAAGCCGTAAGTCAAACATCTATATATCTCTAAATGTGTCAAATAACCTTGTTATGTGAAAAAATGTCTGGTCCTGCCACTCAGACAACCACTCTCATTTAATGCTAATCGGGAGAGACTTTTTATTATACGTAGCTGTATAATGGCTATTTAAATCGGCAATAATGTTGTCTCAAATTTTACAATAAAGCAGGTTGTTGTCTACTAAACTGTCGACATCAAAGTCAACCACCGTTTTCCTCTAAGTGAATGTCAGATCAGGGTTGCATCTTAGTTACTACAAAACATGTAGGGGAATACATTGAGCGCGTATTGCGTAAGTGAATGTTCATAGATTTACTCCATAACTGAAATACGTCCTGAATCAGATAATGACATATTTGTGTTTATTTGAATTTACAACAGTTGTTTCCGACTTATATTGCCGACTTTCACGCATGTCGAGAACTGTGTTATAGATTTAGTTTGGTGTGCAAGGCGGACTTCAGTCCTGGTAGAAACTAAGTTTCGATTCTGTCACGTTCTAAATAGAGATAATATTTCATATTGATGCTAAAGTTTGACAGTTCTATTTTTGTATGAATGACACTTCAGGAAAAATTAATAAAGCCACTTAGTGAAAAGAGATAAGAAAAATATGAGTGAGTTTCCTGATAGTAAAAACACAAGAGGAAGGTAGAATAACTTGAATACAAGCTATTATATTAACTACTTCAGAAGAATCAATTACTACGTAACCTTTTCAAATTGAAATTAATTTTAAAGCATTGAAACTGCAAATGGAACCTCTTATAGTGATCTGCCTATGCAGGTACTACATATCTTCTATCCGTCTCTATGAATAGTTATCAGGGTCGTAACGGACAGATCCACTATGAACAATCCAGGATAAGTATCTTACAACAGATGCCTTCTGTATTATGTGTAAATGCATACATTTTTAAAACTCTATGCCTTTATTCCCCGGTTTCTCATTTCTTCTCAGCTATTTATGGTGACATAAAAAAGTGATTTATGCCTGTAAAATGAATAAACTATTTATAATCTTGGACACTATTCACATCTAATAATTAAATAAATAGAGCGTGTTTTTTATCTTTACACTAGGATGAACCCTCTCACAGAAGTCCCTTTCCGCTTCAGTGCCAATATGCCTTATTAAAAGCGAACACAAGAAAGAAAAGAAAAAAATTCGAAATCGAAAAATAAATAAGTAATAAATAAAATAACTTTAACAATAATATGTATAGTTTTATAACACATTTCTTCAATTACTGAATCACTAAGCTTAAGTTACAGTACTAATAAAATGTAAATTACAAATGTATTCAAAATAATGTTAATAAAAATATAGCATAGCTAAAAGAACATTGAATTTAAAACGGCAGTGTACGATATCAGGCAACGTGCTGTATGTACGTTTGCTATTCAGTCGACTTAGGAGCGTATGATTTCACTATACACATTGTGGATGATATCTTCCGTCGTAATTGCTGTCCCAATTTAGATAGAATGGTAAGTGGATCTTATGTTTACTTTCCGCCACCTCATAACTCTTCTCTTATTTTGTCCTTTAGTCCTCACATTCCATGAGCGATGTACTTTTCCAAAGGGGGAGGGTGCCGATTTCTGGGTTGAAATCCATCCAACACTTACCGTTGGTAAACATTTGACCGTGAAGTAGTATATTTTAGCTCTTTACATAAAAGGGCTTCATGTCCTGTCTAGAGCGAGTTCCATGAAAAGCATCTCTCTCAGACACAATATCTGTTTATCTCATAGGGGTTAATTAGCTTTAAGACATACTGATAATACGGTAACATATATGACAACACATATTAAATAAAGGAAGGCTTTTGACAAAGTTGTGCATGTTACTTTTCTCATTAGAATGTATTCGTAATGCGGTGCTGGAAGAGTATTTATTATCATTAGATCCTTCTTAGCCCCTAAAAATATCTAGGTTTTACCCGGTTGTCGTACATCTAAACAACCTGGCATATATGCGCCTCATAGGTCGATTATTGGACTTTTATTATTCCTTAATTTCATCAACATCCTCCCTGATACATGTTAGCAAAACAGACACACATATATCTAATACAATCGCTGAATCTTTAAAAAATTACGTCAAATCTGTAGTAGAATGAAGACATTAATGGATAGTAACATGTTATGCTACGAAGACAAAGCTGATTTACTTTAACAATTATAGGACATATTTTCAACAAGCGATACGCATTGCTTATAGCCCCCTACCCTAATGTATATTATTCAAACTACTCGGCCTAATTTACAGGTAACATTAATTCACAAACTACATATAATACTTTGCCAACTCTTCTGCAAGGGAAGCGGGCTCCATCTTCCACGCTTGAAAACTTCATACACCTACCTGTATCATATTTGTCTACAAATCAACCATTCACTAATTCATCTCTGTTATAGACACACTCCAAAAAGAGTTTCTTATTTAAGAGGTAATACACTATCTACAAAGCTTCAGCGCCTGAACCATCGCTGTAATGGTGCATCCCTGTGTTTTATTTTTTCAAATACTTTAATGGAATGCACTCCAATATACTCGCTGCACTTTTGCCCTGTTGATAAAAATACACCCTACCGACCAGACAATTAGAAAAATCCCACTAGATGTGGCCAACTACGAGAACGCTTCGTACTATGATAGCTAATCTCTTCGAACTGCTGTTTTTTCAAATCATGTATCTGCTTCCTGTTTCCTTTACTGTACCAACATGCACAGATTTAACTGTAACGTGAACAGACTCTCTGTTTCAGATGGTACTGTAAGCATACTTCCTTATTCACAGTAGCCCCTAATGCCTGAGTTGCTATCTACCTTTTGTTCGGTTGATCCACTTAATATATATATATATATATATATATATATATATATATATATATATATATATATATATATATATATATATTGTCATCCACTTACAAACTGTTTCGCTGCATCACATATATCCAGTGCGGCTAGACCAGCTAGTGCCTCAGGCCAGGATTGAAACTCAACCATGGAGCTAACAATCAGCGCCTCTTCTCCTGCGCTGTCATTCGACACTGACTGAATGTAAGTGATATCTAAATGCAAACATTGTTAAGTGCCAGGAGCTGGAATCAGCTTTACCCAATGAGGTATGCCTTAAAACTAGTGACAGTAAGCGCTATCCTTACAAATAAGCTCTACCTAAGAAATGGAGCTTCATTTAGTCATCCACATCCATACTGTTTCGCTGTATCACATCTCTTCAGTGCGGCTAGATACGCTAGTTCCTTAAGCCGGAATTAAAACTCAACCGTCAAGCTGACAGTCAGCACCTCTACACCTGCGCGTTCATATATATATATATATATATATATATATATATATATATATATATATATATATATATATATATATATATATATATATATATATATATAGTGAGAGAGAGACAGAGAGAGACAGAGAGAGACAGAAAAAGAGACACACAGACAAAGAGATAGAGACAGAGACAAAGACGTAGACATAAATACATCCATATGAGAACTATACATCTAAGTTTATACACTGTATTTTTCTTATATACCAACATTTTCTAGGTCAAATATCGATGATTGCTAACATATAACACCAGAGCGTATATTAGCGTAATTCATGTGACAAAGAGTGTATTTATTTTACAGATTATTTGTTCATGTCAATACTTCGGTACATTGCGAACAAGTAAACTTAGTATGCCAATTCCGGATCTTTCAAGCATGAGCTCCCCTGCAATTTAAATTTCGCCTGTACGATATTATTATTTTTTTAAAAGCTAAATCAATAGTTTTACTTACTAGATTTTAACTAGCTGCAAGGAATGCGTGATGATTCCTGGTCAAAATAATTTATGGGTTTCCTGCCGGCAGATCTAAAAATTCGATTGCACTATACATCTCTGTGGAGGGAATACCTCCTGCAATGCTTGCCACGTGTGTGGAACTGTTTTTAGATAACAAGCGTCAACTAATAGCACAGAAAAAAAACCAAGACACATCATAATCCACTTGATCAAAAAATTATTAGCACGAATCGCACTAGGAATTTAGTCGAACATTTCAAATTCTACGTAAAAAAAATCACATGTAGCTCTATTTAATAAATAAACTGTTTGCGAGCATTGCACAAGAAAATGTCCACTTACATATAAACTATCGTATACATGCCTCGAACCACACTAAAAAAATATACCTTAATAAATGTTTTTATATCGTTACGACTGTATGATCGTGGTTCGTTAGTTATCCTCATCATGTGTATGTTAGATTTTTTTTGGCGTGTCGTGTAATGTACAAGGAAGCACTTCCGACTAACCAGGGGAAGAATGCAAAGACGAAAACAATTGAATGAAATGATATTGAAAGAGAAGAAATCATTATGAAGAAAACATAGAAACAACGAAGACACGTAGTGAAAATGAGAGCGAAAACAAAATATAGATCGACCAAAACAGATGAAAACCATAAATACATTATCACCTCAATGCATAAAACTACAAATGGAATAAAACACATGAAGGATATTCAATATAAAACATAAAAAGTAAGTTCCTTCTTCATGCACGAAAACATATATATATATATATATATATATATATATATATATATATATATATACCATAAGACGCGGCAGTCCATCAGAATAACTTAAGGGTAATAACTATATTTTCTAGCGAGGGGATTTCATCAAAAACTGAATCTATGATCAAGAAGCCTACTTTTATGCGCGATGAAAAAATATATAAATCACTTTTCCTCTTCTTATTATTCAATGGAGAGTCAAGAAAACACTCGAACACTAAAGAAAAAAAACGGATGGAAAACGAAAACTTACATTTGTAGCAATTGATTATGTTAGGGAACATAACGTTGGTCCGCGGAAACGCGAGCAGATCAGAGTATTGAGCATAAAGAAAATGGATATATATATATATATATATATATATATATATATATATTGAATAAAAAGGGAAAGGGGAAAATGAGATTGAATCGAGGCAGTTTACACAAAATAAAAATGGACGAAAACTGGCTGACCGTTTCATGTGAAAGACAGCCCGTTGTAAAGATAAAGAGAACTAAGTAGACTGCGCATGCCTACAAATCCCCTGAGACTTTCCTTTAGTGATATTCGTCTTACGCTTAAAAGCAAAAAACTAGTCCGTCAGGGAGAACGGCTTTCATGCAGTTTATATATATATATATATATATATATATATATATATATATATATATATACACATACACATTCACACGCACACAAAAAGGGTTTCCATACTATAATGTTGGCCTCTAAATAATATCGCGAGAAGTGAGGAGTCTCTAACAGACTGAAAGGGTAATTCCGCGACGAATGGTGCATACTGAAGCAAGTATTTCGCAATCACTAAAACATATGTATGCAGATAGATTTTTTAACAGATGCATGTTGTTCACACACATGCGTACATACTCAACTTATATGTAGCCGTATAGATTTAATAGAACGTTTGAAAGGTACGTGTACATTTTTAGAAAGTACAAGCTACAACATTTCTGAATATACAATGGATGCCTCTTATATTACATTTGCGTTTCATTCCAAAAGTGATAAAATGAACAGACAGATACCGACGAATATCAGTATATTAGACTATTAGAAACACCTTGACCGTGTTTGTTTAATAATAGACATGCATGTGTAATTTCCCTATTGACAAATGGAAATTAAATGATAATCAGGATTATACTTTCAGTGTAGGTAATCCAATTGTGAACACTAAGACATCAACTGCAAGGGTTCTGTGAGAACTGTGAAAAACAAATAGATTTGGAGAGAACCAATGGGCGTTGCCAACGAGAAATCAATTGTAAACGTCTGCTGCACGAACTCTACATGGTCAGCAAGGCAAAAGTCATGTAATACTGAACATCTGTAGAGACGTGTTGTCACTAAAACTCTAGGGTGCACCACTAGTTATTATCTGTTAGTTATCACTGATTATGACTTGTGTGATAATCCCTAGTCAGTAAGTACGACTACTAATAGTTATACTACTACTAGTATTGGCATAGCTACTACTACTACTACTACTACTACTACTACTACTACTACTACTAATAATAATATTACTACTACTATTACTACTACTACTAATACAACTACGAAAAACTAATAATAATTATAATACACATTGATCAGACGACGGCATTTTAAGATTGCGGGCAGATGCTACATACAAGAAGCGTGACGATTACTTTAAAATGAAAGGCGTGAATTCCCTTTGGACATACAAATGCAAGCAGGCATATTAATCTCGTAAACCAGCCTGATACAGTCCCGTCAAATAATGCATTCCTCGTCTA
>OY744535.1:78827140-78867140 GCA_963556195.1 Sepiola atlantica
AGCCGGTCATAATACTTTGATGGATTAATTGGACCTCTAAAATACCGCAGTTACATAGCCGATCGTTGTTAGTTAATTCTAGACGTAAGTTGTGAAATGTAGTCTCATCATCGGATGTCGATGCTAACTGATGTGTATGCTGGTGAGGATTTCCCACCTACACCGCGTTGATAAAATCATGAGTACAGTATGATTTGATATATATGGAGTTTCTTGTATTCTTCCATAACGCAGTCTCACCGTCAGATGGGTTGCTAGTCAGAGTGACATGTAGTGTTCCTCGGTGTGTGCGGCGGGAGGCAAATTGATTCAAAGATAATCGTAGCAACCCATGCACAACATCAATCATAAAAATCACTATTAAATATTCCTTGTAAGAAAATGAAATAGATACAATTAAATTAAGTATTTCCTTGAGACAATGCCGTTTAACTATCTAGGTTGTTATAGTGACGAGGGAACTTCTACCAACTGTTTGATTCTGCGTGTTGAGAATACTACCCAATAAAATTAAAAGACAGATCACTAATTCAACATAAACACTGTTTGTTTCGGAACTCGTTAGCAACAGATTGAACACACAGTATATCTTTTATAAGGTTGTGCCAAATCTGTTATTTCTTGCTAAAAATCCTGAATACATCACGTAAAAAATAAATCTGATTGGATCAGCATTGTACGATTCTTGAACAACTTGATTCGATCGTTCGCAGTGGTTTCCTTATATATTTCCAAAGTCAGGTACTTACATGAGTGACCAAATTTAGATTGGCACTGCTACCAGAGAAAATAGGAATATAGGCCGGATCGAGAAGGATTCACACTTGCCAGGCCGTAAGTTACCGTTAGTATCAACTTCACTAACGCCACCTCAAAGTATCTAACAAGGATGTGTAAATATATATCGACCCAAATGCACTATCATATCATATATTACCTTTCAGAATAAAGAATACACACTCATATCACTTTTTCTATATCCGACAAACCAATTTTTTTCGTGTATAATGATCAAATGGTATTTATGTACGAAGAAAATATCACGGAAATTTCTAATACGCTTGTTTGCTTTCAACGGTAATGTCTCCGCGGCATTATGCATTACATTCTGAGTGAACATTACTGCATTCCTTTTGTCTATGTCTGTTAGACAGCATTTAGATAAAATGCTTACTTAAATAACACAATATTAGCTGGGGGAATTACTTCTAAACTAATTGCCTTACTCTCTGAAGCAATTTTAATACTAGGTGTTTGTGAATCGTGCCTAAGGATGCCGATAAGAAGTGCTAAGAATATGTCTTTCTCAGAACGTACCATTTGCTGTCCATTATTCTTGACTATTAAATTAATGACTTGTATTCTCTATACCTTAAGTCGTTGTTATGTTGTCGACGGGGAATTCCACGCGTTTGTATAGGGTGTTTTTTTATCTGTCAATATAAGTTGAATTGCTTTATTTGCTCTATGAAGATAATCTTTGATTTATCAATTGCATAGAAGGTGATTCATCTACAGGCAAACAAAATACCTGATCGCAATTGAGAATCAAATAGAATTATATAAAACTGATAATGTAAACGCAAATCTTGGGATATGTTAATACCATTATATGATAAAGAAATGGGAAAATAAATACTTTTAGTATAAACCAGTGTTGTTGTTTCAAGAATTTTGTCTAAAGTATGTGTAAGCTTTTTCTACCCGGCATTTCTATTTGTTTGCGTCGGCATTATCTTTTGTAACACACTTACAACAAAGATATCTAAGTAAACAAGCTCGATGCATTTCGAGACTTACATAAAAGAACAGTGTATATTCTATAAGACAGTTTTAAAATGATATTTCGTGGAAAACGATATGACTTTAACTGATTCGCCTATACCATTTGTGTGATATGCAAATAAACTTGGTGAGAACCACGCATAAATATGTGAAATTATCAAATAACACCTTGTAGCCGGAAAAAGCCCTCTTTATGTCCTGTTTTCATGTAAGACAAACGGGACTGTGATACGTTTTTTTGAGTAACCTCCTAAATTCGTGATTACCTCACTTCTGGATCACTTTTCTGTATAGGCTAACACTCTAAAAGTATGTAGTAACACATTTACAAGTATTCATTAATAAAATAACGCTTTCTGAAGTCTAATGTGTTTAATGTTTCGTATTACAAAGGCATCGCTATTTACGCAGGCTAAATTACTATGAAAAAGATTTAATATTTGATCAGGCATGAGAAAAAATAAGTTTATTGATGTTTTAGTGAAACTTCAACTCTAACGATACTCTAAATCTTGTAATATATACACATTTTGTTAAATATCTAATCATGTACTATATTTACTATTTTTATTTTTACGCACAGTTTATATCCTGACATTGGATTTTTACAAGAGAAGAGTTTGTTTTCCTGTTCTTTGTATTGCGTTTTAGAGGATTAAAGTTCGTCCTTTACGATATTTACGAGCAGGTTTAGCTCGTTCGCTTTTTCTTCGCAATTTAATGCCTCATGATTAATGAAAATCAGTGAAACGAATCTAATCGATTAGGAAAAAGGTGCACATATATCAATAATAAAAGATGAATAATCTGTTCGATGAGCAGACACACTAATGAATGAGAATAATAATAATAATAATAACAATAATCAAAGGGATAACTGAGACCATACAAAGGACAGTAATGATCAAAACAGCTACAATCCTGAGAAATGTCCTCGAATGCCGAAACCAACCCACATAAGCAACGAATGGAGAACAAACACATGGAAGCACAAGAAAACAGAACCGGGGAAAATACAACCGCACAAGAGAGGCGCAAGCATAGGCTGACACCAAGAAAATTATGGACAGAGGGTCCAGGAGGGAAAGCGCAAACCAGACCTCCACTGGAAGAGCGCGGACAGCTCTGGAACCTTGGGGAGGCTTGTTGCCACTCGGGCCCCAGAGGGGACCAATGGCCCTTATCAGCGGGAAATCGGTGGTAGATGGCTGTTGCGATACCACAAGGTCATCAGCGGTGATGAGCGAAAAGAAATGGAGCATACTGGAAGTCTGAGGAGACTTGTTGTCACTCAGACTCGAGGGAATACCACAGGTTGTTGGCAGTGGGCGATCACTGACGATGACCAGTGTGATAACTCCTAGTGAGTAAATAATAATAATTATGATAAATATATAAATAATAATATTATTAATAATAATAATAATAATAATAATAATAATAATAATAATAATAATAATAATAATAATATTCTAAACGAATAAACACCTGAACAGTATCAGTAAAAGAATAATTGACACCTCGGCAGTATCACCAATAAGCCACTCTGGAGCATTCATAGGCTTGACTAAAGAATAAGCGGACAAGAATATTAATAATTATGTATAACGCACTACACACAGGCCCATTGATCTCTTTAGATAAACTAAATTTAAATGAAAAAAAAGACGATGCGGACATACTCTGCATGTGAATAAACGAAGGGAGAATAAGGCTGGTAAGTATAGATGGCTGTGTGGTAAACATAAAAAAGAGCTGGAGAAATATAGGACCCAGAAAACGGAAAGGCTGATCACCGCAGCAAGAGGTACCGTCAGCAGGAACAACCCGGGAAGCACAACACACAACAGCAAAGAGACAAAAAGACAAGAAAATTGGGAAGAAAAACAACTGCATGGACGCTTCATAAGACTGACAATAGATGAAACCAACAAGAATAGATGGGCATGGCTAATAACACGACACTTGCACCAGAGACACCAAATCTTTACTGCCGACTGTACGGAACAATGCGATTCGGAACACACTACAGTAAAGTTGAAATAGATAACACCGACGACAACAGTAAATTCAGACTGTTGGGGCAAACAGACGAAGCCGTTAATCGTATAATAAGTGAATACAGCAAACTAGCCCAAAATAATACTAGAACATGCATGACTGCGTAAGGGGAGCAGCCACTTGAAACTGTGTAAACGAGTGAATTTCGAATACGCAGACACAAACCAGTGACAGTACTGGAAAACGAAAAACATAAAATCCTCTGGGAAATATATGTCCAAACAGATACACCAATACAGGCAAAGAGACCGAATTCTATGATAATCGATAAGAAGAAAAAAACGTTGTTAAATCGTAGATTTCGACGTTTCAGTAGACCACTGAGTTAAAATCAAGAAGACGGTTAAACGAAGCAAATACACGAAACTTGCTAAAGAACTGAAAGGAATATTGAGCAGGTAGAAAGTCAGTATAATATAAATAATCCTAGGAGTACTAGGAATTGCCTCAAAAACTGGATAAAAGACTTGGGTAAATTGGAATCAAATGTAGCACAGGGATCATGCAAAGGACGGCATTGATCAAAACAGCTGCACCTTAACGGAACATCCTCGAATGCCGAAACCAATAAGCTACGAATCGTAACCAGCAGGAAGTTACTGCAGCAAAGCCAAAACACACACAGGACGAACACCACCGCAGGAACCAAGGAACAGATCCTTCAAGAAACGAGCTGCCAACCACCTCACAATAATAATAAATGGCACCATGTTCGGCTTACACCACACCAAATAGTTGTAGAGGGTCAACGATCATGGGAATAGCGAGGAGGGCCATCACTGAACATACCTCCACTGGAATAGTTTGGAGCATGATGAGACGTTAGGGAGGCGTATTGCCAGCCACCTACCAGGTAGTACCGATGGAAGGCGGCTGTGGCGATACTGAAAGGTCATTTGCGGTGGTGATCAAAAACAGGTAGATAATACTGGAACTCTGGTGAGGCTTGTTGTAACTTAGACATCAGGAAACACAACTAGTTATTGTCGGTGAGCAATCACTGACGATTACTTGTGTGACAACCTCTAGGTATTATAAATAATAATAATAATAATAATAATAATAATAATAATAATAATAATAATAATAATAATAATAATAATAATAATAATAATAATAAAAATAATCATCAACACTAATAGATGGGGAGTGTTAAATATTTTAAACGAAGAATCATTAAAACATGGTATTGCTTGATCAAAGGCTTACACTCGCTAAACAGAAAACAAATCGACTTTAATAAGCGTATGTAATGATTTAATCACATTAAACAATGATTAAAAACGAAAATCGAAGAGCATAAAGTTAGTGAAAACACTTCATTACGCAGATTAAACTTTTTATTTTAGTTATAAGTGTCTGTGTATGTTGTTAATCAAAGAAATAATAGTCAAGAGGAAATTAATATCAGATTTTTTTCAAGTTTCTTCTAATATTAGTTTTGGTTATATACATACATAATGATCTAACAATGTTTTTATTGCTCTGAAGGGAAGATAATATATAAAGTGAAACGAGGAAAAAAATCATGAAACGGTGGTGTTCATGTTTGGCTTAATTTGATTGATAAAATCGTGGAAAAAGCTGTTTGGAAACATGTTATGTAAAAAAAAAATGTATACGAATAAAAATGTATTCAACTAAATTAGAAACATGTATGCAATTATTATATTAATACATATATACACACATAATCTCTCTCTCTCTCTCTCTCTATATATATATATATATATATATAGTATGGTAGATGTATGTTATTACTTTCTGTAGATATAAAGTGCTCAATAACAAGTAGAGTTGTTCTTAAGTATACATTTTTATTAACACACACATTATTGGTTACTGTGAAGTGTATAATCGAGACATGTATGCACATATGAAACCGATAATGTTTGTATTTATACACATGTACACTTATATATATATATATATATATATATATATATATATATATATATATATCGTATAACGCACATCTACGAAGATAGTAGTCTTAGGAGGAAAGCTGGGTAACGTTTATACAGAAATAGCAAACTAAAACTAAATGATAATGAGACAAAAAGGAGAAATCATATTTTTTCCGAAGAAAATGAAAGTCGACAGGAAGCAACACTGAAAACAAAATGGTGGACCTCGTTTCCCGCAGTGTCGCAAACAAGCCCGGTGTGATGAAGTCATAACAAAATGAAAAGAAAAATAACAATTAGAAAAAACGAAGGAAGCAAATCGGGGGTTTCTATTTTTGTTATGTGGAAACAATGCAAGAGGGCGTGCGCATATAAATGACTGCGGCCAATCAATCATCAAAAATAGCATTATTGGTTCCGGCAGCTGAACTGCTACACTTGAATACCGCTCAGCCGCGGACACGGACTCAATATAGTGACGAGGTTTACGAGGAGGAGGAAGGCTAAAATAAGGAAACGTCGTCTTGTCGCTCCGTTGGTTACCATGATCTTGATTTGTCACGGGCATTGGGCCAGACTGTATAGAACACGTCACAAGATATTAATACTCTGTGATTTTCGCTGATTAAAAATGTGTTCGCTGGTTTGTTTACACCCCCCACACACATACATACATAGACACCTTCACACACACACCCATATATATATATATATATATATATATATATATATATATATATATATATATATATGCAAACATTGTAAAAATAACAGAATTTGTGTTATTTATTATACCATTATGTTTTCAATTTTGCTGATGATCGTTTTTGTATTAAAATAAAACAAAATGATAAATGTTCCATAGGTTACACGAACGTGTTCGATTATTGGTCGAATCATTCTCAGGTGTCAAAGGCTAATGAACAAAAAAGCTGAGGGAAAAAAAAATTTTTTTCAAAAGACGGCAGAGAAACGCGCAGAGAACGTTTTTCGTATCGCTCCAGGAAGTCGTTAACGATTTAAATTCCGCAATGCTAGATGACATAACAGAACAAAATCGCATTACGTTAAACACACCCCCACACCCCCACACCCCCACCCCCACACCCACACACACCATATATATATATATATATATATATATATATATATATATATATATATATATATGAAAATGAAAAAGGAAAACCAAAAAATGGTTGTTTTTTATGTGTACATCAACGTTTCGTCTTTATTTATAAGACTTCATCAGGATGATAAAATAGAGAAAAAATGTCATGCAAGTACAGATACATGTAGGGTAGACATAATGGGAGGAAAAATAAAATGAAATAATGGCCACTACTGGGTGGACGTCCGTACTTGTTGGAGAATAGAAATGAATGTTGAAGAAAATGAGTGGGGAAAAAAATCGAAGGATGGGGTGAGCAAGGACTACTGTGGCTGGTGGTAAGAGAAAGAGGTGGGGGATGAGCAGGGGTAAAGTGGATGGCATATATATATCAGCAGAAGACTAAGGGCTATCCGATCAGCCATTAATCTAGCTCCACCATTATCAACGTACAATCAAAGAAGCAATTGGTAATTTGTAGAAAAAAAAGGTTATTGTCATTGGGTTGTTTGATATATTCTAATGCTTTGATTTTATTTTGTTTAAAAAATGAATTGCCAATAATAAAAATAAATAAATAGAAAATTCAGGGCGATTGTAAAATTAACTAACAGAAAAAAAGAGGTGAAAAGAAAACAAATACTCAAGAAATTACTGTTACCTAAGGTATTGAATTGACTTTTTTGCCTATTGTATTGCGTTTTAAAGTGATTTAAACATTTAGATTGAATTTAAATAATTCATCAAAGTCCGATCGCGTTACAGTTCTATTTTCAGGATAGTGTAAGCGGATGCCCGTGAAATTGTTTTTTGTAAACAAATAACCCTACTAAACGCCTCCGAATTGTATTTTTTACATAATTGAAAACAAAGAAAATACAGATAAAAAAGCATTAGACTTAGTTGACGGTCGGCAAACGAATGTCAGTTTTCAGTCAAACTTAATTCATTCGACCGAACATTTTAATTGAAATTAAAAAAATACACGCTTACAAATACTTTCAAAAACAGATAACATTAAACAGGTGGGTAGAAAGAAATGCGCATGCTTTTAGTAACAGTAGAAGAGTTCGAATGCAAAACGCGATCAACGCTATTTTAAAAATTACGAAGCTAGCACTATATAAAGTGTTACATTACAACACTTAAATTAAATTTTACATAATATGATACCGGAATAATTAATGTTTTCTTTGAATTAAAATAAGCTGATATTCGAAGTCTATATTTAATATATTCGTTCTTTTATTGATTACGGTTTCAATTTAAACAAATTGGACTTATCGCGTTTTGCATTCGAACTCTTCAGTTATTAGTTGACTATTTGTTATCTGTGCATTTGTCTCTAGAAGTGATTCGTGAAAAACAGCGACAGCGGACAGTGAATTAGTCAAATGTTATAATGATATATTCGTTAGAAATGTAAAACGGGTTCTTTATGTGTTTCGAATTTGTTATTTAAACATGAAAATAATTAAACAAAACTTAATCACAATTTTAAATAAAGTATACATCGAGGATTTTGTAATTTATAAACATGTTTGCTGTGACCCAATAAAGGGGCCGGAAGGCTGACACGAACTCGAAGTTAAGACAACGCAAGTATATGAAAAAAAGGATAATACAACAGATAACAAGATAGGTTACACGTCACACTTGGCTGACAGTATAGACTGGTGTGTGTTCTAGGTATTCAAATATTTCTCACCACAGGAATGTGTTACTCAAAGCCGGAAAGTAGGCGTGATTCAAGCCAGCGTTCCTTAAGAAGGAGCAATCTAGCTTATTAAAATGTCTGTGCAGCTCCGTCGGCATTACCCTTGCATGGGGACATATATCGTATGAAAAAAAAATACGGCACCCTAAAGAGGGGATGCAATGCCTGGGATGCTAGACCTATTAGGTCTACACAGGACAACTATCTCAGGCTGACAGATGAAAGGCTATCGAAATGTGCGACTGAGAACGAATAATCGACTAGTATTTACCAGTCCGAAGTCTCTAAGCAACTGATGTTACAAAAAGACTGCACGGGCTGGGGTGGGCCCAGGTGTGTAATTCCTTCCGACCCCAGGAATATGGGGCACAATGCTGGAAGCCATCGCATCTAAAGATGGCTTGTGTAGATCCAACGTTAAGAGGGACGTGCTCAAAGTAGTTATGGTTATTAGAATACTCTAAGTAATCCGTCATTTGTAAATATTAAGACTATTATTTCTCTACTATATCTCATACACACGGGCGCATATTTTCGTCAGTATATCCATCATTTTTACGTCCCACTGCATGATTATCCATTTAACATTGTATATTATATATATATATTTATATATATATATATATATATTTATATATATATATATATATATGTATATGTATATATATATATATATATATATATATGTATATATCTATATATATATATATATATATATATATATATATTATTATTAATAAAATTGAAGCATGATCTACGTGATTGAGCAACTATTTAGACAAGTAAATGATGAACATAAAGAGTGTAAAACTACAACATCTATTACGTCCTCAGTTGCGGAAAACAAGTTTTTTTAAAATCAATATGTTAATTGTCCTTTCATAATTCATGGTTTTTAAATGAATGATATCTAATCTACAGAGGAATGGAGATAGATACGTTGGTAGGGGGATTACCCAAAGTAATACTTTTAAAAGATATATCATGTAAACTAAATACAAATCTAAAAATTAATGAATATGATCAATTAAAAGAGATTGAAAATATATGAATAGTTAAAAGTTGATAGCGTCAGGAAAATTATAGCAGCATGGTTAAAAACCGGTAACTACAGGAGAGATTGGCGTGGTTTTGAGTAGTCAAATCATTGAAAGCCCAACTGCTCCGGTTGCACGGGGTTGCGATGTAAGATTTTATGATGTACGTTATTCGAAATATTCTAGGTGATTTTCCAGAGATAGTTCTTATTGGGTTGAATTTGAAATAAAATAATAAGAAGTAGTTTAAAATGTAGGAAATTAACTGCTTACGAAGTGTGTCTTCAGAAATCGAACAGTTTACGAAGCCGGTAGATACATTTAAGTTCAAATTTAAACAGGTTATGCATAAACACTATATAGGTAGCAAAGGTAGATGACGTGTTGCAAAATAGGTGGTTTAGGGGCGCCTGGATACAGGCTAGCTTCATATGATTTTAAAGAATGAGGTTAATTTAGTAGGACAATACAATTACGAATTTATAACAATTGATTGAAGGCCACGAAGGTTGTGTCAAAAATGTAGGGTGAGAGTATAGAATATTAATATTAATTAATTGATGTTGTGATTTTCAAAGAGTTGATAATTGGTACAAGAGTTAAATAAAAAATAAATAATGAACGCCTAATAAAAATAATGATATAATTAAAGTGTAAGGAGGTAAAGTTAAACATAAAAATGTAAATGAAATTGTTTTCGAATGTTTAAATTCATGAAAACAAATAAAAGAAGTAATATCGCAATATGGAAAACACAGCTATAAGAGAAACACAGATAAGAGTATTTATAATTATTACTAATATTCATAGGCATGTGTCCAGTCTCATGACGCTAGGGATAGCAATATACATAACCATGATTGGGGGTAGTATAACCTGCTACTACCATTTTTATTTCGTCTTCAACGGTGACATTTTTAATATATTTTCAGCTTTTTTTCTTTGCATTTGCCATTTTCTATACTTGTAATATTTGTATTTATCTTATCTTATATTGATATGTTTTCAAATAATAAGATTTAATAATACACCTGATAGTGAGATTTTATTATTTGAAAATCCATGGCTTATAGAATAAAACATGCATTTCATTTATTTAAACACGTTGTGTATTGAGTACCTAAGGACGTAATATATTTTGCCTTTTCACAATCTTTATTGTCATAGTTTGCATCTCTCTCTCTCTCTCTCTCTCTCTCTCTCTATATATATATATATATATATATATATATATATATATATATATATATATATATATATATATCCCACTTACTTCTCCTGTCCTGTCAAGGTGTCTCTCTCTTCATCAAACCTTTCCCCCTCTTACTCTTCATATTTCTCTATCAATCACCATGTGACACTCTCTATTTCTCTCTTCCGATTTTCATTCTCGCACTAGTTACCCACTTATAGCAGTGTGATCTTATTATTGGTTATGTTATTTTATTATTATTCCATGATTTATTTTATTCTCTCTATCTATGCACCAATCTGTATTTCGAACATATCTTTCTCAGCCGGCTTCCTACATCGTGTCTCTCATTCTTCTCTCTATAAATATATATATGTATTTTAGCTGTTTTTTATTTAGCGTTGACATCTAATTATGATGGAAATGATGTATATGTATGTCTTTTAGTCTGAAGCCGAAACTCTATTATTAGTTTTGGTCGCTCTCTTTTAATATCTACTAATCAGCTCTTATACACTCATTCAAAAACTTTCCCAAACATGACGCGTCTTTCAAATTTCCATAATTAATTGGTTTTCTAATAAATTAATATTGTCAAATATGCACTCATGGTTGCATTTTTCATATTTCTAGTGGTACTTAAAATATATTTTTCTTTGATGATAATCTTCATAAAAGTGTAAATACAATTGATTAAAAAGTCATTGATGGTAGTAGTCGAAAGGAAACACACACACTTTACTGACTAATTAAATAAAAACAATCAAAAAATATTTGCTAGTAATATTGATTTTGCTGTTATTGTATTATTTGTTAAGACTATTATAACTATGTTCTCTCATTTCAATGCTTCCTTATACTGCAGGCGCATACAACCTTTTCTATATATCGTTTTATTTGTTTTGTTTAACTTGTCTCTCTATTAAAGTATATTTATTTATATCCCTGATACTACACTTGTCTACGCATCATTCTCATTCTTCACTCTAATTCTCTGTCACGCTCTCTCTATCATTGTGTCAATCTCTTGTTCCTTCTATTTATCTCCCACTTGTACCACCGCTCTCTCTCCCTCTCTCTCTCTCTCTCTCGATCCTCTACCGTTCATCTTACTTAATATCACTCTCTCGCACTGTTATTCTAATGCCGATTCCCTTCGCGTTTAACTACCTGAACATGTTCATAAATTATGTTTAATTATCCACAGTTTAAATCATAAGCAATTCATGGCAAGCCTGAAAATAAAGGCGCCATCTGGTGACCCGTTCACATTTACATTTCCATCAACTAGTCGTAGTGCCCAGGGGTCACATATACGTGAAGTGGGCACACGCCGCAATAGTGAGTAACAGAAGCGATTATTTGAAACAGCTGCCTGCAGAGACAATGCAGTACGGTTAAATGCCCACGTTGCATGGCACCGTGCTGCTTTCTGTTCGCATCCAGGGTCATAAAAGTTGACTGTTTACCCGGAGGCACAAACGTTAGGAGTCGCCAATATGAAGATCCAAACAGACGAAACAGTTTCTCCAGGGCAAACACTGGGAATGCATACTGAACGTTATGCAAAAATAAATATGTAAAATCATAAACCCATGCACAAAATAAGTAAAATATATTAATGTATATAGAGATTTAGTATTTATTTTATTTCATGGGATCCATCATATTTCTTCTGCCTCTTATATAAATGATAAAAACACAATATACTTTTCTAGAATTGTCACGTTAAATATCGATGGAAAACACACAACGACGCACAAGCTATGTAAAATGTGTGTATGTTTATATACGTCCAAAATAAATGTTCATATGTACTTCTTTAAATACAAACATGAAATCGACATTAAATTCATTTATCTAACTGCTTTTGTCTTTTTCGGTAACTTTGCAGAATAATTATATATTGATTATTAACTAGCGAAGCAATTTAAAATGTCATAGTTTTATTATCAATGTGTAATATATAACCGGCATGCTGATGGTAGTTTATCTGCAACACCCTTATCAAATGAATGAAGATCGCACACCTAAACATCGTCATAGTTATGCGGGTGCAAACTGGGGTCGATTATTTAACCTACATTATTACTGATCTTCAGAAATAACCACACCTATGCAACCTCGTCCGTGATGTATGTATTTACTGATGACATCACGCTCTATCCTCGATATGCGAGAAACTTCCACACCAACTTACTCGATACAATTGCTCTCTCTTTAGGAAATGACTTCCACTATGAAGTAGGTCAAATATGAATATGAGGTCATACAAATTCAATGCTATAAATACAAAGCACTATTGCTTTAACAATTACAACCAAAACGGTTGTCTAACTCCGATGGGCATGGCTGATCGTCCTCTTACCGAATGTCTAATGTGTGTACCCTTCAGCCTAACATTCACAGCCAATATGAATTGGAATGCTGCAATGAAGGCCGGCTCCATCTTTCAGGATAGACAACTTTTAACACTTGTCAGTATTCGATATCGCCATGAGCCATCATTTTCACACACATGACGTATAGTTGCCAACTAAAAGCTGGAGCTCAAACGACTAGTCTTTCACGTGTGAACATGGTGCAGAACGAGTCTCTAAACTAGTAAGACCCGCACTCTTTACCAAGCTTCAGCCCTTGTTCAATTGTTGCAATGTTGAACGTCTGTGCTATTTACAAGTTCTTCTACGGAATGTAGACCGATGAACTTATTGCACTTGAAGAATCAGTCTAGCGTACACTCCCTAAACAAACCCGACTCACAATTACACCATTTTTCTTAACTGCACTGAAGGTGCTGAATAACTTTATAGCAACATAGCCTTTCTTTACTACTTGTCTTTAGAACTCTATCTCATACTCTATCTCTCTCTTTCTGCTCACAGTTCACCGACTGCACCAACATTTAGAAAGTTAAATGTAATGTTAACATAGGTATTGCTGCTCAACACATGACTTAAGATGACCACTTAAATGTGTTGCCTAATAATAGAATCCCCTCACGGCTTAGTTACAATATGCGATGTTTGGGGTGAAATTATTAAACAAAATGTAAATAGGGATATATTATTAGAATAGCGATTTTATGTTTCTTCTCGATTAAACGAAACTGACACGTCTTTCAGTCGGTCGAACAAATTAGTGCGAGCAAAACTGCTTACTTTAGACTAAAGTATAGTCGTATTTAAATCCAATGTCAACCAGCATTAGGCCTGAACTGTTCGATATGTAACTGATCTTATTCCGTTGCGTCGATATATTTTGATTTAAAATCATCAGCCTTGATAAGTGGTGACGAAAAATATAAAAAAAGCAAAGTTTTTGATATATACACATTTACTTTCTCTTTAATTTATTTTAAATTTTTAAATTTTAAATACTTTGAATATCATAAGTTTTCTGATTGTGGTCAGCACTTTGTCGCTCATCATTTCTATTTGTCGTGTTTTAATTATGTTTATTTTAAGAGAAACGTGATAACTATAAATATTGCTGTGGTCGTTATATCAATTACCAAAACAAGATTTTGAAAATGTTACGCATTTATATTTTTATTTTTTCATTTATTCATTTAAGTGTGCTATTAAAACACACTATTCCTTCCATTAAAAGTGTTTTTAGAGAGGCACGACCTTGCCGTATTTCTACTTAGTAGTTTCCCAACAAGTCTGAATGCAAACATCCCATAGAAGATTGGTCGTTCCTTTATTGAGAGGAGACACATACAACTCCAGCTAAGCATGTTACATGCATATCTATTGAGAGAACACGGCGGATCTAGAGGAGTTAAATTTGAACATACATGTGTCTATTAAATTAATGGGGACAGTTGTACTCATCAACAAATCGATGGTCTGGTTTGTGAAAACAGCATATATTCGCACATAATACTTTATATTTGACATTGAGAACGCATAAATTGTCTTGCTTATTGAGTAGCGCTGATTCCGTGAAGGGGTGGCGTGCTGCATGTACACGAATCTTTAAAATAGGAATCCTTATCGTTTCACAATCTGGCATCACAAGAAGAAGAATACAAAGAGGGACACATAGAAGACGGCGAGAAGAGGACACATACGTTCTCGTAATAGTTTTCAGTCTTAATAATTGTATAAAAAAACATTATCTTAGTTTACTAAGTAACGTATGCCTTCAATCTAGAAGCTGTCTTTCAAATAAGTATTAAAACCAAGGATGTTTAATCTTTGGATTGAAAAAGTCACATTTACAAATGCACAATTGTATAGAAACGCACGATTTTATAGGTCCATATTCACAAGAGTAACGTTTTTATAGATGCGCACGATTTCATGAAGCCATATAAAAATCACCATTTCATGCGTACGCAAGTAGGTATAAGGCTATATTAAACAAAATACATTTTTATAGATCTGCACGGAGGTATAAGGCCACATAACAATCACAATTGTATATGATAGCACGATTTTATATAGCCATAGAGCAATACACAATTTTATAAATTTTCATAATTTATGGGGTCGTATTTAAAACTCAACAATTTTATAAGACCTTTTAATTTTACAAGACGATACTAAAAAAACACACTTTCATACGACCGCACGATTTAATAGAGCTATATAAAAAAATCACACTTCTATATTACATTATGATTTATAGGTTCCCATTACAATTACGCAATTTAATAAAGCGGCATAGTCTATTAACTCGCAATAAATTAATATTTAAAACAGACAAAATGAAAGTAATTTTTAAAAATAAAATAAATTTTAATTATTCAATTGTTAAAGTACTGTAGACTACTTACATGTAACACATTCATTTAAAAGCGAAAAGAACATACGTCTATTTTAAAGTTAAAATAATACTAATATTCGGCTAGCCTTATAATTGATGCGGTAAAAAACATGCTTCCAACAAACCATAGTTTGCCACACATGATTTAATCTAGATAACAATGATTATCAAGTATCACATTTGATTATAGGTGACACATTTATGATAAACTATAATTTGCCTCAGTATAAATTATATTTAGGTGTGTTTGTCTGCTGAGAAAGTATATTTTACTTCATACTAGTTATTTTATGTGGGTTTATTCGATCATTCTTAATGGTACTATTTAAAAAGAACTGTTTCTATCATTATTGTTATTACTAGTAAGATTATGCGAGCAGTTGTCCCACATTTTTCTCGTAAAACAATAACCATTCCAAAAGGAGAAGTTGAATCCCTTGAGGATTGTATGATGACAACATAACATATTGTGAATACTATCGTAAAAGGAAAATGTAATGCCTGTAAGGATAGTCGCAAGCCAAACAGATACTAAATTTCCTCCAAAGGAGAATGAGGGTATCATTGCCAACGAACATATATTACATCAATCTTCAGTAATAGATGTAATTCGAGGTAATATGGTCTTATGACCACATACATCGAATTAAAAAAGGAGGTGGTAGTGATGATTGTCTCATGATATCTGAATATATACCTTACTACGCCCCAAATTAGATGTACTACCTGACAATATACTATGTTATGACACCAGCGCAGACACTCAACTGCTCTCCCTTGAATTGGACATTGAATGAAAGCACATTAGTCTAAAATATTTTACTAATCAAAATTGAGTATTAGAAAAAAGAAAATAGTGCAGTAGAACTAATACTAAAATTTCGACTACATAGCGATAGTTGATATATATATATATATATATATATATATATATATATATATATATATATATAAATATAAAACTAAAAGTACAATATTATGTAAATTTACACCGAAGACAAGTAAAGTATACCAGTATTTTTTTTAGTTCAGTTGTAAGGTCTAATACGTAACTGCAGTACACTTTTATACATTGACTGCAATAGAATGTATAAAAGAGCTCTGAAAAATAGAAATATATATTTTATTAAAATTGACGTGTTTAAAGATGGCTAAAATAAAAATGCTTCAAAATACAGATCAATCAAAATGACTAGAACTCGGAAAGTATGATATGGACGCGTACATTTACTTTTTTTAGTTTCATTTGAAAGTCGATGTTTACCCTGTCAAAACAGAAAAGAGCGATATGTGAAGCTTATTTAAAGTTAATGGAAAATAACACAATCACTAACATGATAGGAACAAGATATGTAATTAACCACACTAAATAAATACAATTATTGAAAATAGAACTTATTTTATACGAGATTGAAATGTGAGTAGAATATTTAACAATAACATTATTTATTTATCTGTGAGAGAATGCTATTGTAATGTTTGGTTCTGCATGGAGTATCTGTTTGCGTATTAGATAGCATGTTGGAAATATTTAGTTATCCATAGTACAATTATTATGAAAGCGTAATATTTGAATCTCAAATCTGGTAGAATACTTTGAAGTACAGACACACTCAAATGTCGTAAGGCATTTCAATATAGCTGCTGGGGTCATCTTATATACGTTACGTCGAAGTAAGACACGCTAAATATGTATAATGAATGGTGTATATTTTTTCACTCTTTAAAAAAAAAAAAAAAAAACAAACAAACATATTCTCAAATAGAAGCAATTTTATTTTATATGTAATGTATTCTTTAGAACATATCATAACATATTTATCAACAAAGCTAAGTACTCCGAACTGTGCCTGTATTTTTAGTAAGTTTTATTGAAGGAATAATAACAAAAGCTTAAAGAATAGAATGTGTGTATCAGTTTTATTACATATAAACATAAGTATGTCCCCTAAAATACTGACGCTAACCATTAGAAATAATTCGTAAAAAAGCAAATCTCCGTCTTACCTTATTTGTCAACAAGTTCAGCCATGCATAGCTATCATTCGTCGTTTTTATCGCTGTTTCATTATATGCGAGCACACTTTAGTGATCGCCTCATCAGAAGGAGGGTGTGATGTTGCAGTTTTTTACAGACGTACATACAAGCCAGAGGTTTATATATGTCGGACTATATCAAATACATTCTAAACTATTCCTGAGCTGTCGAAATCATCACAGCCGAACTCCGAGTAATGCCAATATTATAGCGAGTCAGATGAATTGAAAACGTTTTTTAACGTTCTATTTAGGAAGACTAACGGAATAATGAAATGTCTCTATACATAAAACTCAATGTTTGTGTGTTTGTTATATTTTTTGGTTTTTATGTGTTCCCGAAAGATATACAAATTAGATAATCTACATCAAATCTAACAGTGTATGTTAATGTCAAATTAAATGGGGAATCACGTTTTCAGAAATATCCAGTGCAGTTCTAAGAGGGTTTTGCAAGAATAACGACCTTAAAAACTCCAATATATCCTATGTTTATGAAATTTATTGAGCTGTATTATATTTTCTTTGGAAGATTATAGAAGTAGCCCTAACTCTCTACGTTAGCTTCTATGCCCCGAATATCAACGTGCCACGACCTCAAAGAAATATATGGTAACAACACCCAATTAAAACTTCAATTGCGTATATCTGAAATGTAAACCATGTGAGTAAGATTTGAATTAAGAGAGTTATGAAACATTTCAGCTTATTTCGACTATATTTGCTTACGACACGGTACGTAATTGCAGAGATAACAACAAACACATAGTATTTACAACTATTCAATCACGAGTAACACCGGGCCCTTCTGCTGGTTATATATACTTGTGTAGTCATGCGCTCTAAATTTAATTGAATGCAACAAAAACTATTAAACATTCACGCCTTACATTTGTTAGACATATCAAGCACAAAGTAAAATATAACTTCTCTAAATGTGGGTTGATTGCAACAATAATTATATATGTTATCAACGAGCACATTACTAAGGCTTTTGGTGCACCCTATACTACATTGACCTACTTTATTTTCATATATTCTGTGTGTTGTGTTTTAACTCCAAATTATAGTTACAACTTAATTTTCGTTCTTGTGTGCTATTCGATTGGCCTGGTTATGTGCTAATTATATAATAACTTATTACCAAACTAATTCTGAAAGGAGATTCTTGAATCATTATCAGTTTGGAGTACATAATATATATGAACGACATTCGGAAGTTAAATATAATTTCCAGATGATTAAATATGAACGGTAACCAGTGCATCGTTCATGGGATGCTGTTAATAGACTGTTATTTAGCGATAATGTTGAACCCTTTCGATTGTCTGCTGTTTACTGCACGTTGTATTTAAGAATAAATATAAATTCATTGCTCATGAATCACATGATAGTACACGATCGTTATGGAGATAGACCGAAGACGTTTGAAGTGTTGGTTGACGCTGTGAACTGGGTTCGCGCCCTGTGACCGTCGGAAATTATGACTTCCTACACTGTGTAGAGAAGAAGCTGTAAACGCCGGCGTATATAGGTAACAATAATGTAATATTTAGTCATAAATATTGTCATATATACATATGTATATATATATATATATTAGTAGTAAGTTTTTGAAAGGCTGTGGGCAATGCAATTCCGGGTAAGATGCAAGTTGAAAGGAAAGGAACAAAAACAATAAAAATAAATCGAAAACGATATAAGACTTATTATTTATTTTTCCTTTTTTTTCCTTTTTTTTTTTTTTTATTTCCTTACATAACAGCAAGAGTGTTTTAGCTGTCCGGGTGATTAAAAATCACTATTTGATATTTCGGGAAAAGACATCCCTTTTTCAAAAATAATTAGACCAGAAGAAGAATAATATTTTATTCTTCTCCGACTGTGTAGAGAATAATACAAAACAAAATGGCTGCCAGATATAGACCGCAGCAAAAACAGTTTCACAGGGAATATAAATTAAGTTAAGTTTTATTTTAATATTATGTTAAATATATGATTGGTGTTTAGAATATTAGTGTAATGTTGGTTAGGTGTATGGTGTTCGATAAACTGTTATTTTTGATAATATATATATATCATTTTTTTATTTATTTATTTTTTTTTTATATTTGAATATTTACTTTGTTTTATCTTCGTATTTTTATTTTGTTTATCTTTCTATCGTAATTTAAGAATTTTAATATAAATTAAAGTAATTAGTCTCATATTTTAAATATTCTAGATCTATCTACTATTGATTTCGATTATCATCTATTAAAGAAGTGTTATTAATTACTAATTGTGAGTTTCGTCAAATTAGATTAACGAATTAACTTATTAACTTGATATATTTATCATAAGATAAAGGGGAGTAACTCTGGATTTTTAAAAATATTTTTTTATAATTAATTTTTTTTTAAATTTTTTTTTTTTTTTTAATTTTTTTAAATTTTTTTTTTTTTTGGTGGAGATCTGTATAACAATATTAGTATATATATACAACATATATACACAAATGCATATATACATATATATATACATATCTATGTATTATTGTTTGTTTAATTGTTTATCTATATATATTCATCAATTTCTTTACATATTTGTTTGTTTGTTTTGTTTTTTTTGTTTGTTTTTTTTGTTTGTTTTTTTTATTTTTTTTTATTTTTTTTATTTATTTATTTTTTATTATTATTATTTACTTGTTTAATTTATTTTATGAATTATTTATTTAATATTTGTATGTTATTTGTATACATTCTATATGTGTTTGGATTTATTAATTAATAATGCTAGGTTATGGAGTGACTTATTTTGGTGGGTTAGACGAGTATGCTGAATATGGTTTTTGGTTTGTGGTTCAAGTGTGTAAGGATGGAAGTTCATATGGGGAGGGGCCTGTTTGATTGTTTGGGTGTATGGTGAGTTTATTATGGGAGGTGAGTAATGGGTGAAGTGGTGGAAACGGACTCTGTTAAGTGTTAGATATGGGGGTTGGTTGGTGGATGGGGGGTAGATATTATAGAATGAAAGGTGAGTAGAGCTCGTGACGTTGATTGAGTGAGGGGTTTAATCTGGAGATGAGGATTGATTCTGTGATTCTAAGGTCACCGATGTTTCTGACAGACGCTAAGATGGAGACGTGAATATCGCGCTGAGTGTTTGAGCAAATCTCTATGTGTTTGTGGAAAGAGGATATACGGGTATTCAAGTGCTCCTTTATGCGCAAGTGTAGCGGTCTTGTAGTGTTGCCGATGTAAAATTTTTTGCATTTATTACACTGTAGTTTGTAAACACAGTTAGTGCGAAGGCACAGACCTGTGTTGGAGATAGGGCAATTGGCCAGGGAGCAGGGTTCGGGTGTGTGGTTAGTGTGTTTATTAGATAGATGTTGGCGTAAGGAGGTGCCAGTATGTGTTAGTTGTATGTTAAGGTTTTCCTTATGTATTGCCTTGCGGATGGAGGTGGTGATCTTATCGCTGAAGAAAGGGAGTTTTAAGAAGCATGTGTTAGCGAGGGTGCGGTGTCTACGTGTTTTGGGCTTATTTAGGTGGGCTATGGTGGGGGCGGGGTAGCCATTATTTTGGAGGGTTTGGTGGAAGTTTTTAGTGTGTGATATTTTGTCAGCAGCAGAAGAGCATTTATTTTGTATTCGGGTAATTTCATTATGGGCATAACTTAATTTGGCTTTTGTGGGCAGGGCAGACTTATAGTGTATGAAAAGGTTTTTGCAGGCAGGTTTCCTATAGAAGTTAGTGTGTATAGAGCCATCTTCGGTGATGTTAAGGTTGAAATCAAGGAGAGAGAGTGAGCCGGACTCGTTTGGGTGTTCTATGGTGAATTGTATGTGGGGGTCGGTGTTGTTGAATGTGTTGAATATTTGTGTGGCTTCGTCTTGAGAGGATGTAAGGATTAGAATGTCATCTATATATCTGGAGAAGAATATATAGGAGAGGCAGGAGTTAAGTGCTCGTTGTTCTAACCGGTTCATGTAGGTGATGGCTAAGAGACCGGAAAGGCTAGAACCCATGGGGAGGCCGGAGATTTGTTTGAAAGTGTGCTGCTGAAAGGTAAAGTATGTGTTGTCGATGATGATGTATAAGAGATTGTGAATGTCAGTAGGTGTTAGTCCGAAGAGCTCTAGGTTGTCAGAGGAAGATATGTGGTCGGTGATGAGGTCTATGGCTGGGTGTGCGGGTATTGAGGTGTAGAGGGAGATTACGTCTAGGCTAAATATATAGTTGTTAGTTTGTAGTTGTTGGTGTTGGAGTGAGTGTAGTCTGCTAATTACTTGGTTGGAGCTGCTGACATGTGCGGGGAAGGTGGAGAGTAGTGGTTTGAGTAGTTGAGAGAGAAGCCAAGAGATTTTATAGAGTGGTCCTTCAATACTAGAGACTATAGGTCTAATTTGTGTGTGTGTGTTGGTCTTGTGTGTTTTAATGAGGTGGTAGAAGGTGGGAAGTCTGCTATTTTTGGTGGTGAAGTTGATTTTGTATTTTTTGGGGAGGTTACGTGTGAGACAGATTTGGGACCAGGTGTTGTTAATGGAGTTTTGGACTAATGTGGCTGAAATGTTGGGGGCGGGGGTGTATAGGTTGTTGTTGTTAAGATGTTCGAGAGCGAGTATGTTGTATGAGTCTTGAGAGATGATACAGAATTCCTTACCTTTATCAGAGGGTAAGTAAACTAGGTTTTTATTTTTCAGGTTTTCTAGGGTAAGGCGTTGGGATCTGGTGATGTTAGGGGTGATGTGGGGTTGTTCTTGTTGGAGTATATCAAGGATCCTCTGTTTTAATCTAGAAAGTTTTTGATCAAGTAGGTGGTTACTAGGTGGTGGGTGTAGTGGGTGGTCAAGCTGGTAGACAGGGAAGGAATTAGTAGTGTTGGTTGTATTATTAGGGATGTCTAGGGTAGGTTGATTAAATGCTGTGAGCCATTTGAGGTGATAAGCTGTTCTACAGAATTGAGTCTCGATCTTGAGTTTTGTGTGGTCGTTTAGCTTATGGGTGGTGATGAATTTGGGGCCAAGGCTGAGAAGCTCAGTCTCGGCAGTAGTAAGGGAGCCGGTGAGGTCAGTGACCATGGGGGGGCTAGTGAGGTGGTTGTTGGAGTTGTAGGTTCTGGTGGTACTAGTGTTCTTGGTGGTGTGAGGTTGAGAATATTTCTGGGAAAGCCAAGTGAATTTCCGTTTAAGTCGGTTTTTCTCGAGGTTGAAGCAATGGTGATAGGCATCATTGACAGCCGTAGATATGTTGTGTGTTGATTGTTCTGTGGGTGTGGATAGTGAGGAGTTGATCTCTGTGATGGTGTTGATGAGTTGATGAAGTTTACAATGGAGGTATTGGATAATTTTCTTGATACAATAGTTATGTATGAATTTTCTGGCTGGGTAAAGTATGGGTAGGTGGAGGCAGGCAGGTAGGTGGATGTTTTGTATAGTGTTGGGTGTTATGTTGTGCTTGAGGCATCTTTTGAGGAAGCGGATCTGGCAGCTGGCTTTGGCACGTTTCTCCGAGAGTCGGAATAATTCTCTGGCGTATGCAAACTGTGTCTGGCCTAGACGAAGTGTTAGTAGAGAATGGTAGTTTGCTTGAAGCATTGCTGGGTATAGTAGTAGTAAGTTTTTGAAAGGCTGTGGGCAATGCAATTCCGGGTAAGATGCAAGTTGAAAGGAAAGGAACAAAAACAATAAAAATAAATCGAAAACGATATAAGACTTATTATTTATTTTTCCTTTTTTTTCCTTTTTTTTTTTTTTTTATTTCCTTACATAACAGCAAGAGTGTTTTAGCTGTCCGGGTGATTAAAAATCACTATTTGATATTTCGGGAAAAGACATCCCTTTTTCAAAAATAATTAGACCAGAAGAAGAATAATATTTTATTCTTCTCCGACTGTGTAGAGAATAATACAAAACAAAATGGCTGCCAGATATAGACCGCAGCTAAAACAGTTTCACAGGGAATATAAATTAAGTTAAGTTTTATTTTAATATTATGTTAAATATATGATTGGTGTTTAGAATATTAGTGTAATGTTGGTTAGGTGTATGGTGTTCGATAAACTGTTATTTTTGATAATATATATATATCATTTTTTTATTTATTTATTTTTTTTTTTTATATTTGAATATTTACTTTGTTTTATCTTCGTATTTTTATTTTGTTTATCTTTCTATCGTAATTTAAGAATTTTAATATAAATTAAAGTAATTAGTCTCATATTTTAAATATTCTAGATCTATCTACTATTGATTTCGATTATCATCTATTAAAGAAGTGTTATTAATTACTAATTGTGAGTTTCGTCAAATTAGATTAACGAATTAACTTATTAACTTGATATATTTATCATAAGATAAAGGGGAGTAACTCTGGATTTTTAAAAATATTTTTTTATAATTAATTTTTTTTTTAATTTTTTTTTTTTTTTAATTTTTTTAAATTTTTTTTTTTTTTGGTGGAGATCTGTATAACAATATTAGTATATATATACAACATATATACACAAATGCATATATACATATATATATACATATCTATGTATTATTGTTTGTTTAATTGTTTATCTATATATATTCATCAATTTCTTTACATATTTGTTTGTTTGTTTTGTTTTTTTTGTTTGTTTTTTTTGTTTGTTTTTTTTTATTTTTTTTTATTTTTTTTATTTATTTATTTTTTATTATTATTATTTACTTGTTTAATTTATTTTATGAATTATTTATTTAATATTTGTATGTTATTTGTATACATTCTATATGTGTTTGGATTTATTAATTAATAATGCTAGGTTATGGAGTGACTTATTTTGGTGGGTTAGACGAGTATGCTGAATATGGTTTTTGGTTTGTGGTTCAAGTGTGTAAGGATGGAAGTTCATATGGGGAGGGGCCTGTTTGATTGTTTGGGTGTATGGTGAGTTTATTATGGGAGGTGAGTAATGGGTGAAGTGGTGGAAACGGACTCTGTTAAGTGTTAGATATGGGGGTTGGTTGGTGGATGGGGGGTAGATATTATAGAATGAAAGGTGAGTAGAGCTCGTGACGTTGATTGAGTGAGGGGTTTAATCTGGAGATGAGGATTGATTCTGTGATTCTAAGGTCACCGATGTTTCTGACAGACGCTAAGATGGAGACGTGAATATCGCGCTGAGTGTTTGAGCAAATCTCTATGTGTTTGTGGAAAGAGGATATACGGGTATTCAAGTGCTCCTTTATGCGCAAGTGTAGCGGTCTTGTAGTGTTGCCGATGTAAAATTTTTTGCATTTATTACACTGTAGTTTGTAAACACAGTTAGTGCGAAGGCACAGACCTGTGTTGGAGATAGGGCAATTGGCCAGGGAGCAGGGTTCGGGTGTGTGGTTAGTGTGTTTATTAGATAGATGTTGGCGTAAGGAGGTGCCAGTATGTGTTAGTTGTATGTTAAGGTTTTCCTTATGTATTGCCTTGCGGATGGAGGTGGTGATCTTATCGCTGAAGAAAGGGAGTTTTAAGAAGCATGTGTTAGCGAGGGTGCGGTGTCTACGTGTTTTGGGCTTATTTAGGTGGGCTATGGTGGGGGCGGGGTAGCCATTATTTTGGAGGGTTTGGTGGAAGTTTTTAGTGTGTGATATTTTGTCAGCAGCAGAAGAGCATTTATTTTGTATTCGGGTAATTTCATTATGGGCATAACTTAATTTGGCTTTTGTGGGCAGGGCAGACTTATAGTGTATGAAAAGGTTTTTGCAGGCAGGTTTCCTATAGAAGTTAGTGTGTATAGAGCCATCTTCGGTGATGTTAAGGTTGAAATCAAGGAGAGAGAGTGAGCCGGACTCGTTTGGGTGTTCTATGGTGAATTGTATGTGGGGGTCGGTGTTGTTGAATGTGTTGAATATTTGTGTGGCTTCGTCTTGAGAGGATGTAAGGATTAGAATGTCATCTATATATCTGGAGAAGAATATATAGGAGAGGCAGGAGTTAAGTGCTCGTTGTTCTAACCGGTTCATGTAGGTGATGGCTAAGAGACCGGAAAGGCTAGAACCCATGGGGAGGCCGGAGATTTGTTTGAAAGTGTGCTGCTGAAAGGTAAAGTATGTGTTGTCGATGATGATGTATAAGAGATGTGAGACTAATTACTTTAATTTATATTAAAATTCTTAAATTACGATAGAAAGATAAACAAAATAAAAATACGAAGATAAAACAAAGTAAATATTCAAATATAAAAAAAAAAAAATAAATAAATAAAAAAATGATATATATATATTATCAAAAATAACAGTTTATCGAACACCATACACCTAACCAACATTACACTAATATTCTAAACACCAATCATATATTTAACATAATATTAAAATAAAACTTAACTTAATTTATATTCCCTGTGAAACTGTTTTTGCTGCGGTCTATATCTGGCAGCCATTTTGTTTTGTATTATTCTCTACACAGTCGGAGAAGAATAAAATATTATTCTTCTTCTGGTCTAATTATTTTTGAAAAAGGGATGTCTTTTCCCGAAATATCAAATAGTGATTTTTAATCACCCGGACAGCTAAAACACTCTTGCTGTTATGTAAGGAAATAAAAAAAAAAAAAAAAGGAAAAAAAAGGAAAAATAAATAATAAGTCTTATATCGTTTTCGATTTATTTTTATTGTTTTTGTTCCTTTCCTTTCAACTTGCATCTTACCCGGAATTGCATTGCCCACAGCCTTTCAAAAACTTACTACTACTATACCCAGCAATGCTTCAAGCAAACTACCATTCTCTACTATATATATATATATATATATATATATATATATATATATATATATATATATATACATATACATATGTATATATATATATATATATATATATATATAGAGAGAGAGAGAGAGAGAGAGAGAGAGAGAGAGGGAGAGAGATAGAGCGCAACTATTCGAAATAAATTTGATATTTTGTTATGCTAATTCATTTCTGAAACAATAAAAGCATTAAATATTAGTAACACGAAACGGATAGTTATTTATGTGTTCTTTTAATGCGTCTGAGAGCTGGAGATCATGGATTGATGAATGGTTAGCGCCGAAATAATGGAATCTAGAGCCTTGCCCTTATGATGATTTGCACCGGATTAAAACATTAAAAGAAAACCTTAACTTTAGTTCAGTGATGCTTTAATACATATTCTGTATGATTTGACATGTAGAATTTCAATGTACATGAGGAAAAGTGGCTCCGTGACAAAGCGCAAAACAAGATTCGTAGAGAATTTGCGAGAAGTTGTAGCAAGATCTAATGCAGTCAGGTCAATTAAGCGTCTTAATAAAAAAGTAGTTAAAAAACGTTTGTTTATATGTAAATGCGGATATCTTTGCTGCAGTTCAGTGCTCTTTAAATACATTTTCCCGAGTGATTTCATCTGGAGATTTCTGACGCATATGTTGAAACAATAGCAAGAAATATAGTAACAGAATCTCTGACTGCCCGCAAAACAAGAGTATAACACGCCGAAGCAGAATCCTCGTGCGTCTTCACACAAGTCTCGCAAGAGCCGACTACTCATGATTACGACCCTTTACGTATGTCAAGAAACCCGTCAACATAGTCAACCACCCTATTTTACTGCTATTTCTCAGGACCCGTTTTGAAAGTGTCACAACCCATTATAAAAACATGTGTATGTCTTGTCAGAATAAACACCAGTTGTACAGAAAATCAATCATTCTAGGATTTACTTTTGGCGGCGGAATAAAATGATTGTATATACATTTTCGGTAGTCGTAGGGATGTTAAAATGATGGTTCTAACCTCAGAAAGATAAAGTTCTCTTCAACAGCAGATATCTAACACCTAGTGCGTAATCTTAGCTGTATAAAATCAAAATTACTGCCTAGGTTAATCAGTGTTTTTAAACAGTGTTTATCTGTAGACTTGCACATTATTTATTCATGCATGAAAATCAGTTTCTCCTATGAAAATATAAACACAATAAATGTTCTCATATTAAAAAAATATTATGCACTTCGAAGCTGCTAAGTTTCCGCTTTCGTATCCTTTGTCGGAACTATATATACTTCCAACTCTTTCGTTGAGTAGGGATAATTAGTATACATTTAAGTATAGGCTAGCACTTCTAATATTTAACTGGTTTAATTGTACTGATTATATTGTAAACTAGTATCACACGTTTTTTCAAAGTGAATTTAATTGGGTATTCAACAGATAACATTGAAAAAGGAAAGATAATTTGGTTTTGTCTTACAATGCTTAAGAATATGTTGAAGAGTAGATCGGTTAAATTGTTCATTAGTTGTATTTCTGTTGCGTTTTCAAATGACGATCAGCATTACTGTGTAAACATAAAATGATATATTATTATCGTAGCTGATATTGAACGAGTGGTCAGTATGCATGAGGAGGATGTACAAAAATTGAAAAAAGTGGTCTTCAGGAGCTTAATCATCACTCGATTGTCTATCTTCATTTTGACTAGATAATATCATGATTAAGGACATCCATGTGTCTACCTGTAAACCTTTTTGCTGGGATTTCGATGACGCTATTAGAACGGGCGTGTATTCAGCAGCGGCATACATCCCGCTGTATGAACCCTTATAGGGATTATATTTGCATGTGGTTTTGAAATAATCAACACATATTTTATTTCCGAAGAATTATGTTTCCGTCTTAGTCATCTGTTTTAATTATCCCCGTTTTATTTTGTCCGGACAAGTGTGCGTCTGTGTCAAGTGAGTTTTATTTCTGCTCAGTAATATTTCCGGTACACCTGACTCGAACTTCAACACATTTACATTGTTGATAGTTGATGTGTTAATTTTGTGTATCTGTGTGTCTATGTGTATCTATATATTCAACGGTATAGTTCGATACTAGTACCTTTAAAAAAGGGTTCAACCCATATTCGATATCTTACGTAGTGTCAGGCATTTATTTTTGTATTCATCATTCACAGAGCGAACACATAAGCGTGCCCTGCAATCTATTGTTCATGTATACTACTTTAATTCATTAATTACATTAATTTTGGTAGGGTATTGAGGTAGAAAATTAATTCTATCACAGAATATATGGCGTACACACACTACGAAATAGATTCTGTTGAAGGGAAACTTCGTAACTAGTTCAACAACTAAAAAAATAGAATACAGTGGATAAACATCATTGTAATGTGCCGTAATCGTCAAAACAAATCAAGAGATCTTACGATGTGCACAACTTAGATTATGGATAGCATGAGAGAGTTAGTCAAGGAAGGACCGAAACACTGTGGTCACGATTAGGATGAATAGCCTGCACTATTTTTTTATTGTCAAATTTTGATTGCAGCAAGCTGACACCAACTCTCACAATGAATACTCTATTAATGGAGTGGTTAAAAAAGAACGTTGACGACTATGCGATTATTTCAAAACTGGTTTTGAGTTAGTCGCTTATGGCCCAGAGATTAGCTTGAGTAGATTTTGTTCGCTACAACTATATTAAAGAGCTATCAATACATAGTGACCGAAACTATAACATCACATAATTTAACGATCAGGATTGGTCAAAACCGTACGGTTTCCGGCTTTTACGGGTGTCTCGACTATTTTGTTGCAATTCAAGAAATTGACAGCGCTGTATCAGAATCATTTGGATCACCCGAATGTTCTAGAATAAAGAAAAACGTTCAAGTAAGCTCATACTTTGATATCATGATTTAAGAAAAAATAACCAGTTATTTTTTCGATAGAGAACAACTCGTTCTTTGAAGGGTACACTTAAAGTGACACCTTAAAGATCAGTGTAAAGTACAAACAACAGTCAATTAAACTAGGTACCGTACGACGTTTTTTTGTCTCTAGGCTAGCGACATTTCGAGCATGAATAATACGTCTGTATCGAAATTAAGTAGGTGTAGAGGGACGACCTATCACTCTATTTATCTCTTTGTCTGTCTCTCTCCAGCTTACAAAAGTAACCAGTTTGCCCAATGTTTTCTGTGACTAATCTTCTCTATTTATAAACCGTTATTAAATAGTCACAAAATCGGAATCCAATTGGTGTTATTCACAGACAAATCACAACCTGGTTACCGGCGACGACAGGACTTTATAATGCTCAATATACACACCGATGCTTCGGATGTAAACAGTTATCTGCAAAGTAGCATATATATCTTGCGTGAAAATAATAAAACTGAAGTTAATCAATAGTTTGGCCCATGTTAAAGGAAGAACAAATGGTATTCACTAGTTTTTCTAAGACGAGTCATTAACAGTGAGATATTTTATTTACTTCCTTTCCAGGAGGTAAGCTACACGTTCAGGTGTAGTCTTGAAAAGCCGGCGCACAAGGATTCGCGTGCTTTGGCTTACAAAAGTGGGTCAGCAGTTCCGTCGGCATTACCAAGTATAGGCGCCTCGGACGATAAGCAATTATGTGGCCCCTTTCTAAAGTGAATGAAAAACCTGAGTGTTCACCTCCTGATAAGGAACAGCACCATACCTCAGCATGACAGCAAAAAAGTAATTGTCGGCGTGATGTCGCTTACGTATCCACGACTGGTAAGATCAGACCTACTTTAACTGTGACAGGAATCATTGGTAAAAATAGCAGTGTTTCATGATGTCTCTGCATATTGCTGACATTCCCGTTTCTTTCAATAACAGTGTACCTGAGTTTCAGTTATTGCACTTGCTGTAATTCATTGAGGTCTTGCAGTTAATGCTTTCTTTCGAATCCGAGGTTTCTCAGCGAGGTCTACATTATGCTTCGAGATTTTCATTGGCCTAAACCATGCACAGCGATTTGAGCGGTTCTAACAGATGTTAGTAAATGTTTATATTTTGCAGATTATAGTACTTTTGGTTATTATTATCAACTCACTAGGAGTGCTCACACCAACCATCATAAGTGGTTCCTCAGATCGTCAGTACTCTCAACCTTTTTTGATTATCATTAAAAATAAATTGCGTTATTGCAACAGCCGCTTTCCATTTATTTATTCACTGTGATGTAGGCTGCAATAAGCCCCCCACAAAGGTTCAATATGTTTTACGCTGCTCCAGTGCATAGCTAGTTAGTGTTCTCCCTCTTCGGTCCAGCTTGACCCTTCACGACTATTATATGTTGTATCAGCCGAGCCTCTTACCATAACTTTTTGAGAGAGGATTGGGCAAGTTTGTGAAATTACTTGCAATTTCACTTTTTACCGCGGTTTTTATAATTGATTTATTTTTATAGTCTCAATCTTCTATTTGCTCTCAATTTCTCCAAGTAATTTTTCCAGGTTTTCTGGGCTGTTCCTAGTGCTCTTACGTTTATTCATATCATGTTGACTTTTTTAACATCCTTTTTTAGTTCCGTCTATTTGCTTCGTGTTTCTGAATCTCTTAATTCTGAACCTGTGGTCTGGTAGGACGGCGACATCAACAATTTGGCATCATTATTTCTTCGTTTTTACTATTATGACATACGGTATCCTTGTTGGGATGAGTTAACCGTTTTCTGACTTCATCACACAGTCGTTTTTTTCTGTATTTGTTTTGGGGGCAAGTTAGCTGTACTTATTACTTATTATTTTTATTATAAATATCAGTATACTTTACTCACTACGAGTGGCCAACAAGTTATTGATTACTGATAACATGTGATGGTCTGTAGAATCTAAATAAGAACTACTCCATTTATATTTCCAGAACTTTCCTTATCTCTCAATAACGTCGCAAATGTTTGACCTTATTGAACATCCGCTTACAATTGATATTTTACTGGAAAGGTCCGTTAGCTTTTGTTTGAACATAGGTGACATACAATCTACTTGAAAATCAAGTAATTTCTGTTCAGTCTAAATAAAGCTCAAATTGTTATTTTCCATATGAAGTCTGTCCATCATCTTTAATCTTTCATTAAACATATGTGTGTGTGTTTTTGTGTAGTTGAGCTAAGAGTATTGGATTCGCAAAATATTAATTCCATATTGTTTGTTATATTTCTATTTTAACTAAGCTGTTGGTAGACAGTTTCATCTTGTTATACTTATTATGATTAATCACTAGGTGTTGTCATGGTAATCATCATCAGTGAGTGCTCACCGAAAACAACCGGTGGTGTACCTTGGAGTTTGAGTAGATACACCCCTCGCCAGATTTCAAGTACGCCCCACCTCTTTTCCATACCCACCGCAAATAATATTGCGGTATCAAAACAGCCGCCTACTATTGATTTCTCGCTGGCAAAAAGCATAGGCTCTTCTGGAATGTGGATGACAATAAGCCTCCCCATGTTTCCAGCAGTTTCCGCACTCTTCAAATAGACGTCTGGTTAGTGGTCTCTCTCCTTCTGCCTTATTTACTCCGTTACCCTTTCCGACTATTGTTTTGCTTTATATATAGTAGCTGCCATGTGGCTCGTTACCATTCGAAACATATGCGAGCTTGTTTTCGCTTTCAACGCCTTTCCTATATATTGCAGCTGTTTTGTTTATCGCCGTCCCTTGTATGGTAGCAGTGATCTCTTTGATTACAATTTCTCCAAGTCTTTTCTCCAGTTTTTTGGGGGAATTTTCTTAGTGATCTCATGCGTATTATTTTGACTTTCTTTATGTTCCATATATATTTCTGTTCTCTAGCAAGTTCCGTGTATTTGCTTTGTTTTTCCGTCTTCTTGATTTTCACTATGTAGCGTTCTGGAACGGTGACATCTACGATTAGGCAAGATTTTATCGTCTTGTTGATTATTATAACATCCGATCTCCTCGCTTGTATGACTGTATCTTTTTGTACATACATTGCACTGAAGATTTTTTTACATTGTCAGTACTGTCTCTGATTGATATTTTTCACTTGTCTACATGTTTTAGATGCAATCATCTGCACAGTCCACAGTGTGCTGCTTTGCCAACACACTCATGTCTGTTCTTGTATTCTGTTTAGGGTTGTTTGCTGCATTGCTCTATTATATGATTTACTGTTTCGTCTATTTTTCCACACATTCTTTATTTACTCCTTTACTGAGTTTTATCTATTTTACCTTTAATGTAGTTTGCCCTAATAGCATTGTTCTGTGAAGCCGCCAGTAAAGATTACGTTTCTCTGTTCAAGTGTCATTTTCGTAGCCATGCACAGCTATTTTCATTGGATTATTCTATTGTTAGTCTTATAAAGCATCAATGTAGTTGTTTGTTTTCCCACTTTTCTTTTGTGGTATTTTTTTCAGATGTTGCTGCATTCCAAGTCGTTCATTAGCGCGGTGTCTTTTGCAGCATTCATTAGCCTTTCTGTGTTATTCGTTATAACTTTATCCAGCTCTTTTTGTGTATTTCCACACAATAGTCTATACTTACCAGTACTCTCCTCTCTTCTTTTAATATAGAGTATGTCCTTGTCGTGTGCTGGTGTTGTGCATGGTCAGAAATCTTCTAGGCCTCTGATCAAGTTGACTAAGTATTTATTTTCGAGCACGACATAAACATTTTTGAGTTCGAAATTATAAATTGTAAGTCAAATCGGCCGCGATGTTATAAGAATTACATCTATGATGACAGCAGGAGTCATACACATGTGAATAATCTAGTCAGTGTAAAATATTGGCCATCGTTACGTGTGTGTCTATAGTTGACAGCGCGATAAAAATGAAATGAAAATTAAAAAAAGAAAAGAAAAAAGTAAAATATATGCACCAGCTGCGTTGTATGTTACATGACAGTGTTTGTATATTAATTAAAATCAGACAAGCTGTATTTTAAATATGACAATTGGTATCTCTAAATTGTCACCCACGTACTACTGACCAGTAAACCTTTGTGTAAGCCATCCTTGTAATTTATCCCTTTTTTATTGGACTATTTAATGCTCCAATGTGTACCTAGCCTTTTCAAAGTCCTGAGGATTGAACGCTGGTGGTCGTTTCTTTCCAGGCTTGTTTCGTCTTGAAGTAATTCAACTTTTCTCCATTCGTTTTTCTTAGTTGTGTACATCAAGTGGCTTCATGCTTTATCTGGAGGGATTTCCACTAAATAATACTTTAGATAATGAGAGACCCTTTTTCGAAGAAAGTTGCCAATATGACAACTGGCTAGGAAAAAAGTATAGCAACTGTTTTTTTTTTAAATCCTAGGTCAGTGAAGGGGGCAATACTTACAGACTGAAGCAATTTTATTTTTCTAAATTGGTGTCTCAATCCAGAGTGCCGCATTATTAGGCACTGTATTTTAACCAACCTATAGCGATCTGATTGCTTAATACGCTCTAATAGAGAACAACATAAATATTGAAACTATTATATAAAGAAAATATAGCGATAGCTAATCTATACAGATTATTCCTTGCTAGTTTACTCATAGCTAAGATACTACTATGTATTAATCATATTTAAGTCAGTATTATTTAATAATTAAGCGCACAGAATACAATAGGATTTTATTTGAAGACAGTTGATTTTATAATTCTCCACATCTCTGCTAATGTTGACCACGGACCCATTCTCTTATCACTTGTTAACACTTTGTTCCTAACATGCTGCGAAGAGAAGAATTTCTATTCAAGCAACATTAACATCGCAAATTGCTGGCGTATGTGAAATATTTATGACTCTGCTAATGACCAGTGCCATCCTGCATATCATTCCGTGCGTTAACCGACATATTTCCCCGTGAGTGACCAAAAATTGCGTCGGTATTTTACTGTCTGAGCCGTTCACACGTTTCATTTGGTCGTTCGCCTTTCGTCAGATAAGAGTAGTCATAACTTCCAATTGTTGGCCGAGTGGAAACATATGATGGATACACTGTAGGTACAAATGTGACTCAATAAATTGGTAGACGGATTGATGCATGACCCTTTGTCAATATGTGTGAAGACAAAGTTAATTGGGCGTACAAGGAAGCCAAAGGATAGAGAAGTCGAATAGACTCGAAACGAAACCGGAAAAGTCAAATTGGTAATATAAGTTGAAAGTAGTATATAGTTATACAGGTCGTACATGCCCCCACCACTTTAAGACTGTCACAGCAAGAAACCACATTGTTACAGTCACAACAAATAACTTTCTTCTTTCTCTCCGGTGTTAATATCTCTCTGTCTATCTGTCTTTCTCGTTCTGTCTGTTTCCATTCAAACAACTAAACGAAACTTCCATGAAAAAATGTGTTCCCCATGAACATTTGATCTTTGGAATAAAACACCAGTAAACTACTTCCAGACTGACTATAAAATGGTTGTCTTCAAGTGTTATATAAATAAATACTTCTTGATCCGTCCTTAAATAATAAATTCCTCTTAAGTAATTTTCTACCTATTGCAGCCATTGGTGGTGTTCATCTTTAGACACACAATCTCTTAAATGTTAATTTTCGATTGGTCCACAGTATCCCATTAGTATTAACACGCTGACTTATTAGCATAAAATATTCATACCCGACGTGTTAGATCGATTATCCTTTTTTCACTTTGTATAACTCTTACTTCGTTTGTTAAATTGATAACTTTACACAGGTTTTAAAACGTAAACTGTAATTATTCCGGTATCTGTTAATTATTAGATTTTTAAATAAACAACATTGTTATAAAACTATAACCAATTTCGCTAAAATAATCAAGGGAGGGGCGAGGGCGTTCTATCCCTTAATGGACTTCAAAAGTGGCCTATGCTGGAAATCTCATTTCTTTGATCAATCATAACTCAAAAACCAATAAACCAAATTAGTTAAAATGTGCACAACATTTTTATTTGATAGGTTATATAAGTGTGTAGAATTTCAGAATAATTAACCAAGGCAACCCAGAGATACAGAAAGTTCAATCATCAAATCATGTTATCTGTGTGTACGTGCATACGTACGTACGTATGTACGTACGTACGTACGTACGTACATGCGTATGTGCCACCCTGTATATCATCAACTATTTGATGGATTCAGCTTATTTTTGGCAAATATAGAGGTTCTAGTGTCTAGTTGATGGCATTTTAATTTCAGTTTACCATACAACTTAGGTTTCCAGAAAATTCTAAAAACACTTAAAAATTACCATTGTATTGAGGCATAGCCTTTACAAAAGTAATAACATTCCATGAGAAATTCCAGTATACTGAAATCATATGCCCTAAATAGGGTTAAGATGAAAATTCATATACACTAAATGTACAAAAGCAAGGAAATTCTCACATGTTTACACTGTTATTGTCATTAATGGTATGCGAACACAACAGGGCTATGTATTTTACTGGTAGGAATTTTTCTACAGCGCACCTCACACACTTCATCCACTCATGCATAGAGATTTATACTGTAGTGATGTGATAATGACATGGTTTGGTTTATATGTAGTCATAGCCTTTATTAATGACAATAAAAGTGTAAACATTAGGGAATGTCCTCGCTTTTGTGTATACGAATGTTCATCTTAACCTTATTAAGGGCATATGATTTCAGTATACTGGCATTTATCATGAGATATTATTTGAAGTTCTATTGGTTAAATGTCCATGCTAATTGTATGGGAAAGTTTATTTGCCACAAATAGTTTCACTATAAATGGAGACAACGCTGACCAGAAGAAAACAACATAACGTGATTGTGTCTCAAAAATGAATAAATTGTTGGTTGACGTCGAGTAAATGACCCTAACAAAATTAGTGGAGTGTCAAAATAAAATAATCGTTGAGTGGAACAAACTGTTGAATGTTAGCGACAGAAAGAAATACGCTGTCGCCGCATAAACCCTCCTGGCGGTGTGGCTATATAGATACTGTTGTCCCACGTTAGTCGTTTACATAGGATAATAAAATGTTATTCTTATAATAACTCCTCGGAACTATTATTGCCACTTTTTTGGTGATTTAGCCCCAAGGCGAATTTATGTGCGTGTTCCTTACCAACCACACTTCTTCACCGCCTTCGGCCATAAAGGAATGCCATTATATGTACATATTACAGATGTGCCCTATTGCCTATGGACAGTAGAATCATTACATATTTACTATATCATTATATGTTATTATATGTTATTATATGGAGTTACCTTCGAAAATGTTCAATACATTAGTCTGGTAAAAATTTGAATACAAAACTGGCTTTTCATTCGACTGTTTTAATGTTCCAAACTATAAAGAACATCGAAAGGGTAAGAACAACTATTGATTGTTTTTTACTTTGTTCAAAAAACGCTAAAGTCGCTGACTTGTTAAAGAATGAACTCAGATAAATTCTGATTGATTACATTCAAGGAAAAAAGTTTTTCCAAATAAGATGCGAACATTAAGTTTAATGTTACGTTTTTCCATTTTGTTATTTAAATAAACATTCGATTAGTTCAAAATCTAATAATAATAATAATAATTATGTCTACACGAGAAATGCAACTACGAACAGCATGACATAAGTCTATTAATGTAGAGATCAACACATATTATGCATAATCCTTGACTTATATATCCATCTGTTTTTCCTCATATTCCGTAAATATCCAACTTTAAATAGAATTGTAAACATGAAATATCACGTAGCCATACATCAAACAGTATGCTCTATGAATAATACATTTTTATTTTATTTTTTTTATTGATATAATAATACACAATTAATATAATGATACGGATTTCGTGCTCGGACGTACATTATGAACCTCCACCATTTTTTTTATTAAAGATAGGATAGGTTGATCGATTAAAATGTAAAGCGAAAGTGTATTTTTTGTTAAATTAAATTGTGTATAATTTTGATTATTCGGACTACTGTTCTCATCTTAAGTGTTATTCTAACGACGTTTCTGCCGCCATAACTTTCGGCCTTCTTCAGCTGTATCTTATCGTTCTCGGGCATATTTCTGTCGGACTCTGGTATCTTGACGGAATTTCGAACATAATTCTTTATTTAATCGACGTGGGTAGCATGCTGTCGTCCCGTAAGCGCTGACTGGGAGAAGGCATCAGCAATGAATAGAATAGAAAATAAGTCACAAAATTTACAAGGGTTTTAGAGATAAACCTCCATGAAATATATATATATATATATATATATATATATATATATATATATATATATATATATATATATATATATATATATATGAATTGATGAAGGATCCATGTGTTTGACTAACGTTTTCGATTCTCTCCGGAATCATCTTCAGGTCTTTTATGGCAAAAATGAATAAAAAGCAAGTGAAAGAATGGAATTTCTTAAAAAATACGCCATTCTTTCACTTGCTTTTTATTCATTTTTGCCATAAAAGACCTGAAGATGATTCCGGAGAGAATCGAAAACGTTAGTCAAACACATGGATCCTTCATCAATTCATTCCATCTACACGTCAAAAAGATCATTCGACGAATGGAAAAAATAAAAAAAGGAATCACTAAACAGAAGATTTCTGTCGTCTTTAATAAAACATGCCTTAATGAAAAAATGCTGCCTAAATACACACAATATATATATATATATATATATATATATATATATATATATATATGTTAGATACTACAATACAGAAGAATACAACTGTGCAATGTCAACTGGTCCCGCTTGTTGATATTTATTAGGTTTTTTGACAAATTCTATATAGTTACGAATTATACTAGATTTCTTCAATATTTGCACATCGTATGTGTGTGTATACATTAGGGATTAATCACATCTTATAAATCTACGGTTCTTGTTCTTTATTGACACCATTTACTTAACGGTGTTACTTTATTACTTTGCGTGTGTGTTACTACTACTGCTTTATTATCTACTTTTGTATCCTTCATTTACGTAATTTATGTAATTTTGTCAAGAATACATTTCCTACTTACTCTTATCATACCACCAGTAGTCCATTTATTCTGCTTCCCCTACAATACATCTACCGCCTATTTGCCCACGACACTGCTCATCTCATGCGGCTTTTCTTTTTAAAACATTTAATATGTAAACGAGCACTGCATTAATAAAGCCATATTGTTATTAATTTGACCATCTTTACATAAGTTCTTAAAAATTGAGGATCTCAAATTTCAGTTGAGAAAAAGCAGACTAAATGTTTTCTGTCACGACAGTAACGTTTTCGGTGGTCAGATTCCTCGTTAGAATTACTATTTCTATTCCAATTAATCTTTTAAAAGTTCTTGCCCATCAATCTTACTGCTAACTCTTTTACTTTTATTGATTTAGACTTTTCAAGACGCGATCTGTCGAATACTTGATAAAGTTTCGCTTTATTTTATATTGTATAACATTAAACGATATTATTACAATACCAATTGCATTGTTAATACCCGTTTGACCGAGATGGGGTGCTACTTATTCTCTATTATCGTCGGGACTCGGGAAACCTTTGCTTGTCGGCTCAAGTGACACGTGATTCGGACACTCCCGGTCAGTCGACCGGACTTTTCTGAAATATGTCTAGCGATATAATTTTAAAATAAAAACAAAAATGTTCAGTCGTTTTTGAATCTGACTATGGACTTATAAAATATTTGGTAAAATGTATTCACCATTTTAAAGGCAAATTGGATCATTCGTTGATGTATTTACTTTTTTATTGTGATTATGTCTGGTGGTATTTAATTATTTTAAAATATAAATGTACGTAACAAAAAGTAGGGAAACATTTTTCACACTTAAAGAACATTGTTTTGCAAGTATAATCGTTAGTAAGTTTTACATGTAATCGTAGGAATTGGTTAAAAGTTAACAATAATATGTTGCAGTCAGTGTGAACGAGCTATGCCCATAAATGTCCTCATTTAACTAAAATGTACATGATTCTAACAAAATAATATTAGTAGCCATTTTTATAGGTATAATATATACGAGTGAACCAATAAGTGTCACAAATAAAAATGTCATTTTTTCCGTTTTTATTTCACATATTAAATTGTTATCGTTGGGTATTTCCATATGATTAATATTTTTATAGAAAAATCGTCGTATACATATATATACTTTTGATAAGACTTCAGACTTTCTCTTCCAGTCTAGTTGTTAGAATCTGATTATAGGGAAGTGGATACTAGATTATATTTCCTTATCTTTATTTTTAATTGTATTATAAGTATTAGTCCCCAGTTGGCAGCATCTGTACTCAGCAGTGTTTTTAGCTAATCGCAGAAGCGAAAATACTGACTACGAATTCCAGCGCGTACTATAAAACAACAAACACACACCCTTCTTTCTCTTTACCTGTGTTAATTTAACAGTCGCAACATAGGTAAATGCCCCTTAGTAAATAACCTATGAATGTATTTGCGGACGGGATAGGCAGCCACAATAAGATACTTTTATCAACTGCTAACCACTACGCCTACCGAAGGGCACAACCACACGTCGCACACCGAACTCACATACACATTTTAGAGGAATATATTGTCTCACTAACTAAACATACACGCTAATATACACACATATGATTATGTCTATCCTATGTACGCACACGTTAAT
>OY744535.1:78872140-78919640 GCA_963556195.1 Sepiola atlantica
TTTTGAAGTCCAATGTCAACAAATATATGTCATGTCAAAGTATCAATTAATAATAGTTATGAATACTTTCATATTTCTGTTCTATAATATGAATAACAATGTAACTTTACCCTATTCTCGTTACGGTGCCTGTAAAAGATGATAACGCACGTACAACCACTAAGTATAATAACATATAATTCTATTCATAAGACATTTCGTAAATAAAATCCTAGGTACATAAAGCAATGAGTTTATTAACTTAAGCTACTTTACAATTCGATGCTGTAGGATTTAACACCTCTTTAAGTAACACAATAATGTGTTCTGTTATCCTTACGGTGCATTCTCCTCTATCTTTAAGGTGAGTCGACTTCGTTCGAATCTCCCATACTTTTAGTTGCTGTCACTTACTTAGCAATAACCAGTTTTACAAACATTATCATGCAAAGAAGCATAACTGAATAAATGTGTTTTTTAAAAGTCTAAATAAGTGATTTTATTTATTATTCAGGGCATATATATTAACTTATAAAAACACACCCACTTCATCCGCAAGCTAGAGGAGGAAGTAGCAATATAAAACACAACCGTACGCTCTGGTGGCACATACGATAGAAAGTGATTAGTGCTACTAATTTGACATAGCCGTTCACCGGCTCTCCGTGGCTGTGAAGTCGCAGCAGGGACACGTATACTTCCTTGAATTCTCAATAGGAAAGCACTTATCTACATAACTTACAGGTGCGTGGCAATTTATAATATAGACAATATTATAACACACCCATCTGTAATAATGCGACACTGACAGTTGCCAATGAAAAAATGTAGACACTTCTTTAGAATTGCTGCTAATATAGTGCCATAATGATTTCGGCGTACTTCGATTTACATAAAAAATAATTTGCGCTAAAACTAGCACGACACGCAATGTGTGTATGTATTGCAATATTGCCAGTTACCTTCTACAAATAAGGTTTGCTAGAAAACTCTTTCTGTACGCAGTGGATAATGTACCAAATGTAAGCCTTGCAAATAAGTAGTTAGCACACCTTTGCATGGGGAAATATTGTTTTCGAATGCTACGATCGGGGTGTAATGCCATTCAGAATGCGAGGCTTAGATCTAGTGGTATCAGGAGAAGATTAAATCTGGGCAGTATAGGAGGATTTGTTCCGCACTACAGGCCACGTCGAAATAACTTATGTAAGTGTTTGGGTTTAAAACGCGTAAAACAGTATAAGTAGTAGGGTGAGTTCACATAGGAAGACCAAGGAAACAATGGGAGAACGTGTAAAATATACGGTGGTGAAAGACGAATGAGTGAAGTTCTGGCCTAAGATAAGTGAGTTTGAAGCTGGCCAACATATTCCAGCATGCAAACCGAAGGTTAAACCAAGAAGACAACGACGACGACGACGACGACGACGATGATGATGATGATGATGATGATGATGATGATGATGATGATGATGATGATGATTACTTAATAGTCCAACCCTATATTACAATAATGTATTATCATGTATTCGATTTCAGTAGTTCTAGTGACGCGATTGCAGAAAGCACCAATCTTGGTTTATTTAATTTATTCATTTCGCAAACACATTTCATACGTACAATTCAAGCTTGTCCCAGTTGATATACATTCGTCAAAAATATTTCTATAACTTGATCGATGTCGTCACTGCGCACGTGATACTTATTGCCACTTTGACAGTCCACTCACTTGTCGAACATAAACTGCTGACCGCGACGGACAACCACGTGCAACTGTTGTCCTTGACCGATGTAAAACCACATCCGAATACAGGACTTGTATACGAAAATGTTACTCTCGTATTTATTGATGTGTGCTTTACTCTGTTCAATGAACACTCGGAATGTCTGAGTCGGCATAAACGTGTCTAGATGTTGAGAGAGTATAGATCTTCTTGACATAGAATCCAAAGTTGACAAATGTATGTCCATGTAACTCGATTAACAACAGAGCGTATAGTACTACCACTGTCGAAACGCAAAGCTATTTTTTATATCAATGGGCACAACCCAACACAAAGTTGTTCTGTTTACAAATAAACGATATTAGAAAAATACAAATAATAAACAAATACGAAAGCTTAGGTTAATGTTTATTGGGAGATAAGAAATACATAAACCCAACTAAACAAATAACAAAAACTAGGTTAGTCGTTTTCGTTTCATGACACCTTAGCGACTAATTTCATTTTTTATGCATTTGTAATTTCCGTTGCTGGTTTCTTTGTAGATTTTATTAGATGAGATAAAAACTATCTTCCTTGAGTTCGTTTATATCACAGCCTCTATTAAATCAAAACATAAAAACACATATCACCAAGATGCGTTTATTGCTTTGCGTGTTTACATATAAATATACGACTTATTCCACCGTGTAAAACATTAACAATAACAACCAGTATTATGTATTCAACTGCTAAGACGTGCCTTTATTCAATAGTCTTCTTTTTCTTTCGTGTGAATCATATGATTCTCGTGCTGGCATTACTTTCCCCGATATTTTTCTAGTTAAAAATCTTTATGGAAATACATCGTGTACCCACGGGAAGGACCACGATAAGGTTGCCAACATCCCTAATTGAAAGTGGGACTGTGGAACTGACTGGATTCGAACTTGGAACACCCAAGTCTTCAGTCCGTGTCGTTATCCAGTAAACACCGTCACTTCCCATTACCAATAGCTATTTCCATGAACACAATTTAATTCTGGGTATATGAAATATGTGGAAGACATTAAATACTTGTATAGCATTCGTCTTATGCAATAATGTATATGCTATTCATCATATTATATTCTATAATAATATTGTTCATCATCAAACACAAACTCATTATCACCAATCCCGCACACGATGTTAGCCTTAGTGTTTCATATTGATAACATAAGATAAATCTTAAGCGTGATACAAAGACAAGACGACGGATGTAGGACCTTAACTTGTATTACATATGTGTGGACAAATATAAAAGAATAATATTCGAAACGAAAGCGTAATAGACAGACGAAACGGGTAGTTGAAACTTCAGTGTAGGACATAGACAAAATCTTATTCAGAAATTTACTGACTCTGAGAAAGTACGGTTTTCGTTAAAACTAAAAAGTGACAAATGCAGCGAGTATTCTACGGAAAAACCAAGTGTCTTACACTACTGAAAACTGAAGAATGACAAATCAATCGCAATTCTACTTTAAAATAGACACGTAAGAAATCAAAATGAAATCTATTTCAAAGTGAGTTGTGAAAAACTAAGTAACATTTTCAAACTGACACTTGCCGGAGCAGCAAACATTCTATTTCAGACTGACACGTGACTGACCAACGAATATTCTATTCCAATCTGACGGATGTCAGACATATGTATATTCTATTCAAAACTGATGCGTGATAGATCAACGAATCTACTATTCAAAACTTACGTGTGAATATTAGTGAAATGAGTTTTCAAACCGATAGGTTAAAGACCAACAAACCATAGATGCTATTAAAATCTGACACGGTTAAGACTAAACGAACTTCTATCAAAACTGCCCTGTGACAGATAAACGAACAGTATATTTCAAACCGACGTGTGCCAGAACAACAAATATTATATTGTAATCAGACGCGAGACAGACAAAAATAATGTTCTGTACAAAAATGAAGCGTGACATCCCAACGAACATTATATTTCTCACTGACATGTAACAAAAAAACGAATATTTTATTAAAAATGACACGTGATATATCAACGAACATAGTATGTCGCATTAACCCGTTGCATAACAGGAAACATTTTATTCTAAACTGACGCGAGGCAGACCAACGAAAACTCTATTTAAAACTGACGCGTGACATATCGAATAACATTATATTTAAAAGCTGAATCATGAAAACCCAACAGACATTATTTTAAACTGAAGCCCTGCCGATGAAACTATGCAAAGAACCAGATTGGACGGATCTAAAAAGAGGCGCACCCATTCAATCAACACCTTTAGCGATGAAAATGTTACTCAAACGTTACATACCAACACACATCATATTCCGAAATAAAGCGTGACAGAATCAATATAATGTTCTAGAAATAACTGGATAAATCTAACATCATATACATAATCTTTATTTTATGAAAATACAGACTACTATTGATCGTTTCTCCTTCAAAATAATTTGTTTGATGTAACCCCCGACATTCTTTAGGTGTACCTTTTCGAACTTTAGACGCTTTACAGTATAGAGTTTTGATTTGAGAATTTCGTATAGGTTTCAGAGTTCGATATTATCATAGCGACGGTCAAAGTTTGAATAGATGTACATGCATATGATCGGAGGTAACATGATCTTAAAATTGACGTGAATAACAACGAAAATGAGAAGAGTAATCAAAATCATCAATTAGAGTACTGTCAATTTTTAAAGGGCCTGTCGTGATTCAGAGTCCAGCAGGAACCCCGGTTATTACCAGTACGTACACACATATGATTACCGGTGTGAGAATTTTAAGTGAGTAAGAATTATAATAATAGAATGACTAAATGTTATCATGTGGTGCGTGTGCCCCCATAGATAAGCTACCAAGAAGTAAAACTTTCACAGCAAATACTACATGACTATCGTTCCTACAAAAAACGTTCAATTCTACCTTTGTGTACGTAAGACTAAAGACTTGAATGAGCAGATCTTCTTTGTAATATTTCAATAATTCAGACTACTGATCTCACCTTGCATGCTATTCTCACAACGTTTCGGTCGATGTAAACGTAGGTGCAACGTGTCCCACTCGATAATCTTTATGTCGAACTTGGACATTTGTATGGAATTTTAAACGAAATCCTTCTTTTATACAGTAGCTTGGTTCGTAATGGTATTGTTCGTATCGTCTATATTGACGATTTTACACTGGCACTTAGAACTGAGCAATGCTCACAAAACGAAAGTAAGCTAACATGGGTAAATTAAATAAAAGGGTTACGTTCGACATCTCACCTAGATTCTCGAGTTCGACATACACATATCGACGTTCGGCAAGATGAACCCGAAGAATGTCGGAGGTTACATCGGGCGAAACGTCGTGAGAAAAAAATCCAAGATCGGGACAGTAGTCTGAATAATCCAAATGATACAACTTTTCAAAAGTCACCAAGAAAAGTTGAAAAGCAAGGTTTTTTTTTCTAAAATTTTTTAAAGTGTTAGATGCAATTACATTCCTGTAAGATCTTCTGCTTACCTTCTGTATAGTTGTTTGCGTAGTATTGCATTTACACACATCTCTGTCTACCACCAACATTTACTCTCATAAGCTGCCCGTTGCCGCAATCATCACAATCATGAACACATTCATGCGACCTCCAATGATTGATTTTAGTAAATGTATTTAAGTATAGGCATAGACAGATGGTGTTGTTTCTTGCACTCGAGAGAGAGAGAGATAGACAAGAGATTGAGTGAGAGAGAGAGAGTATATATATATATATATATATATATAATTTGCTACTGCGTGCTGCCCACTGTCGCTAGGCAACGGATCCGCTTTTCTACGTCCTCATCTCTTGTTCGTGAGGAACAGGAGGCCAGAAAAAGCCACGAACAGAAATTATATAATTTACGATTTCACTTTTAAGGGCGCTTTCTATCCTTATGGGGTGCCTTCTCCTTGCCGTTCTCACTATCTAACATCACCACGGGACTGCTTCGTATCTGAATACAAGAAAGTTATGTTCAATTTAATCGTCAACAAACACTTGTTCAGCCATCCTCTTATGTAATCAAAGTGCCGCTTTTGTATTTATTGTGTTAACCCTACTTATAGTATTTTATTATCAAAGTGATACTCTCATTAACAGTTATCCTTGCGTGGAATGTTGATCTTGATAAATATAACTGTATTAGTATAACATCAATAGCGGCTTTAACAAAGGATATGAGGTCAAATCTGCCCAATAAACAGTAGTAACACATTTTATATTAGTATGCCAGCATTCCTATTGTAACAAATATGAAGTTGAAGTAACTGTCATATCTTTCTCTATTAAATGTATTTACGTATGAATGTATGGGTGTATGCGTGTGTGACATGTGTGTGTTCCCTAGAAAAATGTTATACGAATCTTCATTGACTCTGAAAGTGTATTCTTATGTATAATTTAACGAGGAGACACGGGATTTCTAATTTCAGACTAAACGCTATGAAGTTATTCCTCCTTAAAAGTAAAGTGTAAAATTATTTTCATAACATTTTGTGTAAAAGTAAGTAGAAGTGTTCCAGAATGTCTAAGTTGTCTTAAAGGAAGTGTGGGAGACGGACTTCATTTAAAACTGTAAAATATCATATGTTAATGAAATTTTAAGCATATGTATAATTTATTTTTAAAAACAATGAAAGTAGTTCAGAATCTGTACGTTACATTCTATGTGCCGAATAATTACATGCGTTTTCGTCTTAAAACGTAAATTCGTATCATATAATGAAATGCAATGCATATGCATGATACATACATTAAGAGTGTTGTCCAACAGTTCTACTTATTTATACGACATTATAGGGGAGATATATGAGAGGAGATTTTAGTAAATGTAAAGCAATTAATATGATGTTCTGAGCATAATGAAAAACAACATTGAAGTGATTCTCATTCAATACCGAGCAACGTCGTCTCCCTGTTAATACATTATAATAAGTATTGAAAAATATAGCGCATAGAAACCTTTTGATCTACTTAATACAAAATAAAAATGCACATGTGCAGAAATATCTAATAAAATGTTAATATAATGGTAACGGCTCTTCCATATAGGAATAAATACATTTATTTATTTTTTTAGTTAAAACAATTAAAATCCAAAATGTTGTTTTGTTGTATTCTCGAAAGATTAAAAGTTCAAACATTAAAAATAAATAAAAAATAAATGTCAAGAACAAAATATATACTTACGTGTGGTAATCGATGACATTTCTATCGAAAATCACTTAAAAGCTTAATTAATGCAAGGATAAAAATGGCACTATTTACTTAGTGTGAATGTCAAAGACCGAAGAAATATGTGGAAAGAAACTATGGCATTAGGCCACACTAATGGAACAATACGCATCCCTGACGTCAAGATCGGAAAAGGAATCTGCCAAGGAGATAGCTTATCTCCTCTACTCTTTTGCATGTCAATTGACCAACTAAGCAAATTACTAAACAAAAGCCAGAGTGCCTACAATCTGAGCCAGGGCCGCAAACAAGATCTAAACAAAAGATTCAACCACTTGCTCTTGATGGATGACGTCAAGCTATATGATAGTTCAGATGCTTATAGGTTGTACATACTTTTTCCAAATATATTAGAATAAAGTTCGGCCTGGGCAAATGTGCCAAGTGCTCCCTAATAGCTGGGAAGAAGATCCAAACGGAAAACATACAGCTTGATGAAGATACTGACATCAAAGACCTTGAAGAACAGGAACAATACCAACATCTTGGCATAGAAAAAAAACGATTCAATTTAACATGCCAAGATGAGATAAAAGATTGACAGAGAATATATACGCCGTGTTAGAAACATTTGCGACAGCAAACAAACAAAAACAAAGTAACTGCATTAACCAATTAGCTATGCCAGTGCTAACATAAGGCTTTGGAAATATTGATTAGCCACAGAAGGACACTAATAGATTATACACTAAAACGGGAAAAATGTTGACAATGTACAGAGTAGTGTACAGGAACCATTGTTTACCAAGGCTGTATCTGTCAAAAGGAACAGGGGGTATGGGTTTCTCAGAGATTGCCTATTAACATCGAGCCAGTATTGTTAGAACCGGCCAACATGTTATCAGCTCCCGAAACCCCAACCTTATGATGTTATGCAAACATCAAGAAACCAGAGGAAGCAAAACAACCGATATCACAAAACTAACCAAACATTTTGAGCAGGACTGTCTTACAAATGAGGAAGAAACAGACAACAATTCTGCCAAAGAAATAACCCGCAAACCTGCCAGAAGTACACCAATACCTTCCATTCCAGAAAATTGGTAGAATCGGCCAACCAACAACGTGCTAAGTAGTTTCTAGGTGAATTTTCCCAGTAATATATAGATACGGAAGGCTCTGTAAACTGGCTGAAAAGAGGATATCTCCACTATGATCAGGACATAATGATAATGGCTGCTCAAGATCAGTGCTTGATGACCAATGCTTTTAAAAAGATGAGTGGTCTCAGCAACAATAACACACGCAGGTTCTGCCACACAGAAGTAAACAGTGTGAGCAACCTGACATCCAGTTGTAAGGTTCTCCTAGAGGATGGCTATAATACAATGCGACATAACGGAGTGTGTACATATCTTCACTGGACTATTTGTAAAAAGTTGAATATCCAGTGTAGCAGCAAGTCCTGGACGCATATACCAGAAATAATAGTTGGAAATAGTGTATACATCATCCAACTAACTATGACTATGCAATCCTTAATACTACATATCTACAAAACGTGGCTGTTCAACCTGACATCGTAATATGAGACAAAAGGGGTTACATATCAACCCTAGTTAAAGTCAGTGTCCCTAATGATGCAGGATTAAACAGAGGAGAAAGGGAATTATTACGAAATATCAAGGTATTATATACGACATGAAAATAAACTGGAATCTTAGGAAAATATCCATCATACCAGTAATTATAAGAGCAACGGGACTAATGAACTAGAATTTCAAAAGCTATATGGCAAGTATACCCGGTGAACCGAGTGCAAGAGAAATACAAACAATTGCACCTAAAGGGCCGGACAGAATCATAAATAGGTCTCGAGGCTGGAATGTCTGAAATAGCCGGTGAATTTCCAGTAAAAACAGACCGACAAGAAAAAGATATATATATATATATATATATATATATATATATATATATATATATATATATATATATATATATTATTGAAGAGTTCGGATGCAAAACGCGATGAGCGCCATTTTCTACAACATTTAAAATCATGCTAACAAAAGCGTTGCGTGTTATTCCCCTAACACATCCTACATCTTCTTCTTATGGTGATATGACATGTGGGGACTATTATAGATTTTTAATTCAAATAATGTTTACTGAACATTTTTAGATTTTAAATATTTGTCATGTAGTGCCTAATTCCTCAAATTGATGGAATTCGATTTATCGCGTTTTTGATTCGAGATCTTCATATATATATATATATATATATATATATACATATATATATATATATATATATATATATATATATATATATATATATGTGTGTGTGTGGGTGTGTGTGTGTGTGTGTATGCATGCATGTGTATGTATATATGTGGGTGTGTGCCTATACAAGTGCATTTTAATGACAAAGAGAAATATCAGCTCATACCTACAATTTTCATCTGAATTATCAATTTCCTTATGATCATGTAATGTCGTAAGACCACAAGCATACTTACCTGAAGTGATTTCTATATTTTAGCGAATACATTTATTTTCTCCTTGTCAAACCACATTTAAGCAATACATGGAAAAAGTTCAAAAGAAAAATGATCCTCCCCTACAAAGAAAAAAACCTATCTATAAACTTGAAACGATAAGTGTAACATTCGTTTGCAATCGAATTAAACTGGGAAAGCATTGATGCAACCTAAACTAAAACTCCTCATGAGAAATAGAACAGTTACAATTAACCTGAAAAAAATACGTATGATAAATAATGAACTTTGAAAATCAAAATAAAAAATAGAAAACAGCCCCTTAAAAAAACATATTCGAAACAAAGTGTAATAAATAAAACTACCATTGGGTTTAAGAAAAAACTCAAGAACAAATTGTATCAACCCAGCGAACTGTCTATAACCTGACATTAAGATTGAAGTGTGTTCCACATGGACAATAGATGTTATAGTTTCTAACTTTTTACTACGATTTTATCACACGAATACGGGTTACAATTTATCTTAATACTTTGCCTGAGTTCTATTTGAACACAATTGTATTCTGATGATTTAAATCTGTTTATCTGACAATATCCTTAACAATTATCCTGTAGTAGCACTTGGGCCTTGATAAGAAGTGACTCGTGTGCACATAAAATACTTTCTGCCTACATTTATGAGAAGTTCTCCCACACACTCCTCTTATTTTATACACTGACTATATACTCTCCCTGCTTTATCTATCTCCCTTTTTGTTAGTGAGTACTTAACCGTTGTAAACCTTCCTTATCTTCTTGTCTCTTTCACTAAACAAACATACAGATAATGCCGTGTAATACTATACAGATTGAATTAGTACAATGTATAACTTGGGCCATGGTGTATTTAAATTTATGCAATTATCAAAAATAAAGTCGATAAAATAATGCAAAATAAAAGAATATTATTATTCAAAGTATTAATATAGTTAAAAAGCGACGAATTATTCATATAATTTTTTTTCATAATTCACATTTCGTTCTTCTATCGTTAATATGTTTCTTAGTATATCGAATCTATTTATATGCATCAACACAATAGATGAATGCATTTCGTTTGATTGGTTTGTATGTATAGAATTGACATGTTTCCAAATTATATCCATTGACCAACATCGTATGTGGAAACACTGAAGTGAAAAAGAGAGTAACTACATTTTGGGATAATAACTGGCTCCCGGAAACATATATACAACAATATTGAAAAATAACGACCATATCAGAATACCCTCAATTTCTGCAACACATCAAAATAACCGTGCAACATCGAAAACACTTTTTGCCTCCAAAAATGAAAAAAAACATCTTTACAACCAGAAAATTAAGTATTAAACCAGTTAGGGCCAACAAAACTAGAACAACCCGCTAACGCAATATTACACTTCTTTGCCCTCAGATTATCAGAAGAGCGAATATTACTTATTATAAGTTACTAACACACTTCCACACGCATACACACGCGGCAAAAAGGCGCCAAATGTAATGGCTAATTCTTCCAAACTGCCACACATATACACACTGACAAAAAGCAAACTTATACACATATTCTCTTTTAAAACAGGTCACATTTCTCACTCCGACCTTCTTACATATAAACAATTTTTCACATTAAATGAATTAATTTAATTAAACTTTCACATATTGTTAGATTCATTAAAATATATATTTTGTATGATAATTATTTTTATAATTATAGCAGATTAAATACTTTTCAAAAGTTATTGACATTTTTGTCATTGCTTGTGTTATGTCTTCGTAAATTTGACCTACATAATCGAAAACATACATATTTATTTAATTATTGACACCCGTATAACAAATAATATTTTCATTGCTACGTAAGGGGCTTCTGTAGTAAAATAGCACCAGATACACAGACTTTTGCCGGAATAAGTTTTTTCATATTGCATTTAAATTTCTTCATGTAGCTTCTATGAGGGGAATAGGAGACACGGAGGGAATTCTTCCGCTAAGCGGTACGAGTGAGAATCTAACAAGTAGACAGTTATATTGGCTTCTGGAAATCTGTGCAGTGACCGGTGGGATTTAGCTGTCAATTGGTGGTGTACGGGGTGTTAGGAGAGGTCAAAATCATGGATAGATGTATGTCGTTGTATTTGACGACACGTTGACTGTAGACTTCGGAAAACTGTGATTGAGACAAACAGCAACAGTTCCCGGTGACAAATCAAATACTTTTTCGGTTGAAGAGTTTTTGATCTACGAAGGTCAGCGAACCACAGCCCTTGACACAATGATTGTTAGCAATTGATATTGCGCTTCTTTGATTACTCTTATTGGTTTTTCCAAGAAATGTTATTTAAATCTCCCGATGACATTTGTGGTGGTCTTTTTTATGTTCGAGTGTAGTATATGTCTTAGGTAGACTCAGGAGGTCCCCCTTCGCAAGCATTGCTGCCCCTCTTTATAAAGCGGTTGGTTTATTGACCATTTTCTAATGCGGCCTCTGTCGAGAACTGCTGACGAAGATGGTCAGATTATTTTTACAGGCTAGCCTGGCTCTTCCGCTGGGGGTAGGCTTTCACTCCCAACCGTCTTGCATTTTGCCACATCTATCTACTATAGTGGAAAGGAAACAAATACAGCGACGTGTCGTGAGTCATTTAATGTGTGTAGCACAACTTCCTAAACCCCCAGCTTTACTTTCAGTATTTAGCTACTAATGCAGTTGTTCGATGATTCTTACTCGAGCCTGATATGAAAAATACCTTTCCTAGCGTAATTTTTTAATACACGCTTCTTTCTACCGTTTTATTTTTTTAATTGTATGTCTATTAAATCAGGAATGATTGTAATTGGATTCTGTTCGGTACTATCTCATCTGTTCTGCATACTTTTATTTAGATGATGATTTTGAATTTCCAAAGTCATTTTCTCTGAAACGATTTACGATGAAAGATAGTTATAAAGTAACGTCCCATCTTCTTTGCGCATGTGCTGATAACCCACCAGTTAGAATTAACGAATGACGAAATAATCTATCTTGTTCAGATGACGGTCTGAATAGCGTGTCTGTTTACCTACAGTGAAGAGTTGTTATACCATGGAGCAATATATCTATGTAAATATAGATTTTAAAATGATACACATTTTAATATTAAAAACGGTATTCATATTATTTGATGTTCTGGTTTGGTGTGTTAATAGTATATCAACACTTGAGGGTAATTACTATATTTTTTTTACTTTCGTTTATCCAAAACAAGAGGTATGAACAGTAAAGTGTGACTTTGAAAGGTGTTAGCTTTATAGGGGTAACTTTGATGGGCAGTTGGACAATAAGATGTTTGGTCACATTGCATTTTTATGTCAGCATATCGTAGTTGAAACAGGGAGTTTGGAAGTAATTCCACTGGCAAGCTAAAGTAGTAGAACTACTATTAGAAAGATGACTACATCTCGGCATGCAGGGAAATCTACATGTAATTAGTGTGATTGTGCTGCTTGTCAGGTTGGTCGCTGCTATTTACGTTGATGGTGTAACAGTTCTACAGGTTTGACGGAGCATATTTCTCGACAGTACTTGTAAAATAAGCAAATAGATGCAACACTACAGTGACGTGACGAGGTTGGCGTTTAGCAGACAGTGTGTGATATAAAAATGTTAGGTATGTGTTAGTTTTTAGGGTTGTGTTTACTTTTATTTATTTAAACATCTATTTGTTCAGTTTTTATTTATTGAGTTGTAACATAATTTTCTTGTAAAATAATTTTACTTTTCTTCTAAATTGATACTCTACGTTTTACGAACAGATAATGACTTGTTTTCTGTTAGCCTTGGGTGGGCTATGTCGGCTTCCTTCGAAGGAGAAGGTTTACATGGAATATTAAATCAACAAGCGGCCCCTAGCTGATTGTATATCCCGGTCATGGGAAGATAACTTACAGCGACAAGCATTCCCACATTTTCACACGTTTGGTACTGGCCAAGCTCCACGTACTTAGGTGATCTCATGAGAACCGGTATGTTAACATGGTTATGCCGTACCATAAGTTATACCACTGTTGCCAACATTTACTACCATCGCTGCCAGGGCATAGGTAGATACAAGATCGTTATTTGATCTGCTAAAAAACCCACATCTTTAAAAAGAGGAACTTTGAATTGGGATACATATAAAAATTGTCTTAATCTGGAAATTCTTATGATTGAAAACATGATATTTTTATCAGAAAAGATACTCAACTTTTTTCTTTAGAAAAAAAGACTAAGATTTAATTAATGGTTTATACATAGTCCTATGTTTGTCGCATAGGGGTTAAATCAATACGTTTATTCTAACGAGTATATCTGCGTATTTGTCATGCCATACTGAGCATTGCGATAGCTATTTGTGTTCATGGAAAATACCTGTGAGGCTGTTGCGTAGCGAATGCGGAGTCGGTAAACGGGCACTCCTAAACTTCCTGACTTCCCACAATTCTAGTTCCATTGTCTCACATGATGTTATATTGTAATAGCTTGTTGAAAAGGTTATTTGCAGTAAAACAGCTATTTCTTCTATAATGTGTATATTAATAGTGTCTGATGTATATACTGTCTTCACATATGCAGAAGCTGGAGTGAAACTATGTATTTATATCAGATATAGAATTACACTATAAAAATAATAATAATCGACAGCGTAAAAACAATTTACGTATTTGATTCATGAATTTGAGACGTGTTTTACATACTGACATTTAAACCTTTATTTATGATAAAACTTAGAAGATATCAAGTTTTGTTTAATATTCAGCATGTCTACAGCAAGATATACTTGCCCAATATCATTTACATATTCGTCTAAAAATTATATTGCATTAATCATCTAAAACTTATTCAATAATCGTTTTTTCTGGAATTAACATTTCGATTTCTATCAGCTTATTAAAACTTTTACACATATAACTTCAAACAGAACACACACTCACGCAAACATCGCGTCCGTATAAAGCTGTAGTAGGTATCTCTCGCCCAAATCAATACATTCTTTTAATGAGAAAATTATATTCCACCATTATGCATGTCGGTTCATTCGTACAGAAGCTAGCCATTGATATTGGTCGCCATTTTGGAAATTTAGTAAATTAAAAGGATAGCTCTACCAAATCCTCACATTCAAATAAAAAGCAAAACGGCAGTGAGAATCCACACCCACGCATTGAGTTTATACTACCGCTCAAAAGAAATAGCTATCATAATTTCATATTTGAAACTAAAAAATAGTATTTACATCTATTTACGAATGTTGGTAGTTTATTACACTGAGAATAAATCATTAGCGCACACGTGAATACAATAATAATAATAATAATAATAATGATAATAATAATAATAATAATAATAATAATAATAATAATAATAATAATAATAATAATAATAATAATAATAATGAAATGATAAAACTTACAATGAATGAATAGACGAATAAACGTGCAACTTACGATTTTATACCAAATTCATTAGACGATTTTAGAAGCCAAGTATATCCTAATTTGAGTGTTTCTTTTTAAATTTGGGGATTCCAATAATTACTATGAACATTTTCGGGAACTACTCCTTTATTCAAGTCTTCTATAAAGTGAAAACAGAGTTCCTGAACATGGTGAACTAAAAGTAATATCATTAATATTTAACAAACCGATCACCAGAGGTTGCTTGTGAAAATCATGTATGGAGATGTGTATTGTCTGTTTTATTTCCGGTACACATGCACAAAGAAAAACAGGAAAAAAGAAATACAAAAACAGGTAAACGAAAACCGAATTCTTTCAGTTAAATATGTATGTTTGCTGTTGGTGGTGCGTGTTCTCTTTGTACGCACGCGTTATTTTCTAGACAATGGGCTGTCTAATACATATCCGGTAGGTAAGAGAAAGGGAAAAGTAGGAAAACAAAGTACAAAACAAAGGTTCTCTAGATAAATCCAATTATCTTTTATAGGTAGGAGTAATTGTCTGATGGAAAATATTTTAAAGCGTCTATATAAATATATATATATATATACACAAAAATACACATCAATATGTATATATACAGTATCTACAATAAGTGAGTACACCCAACAAATTTTTTACTTTTTACTTCATAGAACTTTAATTTTTCGTAGGATTTAAATGAAACTCGATGTGAACATAGCCATGTAGTGGTTTAATAGCTGTATAAACTATGAAGGAACAAACATCTTTTCAATGCAAAAACATTGAACAAAAACATTTGGAACAAGTAACAAAAAGTGAGTACATATGAGCATTTTAAACAAATAATCTTATTTTTAATACTTTGTATGGCCTCCATTGTTATCAATAACAGCAGACAACCTCCTAGGCATTGATTAGACTAGTTTATGACATGTGTCCGCCGGAATTGCGTTCCATTCACACTTGATGACCTCCTTCAGTTCGTTATTATTTCTCAGATTTTTCCCTTCAATTTTCCGTTTCAGATGCTCCCACAAATGCTCTATTGGGTTCAAATCAGGTGACATACTCGGCCATAGGTAAGGTATTCACCCGTTTACTGTCTAAGAAAGCCTTCGTAGCCCGGGACGTGTGCTTAGGGTCGTTATCTTGCTGGAAAACTCCACATCTGCCAACACTTGTTAGACTTGGTAACATTTTTTCCTCCAATATCTGGCAATAGAGTTTGGAATCCATTTTTTCTTCGATGAAAGCAAGTCGTCCAACTCCTTTGGCACTCATACACCCCCAAATCATTAATCTCCCACCTCCATGCTTTACAGTTTGCACGACACACTTATTCTTGTAAGCTTCCCCTTTTCGTCGCCACACACGCTTCACGCCATCTGATCCGAATAGATTTATTTTTGTCTCATCAGACCAAAGGATTTTGTCCCAAAACTGCATGGCTTTGTCTTTATGTTCATTAGCAAATTCATATCGCTTCTTTTTGTGAGAAGTTTTAAGCAGAGTCTTCCTCCGGGGCATGCAGCCTTTAAACCCGTCTTCATGGAGAATGTTGCGCACTGTCTGAGCACTCATAGTTACGTTTAAACTGTGCGAAATTTCTTCTGCGATGCTAGCATTACTCTGACGTCTGTTTCCCTCTATTAGTTTGATGTGTCTCTTAGTTCGATTAGAAAACTTGCTTTCATCGAAGGAAAAACGGATTCCAAACTCTATTGCCAGATATTGGAGGAAAAAATGTTACCAAGTCTAACAAGTGTTGGCAGAAAGTGGACTTTTCCAGCAAGATAATGACACTAAGCACAAGTCTCGGGCTACGAAGGCTTTCTTAGACAGTAAACGGGTGAATACCTTACCTATGGCCGAGTATGTCACCTGATTTGAACCCAATAGAGCATTTGTGGGAGCATCTGAAACGGAAAATTGAAGGGAAAAATCCGAGAAATAATAACGAACTGAAGGAGGTCATCAAGTGTGAATGGAACGCAATTCCGGCGGACACATGTCATAAACTAGTCTAATCAATGCCTACGAGGTTGTCTGCTGTTATTGATAACAATGGAGGCCATACAAAGTATTAAAAATAAGATTATTTGTTTAAAATGCTCATATGTACTCACTTTTTGTTACTTGTTCCAAATGTTTTTGTTCAATTTTTTTGCATTGAAAAGATGTTTGTTCCTTCATAGTTTATACAGCTATTAAACCACTACATGGCTATGTTCACATCGAGTTTCATTTAAATCCTACGAAAAATTAAAGTTCTATGAAGTAAAAAGTAAAAAATTTGTTGGGTGTACTCACTTATTGTAGATACTGTATATATATATATATATATATATATATATATATATATATATATATATATATATATATATATATATTTGTATACTAAGGCAAAATGTATCTATTTATGCATGTCTGAGTATACAACAGCGACAATTCCTGTTTGTTTCATTGTAGATCCATATTTTATGTTGCCGGACTTAAGTTATGTAGAGTGCTACAGGAATTCGCCAAAACAGGTAACGTTTTCGACTCCCAAGAGTCTTTTTTAGGCACGTGAGTAGTTATGCGAACTAAAATTGGTGAATTAATTGGAAAAATCAATTAACATTTTTTTTAATATATAACAGGCATTTCAATATGGTTTCTGTCCCATCATATCGAGAAACCTGCGCCTCCCCATAACGCAAGCCTTACTTAGTCGAGCAAGAAAACCCACCATAAGTCAAGCTTGATATGAAAGGGAATACTGAAATGTTTATATATATATATATATAAATATATATATATATATATATAAATAACGAAAGGTTTTAATCGGGTTACTCAACAAATTCAGAAGTTTTAGTTTGCATAACTCTTCACGTGCTAGAAGAAGACTCATGGGAGTCAGAAACGTTAGTTGTTTTGACGAGTACCTGTTAACACCGGTACATAACATCAAGTCATTAGACCGTCAATATGAAAAGATGAATAAAAAAAGAAACACACAAGACTTGTCCCTATTGTTTAATCAAACATGCATCAATATATATATATATATATATATATATATATGTGTGTGTGTGTGTGTGTATGTATGTATGTATGTATGTATGTATGTATGCGTATATATATATATATATATATATATATGCGTATATACACAAATGTATGCCTATTTATTAATTTATATATTTTTAACTCGGTGCACACTTGTCTAAAGTATGAGTTATGTATGCTTGTGTGTCAGTGTAGGCGGGTGTGTTTGAGAGGTTTGTTCAATAGGCAGTGTTTGTATCAGATTGCTTTTGTGATGTGTATATTTCTATATCTGAAAAGCATGGTGTTTGTAGAGACTTAATATTCCTATATCTAAGTTTAACTACGTATTATGGGTGTTAGATTTCTAGATCCATTTTTTTTATTCCTTCGATGGTGTTGCGTTGAATTAAAATGTGTTTGTAATGATATGCATTTTATGTTGTCTAGTCTGTAGTTTTAAAAGTTGTAATGTATTGCCATAAGTAAGTTAATGCTGTCGTCTCTCACGCTTTCGTGTGGTTAGAACACCTTGCGATAAACAGAATGCCTGACTTAGCTACGTAACTACACTAACTGTAATATATATATATATATATATATATATATATATATATATATATATATATATACATATATATAGTACAAGTAGTAGATGACGTTTTCATTGGAGCAATTGAGACCCGTAAGTTGGAGTCTGGTATGTGAGTTGGGTAGAGTTATAGCGGGATTTGTCACAATATGTTGGGCCAATAATCGCACAATTTCAAAACTATAAATTCCCCTCTCAAACGTATGAAACCTCCAGTACAAACGACAGCTTAACTCAACCGGAAAACATAGTAGCCTACAAGCAAAACCAATCTAACAGAAAAATCTCAATAGTCCTTGATTTTAATCAGAACGCACACAATCTCTCACAAGTTATCCTAAAATATTTCGAACATCTCACAACAGACCCTGACATAGCCTCCCTGTACAACACACCGCCAGAAGGTAATCCCTCTATCTATCAGCACCCCTCAAATCACCCTACACTACACCACAAGTCAGCCACTGCCAAAGGAATCTACAATGTTATAAACCTCGCTGCCAGAGCTGCCAACATATAGTGACATGTGCCGCTATTAAAGTATACAATAAAGCTGTACCCAAGTAATTAAATGTAATGGGAAACATATCTTCTCTGTTTTCTCTTATATATCAACTTGTTTGTAATAGCTTCTGTATTTCACGAGAGTTGGGACATGGGTGTATGTAAATTTATGATTTGTTATTACTTCTTTTCGATTAATAAGAGAGATAATTATAATCAGTTTTTACTCATTAATTATCGTCATTACATTTTTTATTGATTGATTTTTATAGTAAATTGAACGAAATAATGTGATAAATACTTTTTTTTTTAAATATTTTGTTAACGTCTAACAAATTTACTATTTAGAAACCTTGCACTTGCTCCCGCTCAATATCGTGCGTATTTTATCATAGCTTTACTTGATAAAACAAGATGACTGCCGTTTCTCGATCTATATTTATATGTCTTTCTTCGAGATGATATATAAGTAATGCTACTTGTTTTCTCTCTGATTTTTGTTCCTGTCTCGCTATTTATTTATTTTGAAGAAGAACATTTATTTATATGTGAAGAGTCCATATATGAAACATTATAATTGACATAACAATGCTGGTTGTCTTTCTGTGAAAGTAACCGTCCGTAAAAAGTGTATCAAAGTATTGAAAAGCATTTTCAGTAAAATAAATAAAATCCTGGTCACTAGTACGCACCCTAATATTATATATATATATATATATATATATATATATATATATATATATATATATATATAAATATATATATATAACATAAAAAAATAACTGTTGAAATAAGTTAAACCCTTATACTTTCCAATGATCATTTGAGCGACATAAGTCTTTATGATAAAAAAATCACTTTCTAACCGAAGCAGATCTAAATATTTGCCCATTTCATGGAGGTACATGCCTGTATGAAAGTAAATGCAGACGAGGTGTAACAATGTTTACTTAAAATATAGATGTTAAGGATAATGATCGACCCAGACGACTAGGTACTTGATGAGACCTCTGTAGAATCGAGTTAAGAACTAGCGAAGAAAATGGTCTTCATACAATAAACGTGAACAACGTGTAGAAGTCGCTAAGTTAAAATAAAATCCGTGACTGCGTAAGTGTTCATGCAATTGTGAATTGGGATTTGAGGTGTTCCGTGTAAAAATGTAATAAATTTAAATGTGCCAACATGTACACACACACATATATATATATATATATATATATATATATATATATATATATATATATACATACATATATATATATATATATATACATACACATATATATATGTACTTAAGGTACTTAAGCTTTATTTTTTATTTATTTTTAAATGCAACTTTAATTCCTATATAATTTTATTGCTAGCTACCATATTGCAGAATGGTTCTTGGATGCAGTGTTTAGATAGTATTATTATTATTTGTATTTTTTTTTTTTTTTTTATTGTTTTAATTAATGTTATTTGATATGCAAATTATTATATCACACGGTAGTCTTAAGGGTAATATATTAGTATTATTATTTTATCATTATTATTAATTTATGTATATATTAGTGATATTTTAAGCTGAATTATTTCGACACTTGATTATTGGGGAAATGGTCGTATAATCAGTACAATTGGAGAGCCATGAATATTATAACTGTCCTGTTTTAAAATCTCCGAAACAGTTACATGGTAAACAGCTGATGATCCCCGTGTTAATATTATACGCTAAAGGTCTCCTGTTTTTGTTTCACGCTTAGATAATTAACCCCCCCCCCTTTTTAAAAAAAATTTTTTTACTTATATTTTTTCATTTATTAATTTTCCAACGAATGTTAAGTCTGCAATATCTTGAATTTAGTTAGTTTGTCTGGGGATTTAAACTGCATTTTACATTTTTTTTAATGACTCAGAGCTTCTTTAGACTATATATTGGGTATTTAGATCTGTATGGCTAGGTTTCCTTCCTCTTATCTAATTACTTTTCTGGTACCAAAGGTACTTAAGCTTAATTTTTTATTTATTTTTTAATGCAACTTTAATTCCTATATAATTTTATTGCTAGCTACCATATTACAGAGTGGTTTTTGGATGCAGTGTTTAGATAGTATTATTATTATTTGTATTTTTATATATATATATTTTTTATTGTTTTAATTAATGTTATTTGATATGCAAATTATTATATCATACGGTAGTCTTAAGGGTAATATATTAGTATTATTATTTTACTATTATTATTAATTTATGTATATATTAGTGATATTTTAAGCTGAATTATTTCGACACTTGATTATTGGGGAAATGGTCGTATAATCAGTACCATTGGAGAGCCATGAATATTATAACTGTCCTGTTTTTAAATCTTCGAAACAGTTACATGGTAAACAGCTGATGATCCTCGTGTTAATATTAGACGCTTAAGGTCTCCTGTTTTTGTTTCACTCTTAGATAATTAACCCCCCCCCCTTTTTTTAAATTTTTTTTTTTACTTATATTTTTTCATTTATTAATTTTCCAACGAATGTTAAGTCTGCAATATCTTGGATTTAGTTAGTTTGTCTGGGGATTTAAACTGCATTTTACATATTTTTTGATGACTCAGAGCTTCGTTAGACTATATATATATATATATAAATATATATATATATATATATATATATATATATATATATATATATATATATTGTACAAAGGAGTAACCACTTATCAAGGTCCAATAGCCGATCGAGGATAAGGGTTAATTTGTTAGTCAGTCGGGCTTTGAAAACTACATCTTGATGATTGGAGACGATGTAGAAAATGCTAGAATTCGATTATTAAAGACGAAGGAATTTGCTAATGTAGCATTTTAAAACAACCATGTTGTAATCAGCCGCCTTAACTGTCTGTTTTATGGCAGTACTTAGTTTTTTTTTTTAAACAACTCAATACGTTTCCGCTGCAAAATAAAACCCATCCAACGTCAGGTAACGTCTGTGATAGCTGGAAAATGTCCCCCCCCCTCAACTGGGAATATGCATCTACCAATAGCACCAGCTGCTCTAGAGGCTTGTATAAATGGTATAGTGGGTAATCGAAAACACGGCTGATGACGCTAAAAGCGGACCTTAAAGACAATTTGGGCTCCCGTCTATATGTTATCTACTATGGGAACAATGATTGTCTATGAATCATCCAAGCATCGCATTCATATAATCAGGCTTGGTTTGCGTTCATAAGTAGGGGCAGTGACGAGGATGGATAATCCGATTCAATTCATCCGGGGGTATATATGTGTGTAGTAAGTAAGTAATAAATACACGTATTTTTATACCAATACATTTTTCGAATTGATGGTTGGAAACAATATCTGATCTAAAAAAAAAATACCCCTCTCTATGTCAATACGCGACACATAAATGTTGTGCCGAGTTAATTTCTACTGCGGCAACTGTTCCCCAATGTGCACTTTTGATTAACATTACGCCAATGAAAACCATTAATTGAAAAAAATAAAACCAAAATACGAAGCATAATTTTAGAATTAAAAAAAAAACAAGCTGACTCGATTTGTAATTAAAATAGGAGGTATGCTACCGAAAAGATAATTGAAGAATATTACATTTAATTAGCCAATCAATTTATTTAATTTTACGGCCTGATTTTCTGGAACTCTAATTATAGGTTATTTCTACGTGTTCCGCTGGGTAGAAAAATAATAGTTTATGCTAAAGTATTAAAAGGCCATTTACAACCGGGCATACAAACGCGAATTTATGCAACATATTTCCAAGAAGAACATAAGTCAGTTGTGAGACGTCATACGTCCGCATGTCAACGTAAGGATATATCAAAGTGTAATCTACGTTTATTGTAATATTAGTAGAGACAATAGTTTTAACTGGCCATTAAACAAATAAAAAATATCACTCCCTGAAAAGCTTGACGTTTGGTCGCCATTATATGAGCAGTGGTTACGATGTTCTGTCAGAGCTATACCTTCTGTAACCTCGGCTTGTGGCAGACTAATTAAAAAAAAAACGGTTTACGGACACATATAAACTATCAAAGCAATGGTGTAAAGGAAATACACATTGAAATCACCTAACGTCGTCCTATAGACATATCTAGCTCATAGATTGGCATGCATTGTAATATACTGTCTAGCATAAATGTGCTCAACAACATGTAGTATGACTCTTTTGGCCATATGCTCTTAAATGAATCTAAAGTTAGCCACAAGAAACATATATTTCTTTGTGTGAGGCGTTATAATTTATTTTTTTGCGATGATGAATATGATCGAAATATCGGGAATTCACATATGACTTTTGGTTGTTTGTCTATAGGCGAAACGATAGATAAAATCCACCCAATGATTTTGTTTTCCGACAAATATAAAACCAAAGAAATGAATATAACCTTAGTTACTTGAATTGTGTTAATGTTGAGTAAATATGCAAATATATATATATATATGTTAACAAAATAATATGTATATATACATATACATATATATATATGTTAATATAATAATATGTATATATACATATATATATGCATATACATATATGCATATATATATATATATATATATATATATATATATATATATATATATATATATATATATATATATCCACTATTTTTTATTTTTCTTATCTTTCTGTTTTTTCTGGAGATTGGGAATCCTACCGGATGCCAGACATTCACCAGCTATGGCATACACTCCACCCTAGAGATATTTTAAAGATTCTAACCGTCCCTTTAAGTGCAATATATGTCCTGTGGGTTAAATAATATTATGTTTACGATGATGTATATATTATGTTATTTAAATGCACGTACACCCCCCCCCCCTACACACACACACACACACACACACACATATATATATATATATATATATATATATATATATATATATATATATATATATTTATAAATATATATGTATATGAATATGAATATAAATATATGTGTGTGTGTTTATATAAATGTATGTGTGTGCGTATGCGCTGAATTATATTCTGTTTACGATAATGGATACATTATTTTATTTCATCGTTTCCTCATTCTTTTTTCTATGTAATCATTCATTCCGATGTCTATCCTTTTTATATTCGTGATTCGTATCATAATTATTGATCGAAGTTTTACAATACAAATTAATCACAGTCCTAATAATAATACAAAAAAGTTACACACTGTGTAGTTGATGATATCAGTAAAATATTACAATGATTTTCTATATTTTTGATTTAAACATTTTTTTATGAGTCAATGACACATACACCTTAGGGTATCGTTTCCATGAAATGGACAAATAAAAGATATTAGAGATAATAATATGCTGTACTATATTTCTTTCAATGTAAAATATTTTTCGATTTTTTACCGGCGTATAATTATCAGGTGTTGCCATGCGGTCTCGTTATAAGAAACACTTAGTATTCGCTGAAAGAAAGATAATTTCAGATGATGAAATAAAAACAAATTTAATTAAAATATAGGCGTGAGACTTGCATGTAAAACATGGATAAAAATAAACACATACCAACTTACTGATAATTATGTCTGATCGATATGCACTCTCGAAAAAATAGAAATTCCCAAACATGCGTTAAACTATAGTGACAATTGTTAAACTGATATAAGATAAGGTGCTAACGCTATCAAGATTTGTGTATATTAGCGAAGTCAATATATATATATATATATATATATATATATATATATATATATATAAATATATATATATATATAAATATATATATATATATATATATATATATATATATATATTTATATAGATATATATATATAAATATTTTATATGTATATATATATATATAAATATATATATATATATATATTTATATATATATATATATATATATATAAATATTTTATATGTATATATATATATATATATATATATATATATATATATATATATATATATAAAATATGTATATCTAGGCAGCATCTTCTCTTGCAGGCAAGTATTGTTGGATATAATAAATTAAACTCATTACCCATAAGATGGGCCTGCATGGGTGTGGAAGTACTTGGGAGACATATCTAAACTATGGCAAGTTCATCATATAATTCCCCTCTGAAACTAAGATTATCATTCGGACTATTGAAAAGATCTACCAAAGGATATCTAGACATGAGTTGTCTCTTATATTCGACAATACATAGTTAAATATACTTATTGAATAGATTTCTAATGGCGTGTATAAACATGAACTATAAGATTATTTTTAAAATGTAATGTCGGTGATTTTCTTGGAGAAGTATGATACAGTACTGGTTCCACCATCTGAATGGCAACAGTTAAAAAATGTGTCCACTTTACTCACCCTGTTGTCCAGAATATATATTCCAATCATTTATGACGACCAGTTCAATCGTTGTATATTTTCCAAAGCACATGCTTATTATTTAAACTTAATCCTGATACTCACGTACACCAATCTTATGTGTAATATATATGAATGAATAACTGGGCAAGTGGGTGCATGCATCACTACTATCTAATAAGCAAAACGTGTTACTGTTATTTCATCAAGGATACAACATAAATATTTGATATTGTGTATATATAACGCAGATAAAAGATTAAGAAATACCCTTTAGACTGCCTAATGTGTATAACTATTTGATAAACCGTTCATAAGTAATAATAACATTATTATTATACATGTAGAATTGCATTTGCTTATGTCTGTTATATATATATATATATATATATATATATATATATACATATGAAATAGGTTCCTTTATGTTAACGGCAATTACTTACAGATATTAAATAAAGACATCGAATAAATAACTAAACCACCTTCGCTTAAAACTATCAGAACTTGCATACGACCTTACCAAAAGTCGGGCGAGGTATAAGCGAGCATAGAAAGGCCGGGGAGAGAGAGTTAGTTTACTTTTCTTTGATCCCTTTCTATCCTCATCTTTTTCAGTTCTTACATTTTCCCTGAAACTGTTCTTATTAGTAAAGTTAATGCATTTATTGTAAGATTGAACAACAAACTTATCATGTAATGTTTACAAAAATCTTATCACTATTCTGATTGGCAAACTAAATAAAAACCTCAGTAGAACTGTGAACTGTACCAATTACGAAAATGATATTAATTCGTGTTTTGTTATGATTATAGATAAGCATCCTCCGCAAAATTACCCCAATCAACTCTAAAAGTAATCTACCGGTTTAAGGTGATCACGTGTTAACACCCTCAACAACTTCAAGAGGATTAACAAAGCATTATTTGAATACGAATTGGAGGAACTGTAAATTATATCATTTAATATAAAATGATCGCAATAGTCGGGGCCGGTTAAAGGGCATTCACCTAAATTCTGTTTTCAATGGGTGTTAAATCCGCAGCGTTATTTTGGGGGGATAGCTACTTTATTATACGATTACATGTCGTTTTATGACCTGGTCACTGGACTTAGGTGTTTAGTAAAAACTTTTGGTCAGTTCCCTATAAAGATCAATGGTCCGGTGAATGGGGCATAGTACGTTTGATATATATATATATATATATATATATATATATATCAATGTATTAAAGTTCTGCTACCAATTGATGATGATTGTATTTTAACGATCGAACTATTTTGGTAGAAGTATTCAATATGTGTGTTTGAGTTTATTTTTGCTAGTTGTTGATTTGCTTATCCTTTATTCCATTTTTATTTTTTACATTTTGTCTGAAATAGTTTTTCTTTTATTTCTCATATATATATATATATATATATATATATATATATATAAAGTCGGATGTGATTTTTTCGCGGGGTAGTGTATGGGAGGGGGTTACTCTACAAATCTACGCATATTACATTTTTTTACATCTCATACATTTTACCAATACCAATACGCCTCTTTTTATCTTGATTTTGAACAATTGAATTTAGTTGTGTTTACTCTTCTCGTGAAAATTGAATACCACATTAAAATTATCTAACTTATTAAATACCGGTCTTTTCATGGTCTAAACAAAAAAAAATAAACGTTTGGATGTTATTTAAGATTTCAAGATAAAATGAGATTCTACTTTATATCCGATCGCGAGTGAACAACTTCCGGAGAGAGAAACAACAAAAAATACTGTAAACTTCAGACTGGTTGGATTAGTTTCGCAAATACATTTAACGTTAAATTATCCTCATTTACAAGCCATTTTAGGATATTATGTGTGTTTAACATTTGTTTTTATTGGAGATGGATCATGTACGTTATTGTTTTGAGGCGATTGCGTGTGGTTTTACGACCTTGCCAGTCGAAGTTATCAATTGTGTTCAAAAATATATTATAATCTTCCTTAATGATCTAGAATGACCGTAAAAAAGAATCTAATTTTCTTGGAGGATGTCAATTTGCTGAGTGTCTTAATCTACACATTAAGCAATGGTCGTTGCAAACATTTTCGAATTCTCTGAGTATTTTTTTAATTAACCGCCTCCAATCCCAATTAATTGCTGCACGCAGAGCGGACAGATTTTTCGAGTTACTTAATATAATTCAAATTGTAGAGCAATTTTTCCTTTATTAAATTTTGTTTGGTTTGTGCTTTTTAAAAAAAAAATGTGAAAAAAGGAATTGCGAGTTAGACTTGGTGCATTCGCTAAATGGTTATGTTTACTAAAAAGATATGCCTATAGTTTGAGCGTGTGACTGACAATATGTATTCTCAAATCCAGTATAACCAATACGTGTGTTTGAAGTGTATCCTATACAACGAAATATACTCAATAGCATTATATATATGAACAACCAATGTGCAACATTTCTAAAAACAATTATGTGCCTATGTTACTCACCGTGTCGCCTAGAATATATATTATTAGATTCATAATGATCCGTTTATTAGTTGATATACACATTCCTTGATTTTATTATATATATATATATATATATATATATATATATATATATATATATATATATATATATATATATATACATATATATATATAATGTATGTATGTATATTCGTGCTAGGACGATTAATATGAATTGGAATCGGAAATGGGCACATCGAAACTTTTTAGAGTATTAACGTTGGTATCAATTGAAACTTTTTTTAACTAAAATAAGTCAAGCAGCCAAAATTGATTTATTTATTAGAAGATGTGTTATTTACAACGTAAGACATGATAGGCACTGGTACAACGAATAGAAATCGCATTCTAAGATTTAGAATTGCATCGCCGAATTTAATTTAAATTCTTTGTCATTTAATTTATTGTTAAATGAGTGTAGACAACTTTGTGTGGTGCTGTTTTATTTTAACTCACTCTATATCTCTTTAATTTAAAGTTGTTTTCTTATATTATGCAATACGTAATACATTCACATTTCAATAAAAAAAATACTTTATATTATTAAGAATTGCAATCATTTATATTGTTAGAGTTTCCCATAGGATGTTTTTAATGATAAAAAAAAAACTTGCTGGGAGTTACTTCGAGCTGAAAAAGAAAATATACATATACCAAGATTTACTTGTAAAATTGTAGACTTTATGAATAGAGAATTCACTCGTCATAATTGAAATTATGTTTGGTTCTAAAATAAGCTATCTAAAGAAATATGAAGTTCAGTTGTTGATACTATGTAAAATAGAGTATTCGCTTACTCTCTCTCTTTCTCTTAGGATGTTTGTATAAAAGAAAACGTACGTGTTTTTGGAGTATTTCTTTTTATTCTCTGCAGCGAACGTATGAGGTGAGTACTGGTACTATGTAGCTCTTCATAACGACTTGCTGTAGAATAAATAGCGCTACTTTTTAATAACTGTAAAACTATATAAAATAGTTCTCTACTAATTGTTTTGATGTGCTGACGAGCTTTGTCTTTAATTACAGCTGAAATATAGCAACCGTCTATATACACGGAACAGACACAAGATACATACCGACTACAAGTAACAATAACGACAATAACGTCATGTGTCTTACTGTCGCTGCTAGTAACGAACAATAGATGTATATTAGTTTACACTAACTTCTCCAACTGGTGCTACGAAGAAGAAGACTCACCATATATTTTGCGGGACTAAGATGTTTTCAGGCAATACTATGTATTAATTGGAGTATACGGACAATTGTTCTCATTTTGGGTGTTTACCTCACTATGTTTCGGCCGATCTAACCTCCGAACTTATTAAGGTGTATCTGGTCGAACTCGCGAATATTCCTGTCGAACTCGAAAAGATAAGTTAAATGTTAAACAGCACGCTTTATTTAATCCACGGGGGTAGATTTTTCTCGTTTCGTTAGCCATTCCCGTGTTGACGTCTCAGTAATTCGTAATTGTATTCTTAGTATCGCCTGTATAAAATCGAGGCTTCAACCTTTAGAAGCTTGTCTAGTAGAACTAAATATTATTTAGCACATTTATTCGTTGCGCATCGCCTATACTTATAATAAAATTACAAAACATATAAAAAGTCCATGCTAAAGAAATAAGAGAAAGATGTCTTCATTAATTAAACAATGGTTTCAGTTCGAAATACCGTACGGATGTTTAAGTTCGACATTAAGGTTTCCGAGATCGAAAAGATACACATAAAGAGGTCGTCGATTTAAGCGGCCAGAACGTCGTGATATCAAACACAGGGATGAGAATAATAGTCCGAATAAATCAAATAATACAAACTATCAATCATCATCTCTACATTTCTGAAAAGGCAATGATATGTGAAAATGTGAGATGTATAATGAGATCATGCATTAATGTGTTGTGTTCTGTATTAACAATTCGTCATTTCGTTGTTCTAATATGAAAATGGCCATTTCTTCTGTTACAATCTCACAGTGTGATTCGCGTGATATTCATTGAGGCATGCATGAGTGAAAAATGTTTTTTCATTAAAAAAACATTCACAAATATTATACGCATGCGCAAGTTTTACTAAAAATGTATTGTGTTTTTCTTTTAATATTAATTTCCCGAAGCTCAATATCGGGAACAGATAAGGAGACATTATGAAGAGAATGCATCACATAAAATGCATCTAAAAAATGTCGGTTTCATTCAAGTGTATTAACAATTAGTTATGAGAAAGAAACAAATGATTTCCGCTAATTGAATCCAGAAACAAAATTAACATTAATTACTTGTGCGTATTTCAACAACATCGATTTCAATGACATCGTTTTCGGGACCGTTGATTTATTTGAATATTTTCTGCAAATCTTATATAAATCTGCAGTTTTTGACCGTAGTGAATACATTGCCGAATTTGTCTCATTAGAAACGATCAGTAATCTTAACTAGTCTTTTTTAAATAGATTCTTTTAACATAGTTCACCCAAAACAAGGCAGGCCGCCACTGTAGACGTAAGGTGCTACTGAAAAAAAAGGTGACAATTATTTTTTTTTTTGGGGGGGGGAACTAAATTGGGAGCTGCGCAGCGAGATGTCTGTTTACATTAGTTTTAAATGTATGTACTTTGGCACAGTCAAGAACACAGGGAGCAGGGAGAGAGTTCCAGAGTCCATAAGCACGAGGAAATAAGCTTTTGGAGTAGAAATCTCTTCGGCATATGGCAACCTCCACAGTGAATGGATGGGATTTTTGCAGACTATCGGGTTGGTCTAGTGAATTTACGCTGTGAGGGCACAATACCAGCAAGTTAATCAGAGCACACTCCATTGAAGTACTTGTAAATCAGGCACGAGGAAGCAACAATGCAGCGATGGGACAGGGGATGGAGCTTGGTAGATTGGGAAGGATCTATTAAGTTGGCGACTGTTTTGGGGTATTATCTCAGAAATAGAGCCTAGTGAATGATGCCTCAGCCGAGATGTGGCAACACTACTCCATGCATGAGCAAATAGTGGCTTTGAACAGATACATGATAATGTCAGGTGTGAGAAGTTTACTACCACGGTAGAAGAAACCCACCTTTTTGCTGCAGCCCTGGCAATGTATTCAATGCATTTATTCCTATTCATGTCATCTGTGAAAGTTAGGCCGTCGAGTTCGAATAATCAACTCTCATATCGGCTGTTTTTTGCTATGAACATTGTTGGTTGAATAGGTTTCTTGTAGTAATTGAAGAAACGTAGCTGTGACTTTGCAGCGTTACAATTTACCATCTATTTTTTACCTTAATCCACTACAGACTGGAGGCCATTTTCTAAGGATTCGGCCATTGCCTCAGATATGTGCGCGTCGGTTTTGCTTACATGACGAGTGTAGAGCGTGGTGTCGTGAGACAATATTTCTAACTCACTCTCAATAAAATCAGGGAGGTCATTTATGAAAATCAGGATGTTCAAGGATGGATCCCTGGGATACACCAGCATTTATGTCATGTTGCTTACATAAACGGCCATCGAGGAAAACATGGATCTTTCTTTTTTTAGGAAATATTTAATTATATTAAATATTTGTCCAGTAATACCACATGAGTGCAATTGTAGGAAACGCTTTTCATGCCAGACCTTGTCAAAGACCTTGGATATATCAAGTGCTACCGCCTTGCCTTTCCCAGTGTATGTTATATGTGTTCACCGATGACCGTTAGGATATCTACGTTTGATCGTGCTTGTCTAAATCCGTATTGATTATCAGAAACAAGTTTAGTATTAGCTAGGTCCCGGACTATTGGTTAATTTATTAATGATTACAAGATTTTAGCAAAGATCAGGAGTAGACTGAATGGCGGTAGTTTAGAGGATCACTTTTATATCCAGAATTCTCGAAGACTGGTACCACAGAGGCAATTCTCCAACTATCAGGGTAACAAGATTCAGCAAATAATTTTTTGTATAGTTTGGAGAGTACAGGGGTCAGCTCAGCAGAGCATTTCTTTATTACTGTTATGTATATTATATTTCTTCAGCTGCATTTGTCCAGGATTGAACTCAGCACCTTGGGATTACGAGATGGATTACGTGCACTTGCATATATTTCCGTTAAAGTAAAATTACTGGGTTTTCTTGTCCACGTGACTTTTTAATTTAAATGCGTTCTCTTTCTTTTACCATATATACGTTCTTGGCCTCTTGCCTTGTTGGCATTGTAGTTTTGAATTAATTGAATAAAGCCTTAGAAAAGGTTTTTCTATTCGTGTCTTCTTTTTACATTACAATTTATTCAATTAATTCATTTACTAAATTTCTCATGGATAAGATTATTCGTCTGGACAAGTTTGATATATCTTCTGCAGACCCTCAGGCTGGCAAGCTCTGGAGACTATGGTACCGTAATTTTACTTATTACTTATCTACTATTGCTTCTTTAAATCCAGACAAACTCGAAGTCCTTTATTTAAACATTGGTGCTACCGTTGCTGACATTATCGAGGGTTGTTCTGAATTCGAACATGCTGTTGAATTGCTGAAAAGTGTTTATGATAAATCTCCAAGCGTTATTCATGCTAGACATTTGCTTTCTACACGTCTACAACAGGAAAATGAGTCTGTAGACCAGTACCTTCAGGCCTTGAACCGACTTGCCGCAGACTGTTGCTTCAAAGATGTTACTGCTACTACTTACAGAGATGAATCTGTCCGTGATTCATTTATACGTGGTCTCCGGTCTTCCGTAATACGTGCCAGACTACTTGAAAATGATACGTTAAATCTCAAGGAGGCTACTCAATGTGCTAGAGCTTTAGAACAGGCTCAATTTCGTGCTGAGTCATACGCTTCTCAGATTGGACCTACCGTTGCTGCTACCACGACTAAAAATGTGTTTACTGATTCTGTCGAGGAGGCCACTATTACTGCTCCTATGGAGTGTGAATCTGTACAATTGTCTGCTGCCCTTCCTGCTCATGGAAAGTGCTACAACTGCGGAGGGAAACGTCACATTAAGGATGATCGCCGCCACTGTCCTGCCCGCGATAAAGTATGTCGAAACTGTGGCAAACTCGGCCATTTTGCCAAAGTTTGCCGTTCTACCATGTCTACACCTTCACGTTCCACCTCAGCTATTATAGTAGCCCGTGCTAAAGATGATGATAGGTTCCCTCCTATTACTAAAATTGTAAAATTAAAGGGTAAACGATTAACTGCTCTCATAGACACCGGCAGTTCTGATAACTTTATCAGTGCTCGTATTGTTAAAACAATGAAACTGTCTACTTCTAAACGGAATTCCGTAATTTCCATGGCATCATCGGCCATTTCCCTCAAGCTATCTGAATATTGTACTGAGGACGTTATCTTCAATGGTTACGAATAAAAAGAAATTGACTTCACAGTACTTCCTGATTCCTGTATGGATATTATACTCGGAGTGCCCTTCTTAAAACTACACCAGAGTATCACTATTTCTTTTGGAGGGTCTCAAGATATTCTAAAAATCTGCGCTTTAACCAAAATCAGTTGTGCACCCGTTAAATTGTTCCGAAACTTGACCCGTGATTGCAAACCTATTGCTACTGGGTCCCGAAATTACCGTGCGGAGGACTCTCGATTCATTGAAAAAGAAATTCTACAAATGCTTGAGGATGATATAATTGAACCAAGTTACTCTCCGTGTCGCGCTCAATTTGTTGTGACTTCGTCAACTAATAAAAGGAAACGATTGGTAGTCGATTTCTCCCAAACTATTAACCGTTTCACCTTACTTGATGCATACCCCTTGCCACGAATTGGGGATCTCGTTGACCAAATAGCCCAGTATCGTATCTTTAGTATAATTGACTTGTCCAAAGCATACTATCAGATTGAAATTTGCCCTGAAGATCGCCCCTATACGGCCTTTCAGGCTGGAAACCGTCTGTACCAATTTAAACGAATACCCATGGGGGTCACAAACGGGGTTTCTGCCTTTCAACGATTTATGAATTCTTTCATTTCTGATAACAAATTACCTGGAACCTTCTCGTATATAGATGATATAACTATTTGCGGTAAAACCCAGGAGGAGCATGACGTCAATTTGGAGTATTTCTTAAAAGCTGCCTCGACATACAACCTCGAAATAAACCGGGAAAAATCAAAGTTTTCACTTCGTTCTATTAACGTGCTTGGATACCAAATTTGTAACGGAACTCTTCAACCTGATCCAGAGCGTTTGAGACCTCTTTTGCAAATGCCTCCCCCTTCCGATTCAAAATCGTTAAAAAGGTGTCTTGGTATGTTTGCTTACTATGCGAAATGGATACCTAAGTATTCATACAAAATTCGTCCACTGGTCGAAAATAAACAATTCCCTATGCCTCCTATAGTTGTAAATTCTTTCGAAAAACTCAAGAAAGACATTGCTGAATCATCCGTAAAAGTTATTGATGATAAATTGCCGTTTATTATTGAAACCGATGCCTCAGAAAAGGCTATCGGAGGCACTCTTTTACAAGCTGGGAGACCTGTAGCATTCTTTTCTCGGTCGTTAAACCTCTCTGAAATGCGACTTCATATAGTCGAAAAAGAAGCATATGCCATAGTCGAATGTGTTCGTAAATGGAGAGATCTCATTGTTGGGAAACATTTTACTATTATTACTGATCAACAAGCCGTATCTTTTGTGTTTAAACCTGCTAATCGTGGAAAAATTAAAAACGATACAATTATACGGTGGAAAATGGAACTTCTTCCCTTTTCATATGATATAAAACACCGTCCCGGGAATGAAAATATTGTCGCTGACACATTATCCAGAGTATGTGGTGCTGCTGTTTCTTCCGTGGAGGAACTAAAATCAATTCATGATTCCTTAATACATCCTGGAGTACAACGCTTTTGGCATTTTGTAAGGTCACAAAATTTGCCATATTCACTTGATGAAATCCGACGTGTGACATCTCAATGTACTACTTGCGCCAAAATAAAACCCCAATTCTTTACTTCTACTAATAATATTCTTATCCGTTCTACTGCTCCATTCCAGCGTCTATCTGTCGATTACAAAGGACCTATCTAGGCATCTTCATCAAGTTGCCGTTACATATTTACAGTCGTCGATGAATACAGTCGATTTCCGTTTGCTTTCCCTTGTCGTGATTGCTCCTCTCAAACCGCGATTCAGTGCCTGGTGAATATTTTTTCTATTTTTGGACTTCCCTCATTCATCCATTCCGATCGAGGAACTTCGTTTATGTCGGAGGAATTCAAACAATTTTTGCTGCGTCTTGGAATTGGATCCAGTAACACTACTGCGTATAACCCAAGAGGTAACAGCCAATGTGAGCGCTATAACGGCATTATTTGGAACACCATCTTATTAGCTTTGGGATCAAAACGGTTACCCATTAGCGCTTGGCAGGATGTTTTACAGGATGTTTTACAAACTATTCGCTCTCTACTATGCACCTCCACAAATGCTACGCCTCACGAACGCATGTTCAATTTTAAAAGGCGCTCTTCCACTGGCACTGCATTACCTGTTTGGCTCTGTGAGCCTGGGGAGGTGTTATTAAAGCGATTTGGTAACAGGAGTAAATATGACCCGATCGTTGAGGTAGTGGAACTCCTCGAGGCTAACCCTACACATTCAAGAATACGATATCATGATGGCCGGGAAGATTCAGTAGCACTAAGACATTTAGCACGTTTTCCACGCTCGGGTCGATCTCAAGATTCTGCTGAAAACGTTCTACCTGACATGGGCCCTTTGCCTGATACAAGTTCCACAAATACTCCTTCACCTAGGGAAAGTTATACAGAAAATGAATTAGTGAATCAGAATTCAGAGAATCAACCTTCCCAGAGATATGGTGCTTCTGATAGTGAACTACTTCCCCGCCGGTCTAGCAGGATTCGCAAACCAGTCCAGCGTCTGGATTTATAAAACTTTCTGATAACAATCTCTGTTACAAGTGGGGGAGAATGTTATGTATATTATATTTCTTCAGCTGCATTTGTCCAGGATTGAACTCAGCACCTTGGGATTACGAGATGGATTACGTGCACTTGCATATATTTCCGTTAAAGTAAAATTACTGGGTTTTCTTGTCCACGTGACTTTTTAATTTAAATGCGTTCTCTTTCTTTTACCATATATACGTTCTTGGCCTCTTGCCTTGTTGGCATTGTAGTTTTGAATTAATTGAATAAAGCCTTAGAAAAGGTTTTTCTATTCGAGTCCTCTTTTTACATTACAATTACTATTACTGGTATCAGATCAGTCCCACAAGCTTTGGACGTATCCAGGTTTGTTATTATGTGTCTGGCCTGAGATGGGGTGATGAGTCTATTCTCAAGTGTGGTTTCAGTCCGCATTGGGAATTTAAGAAGAGCGTGGTTTGCTGAGTCTTAAGGGAGGTTTAAGGCTAAACGTTGGGCAAGTAGTTCAGCTTTATCAGTTTCCGTGCAGGCAACATCGTTGTGATTTGATTGCGAAGTAATTGTTTATTGCCTATTGTTCATCACACTGTTGTAGATTTTCCAGAAACCACGAGTCCTTAGTTTATGTGACTGAATGCGTTTTTTTGGTTGCTCTGTATACCTTTGGGTTGCATCATCTAAAACAACTTTGCAATAATGTCTTGCCTCTACAAATGCCTGTCTATTCGGAGTTTACTCATGGCGTTCGAAATTCTGGAATGCCTTCTGTCTCTCAGCAATAGCAGCTGCACATTCTGAGGTGACCATTAAGGAGTGTGGGGTTTGCTGAATAATTTTTGTATGGGGACCTAAGAATCAATGCCTGCTTTGACCTATTCAGTAAGCTCATTTACACACTGCTCAGCAGACAGTGAGATGATTTCACCCCACACGGCGTCGTTTATGTGATCTCTGATTGATTCAAAATAAGCCTGCTCATAGTCTCTCGTCGTTTTGAGCAACGCCTCTATAGCTTTTGGGCGAGTTTTAAAGTGATAAGTTTCATTACCACAACGTTATCAGAGTTTTCGTACGGGCTATGGGTATTCGCCGCACACGCCTCAGGTAGTGAGGTCACGTTCAGGTCGAGAAGTGAGGTTTGCTGGTCCGCACGATCAGGAAGGCGGGTGGGAAAAGTTACAGTCTGTAATATGTCGTGAGCTTAGGAGAAATAAAACGTAGGGTTCCCAGCTGCATCAGTAATAGTAGGGAACCATAACCAGTGACGGTGGTGTGCATTAACATCCTCAAATACATGGTTTTGTGCATTTGAGTCAAGTGAGAGTGTTCTATCTAAGCTTTTAGAGACAGAGTCAAGCAGGGTACAGTTGAGGGAGTGCTACATTAATAATAAATAATATACGAATAGCTAATAAAGCGAACCCCATTAATGAAAATCGAAACCGCAACCCTCAGAACATAAGTTTGAGGTTCTATTATACAATTTATGTTGAGTTTCTTGTAACCAAAGCTAAAAATATAACCTAATGATTGATTTAGCGTGACGTCATATTTAATTATGTTTACATATAAAATAAATAGTTTTAATTAATTAAAGAATGCTTTTTTAAATTTATTTTTGGGCTAAAACAGTAAAATATCGTTCGTGTTATATATTATCAATTATTAATTGTGTGTTCATTTGTATTACTTATTTCATACAACATATATATATATATATATGTGTATATATATATATATATATATATATATATATATATATAACAAAATAGACAGAAGGAGTAACGTTCCTGTTTACATCACAAAGAGTAAGTTAACATTTTATATGGACATTCGGTTTGTTGTTTGTAGTTATGTTTTACTCCATTTGTGTACTCATGATTTTCCGTCGATTTAGTACAACCCTATATAGTACTTCTCTAATGAACTTCAAGGAGACCATATATAACATTGTTATAGTAATGTTTTTTGGTTTAACCTAAGTGGAACGAGTCCAAATAATTTGTGCTGAGATGTGTTTGTTTTTAAAAAAAGGCTTGGTAAGTAAGATATAAAATACTGGCTTTTGGACTGTAACTGAACCGTACTTATATATATATATATATATATATATATATATATATATATATATATATATATATATATATATATATATATATATATATTCTGGTATATATATGGTATATATATATATATATATATATATATATACATATATACATATATATATATATATATATATATATATATATATATATATATATATATATATATATATATATTCTGGTCTGACTGAGAATGTACCAAACATTGATGTGTTATTGTTCTTTCATCACTTTGCCAAACTCAATTATAATGCCGCTATGTATATCTCTTTCAATCTCCCTCGCTTCAATATACAATAACCCGGAGAGGTTTTATATTCCGTAACACAAAACAATACAACCAAACACCATGAACAACTATTTAGAGATATTAAAATACTTGAAGAAAACAACTTTTACCAAATTTACCAGATTCAGCATAACATAAGTCATATAGAGTTGATATACCTTAAAACAAAACAAGCATACCACATATATATATATATATATACATACATATATGTATATTATATATATATATATATACATACATACATATATGTATATTATATATATATATACATACATATATGTATATTATATATATATATACATCATATTTATATATATATATATTTAATATATATATATTTTATATATATATATATATATATATATATATATATATATATTATATTTATATATAATACGTATATTTATATATTATATTTATATATAATATTTATATATATTTTCCTGTTATTTCTCATTCAATTTTCAAAGTGAAATGGAACAGGTAATATTTATTTATTATAAATATCACATTACCGAATTTTATCTTCTGAGGAGTTGGATTGTATCTTTGAAAATCCATAGATTAAGGATTTGTGTAACTCCTTAGATCTGAACCTTCGATGTAATAAACTTTTTTATGTAATTTAATGTAATGTTGTGCCATATTTTAACTTCATCTTTCCTTCTTTTTATATATATATATATATATATATATATATATATATATATATATATGTGTGTGTTTGTGTGTGGGTGGGTGGGTGTGTATGGGTGTGTGTGTGTGGGTGTGTGTAGTTGTGTCAGTCATTACCAAGGCGGGCTCTGTAGCAAATAGTACTATCACAGCCGTCATCGTGGCTTTTAATGCATATTCCTTCAGAGGTTTAACACGTTGACAACGGGTTGTAGATAGGCGCCGTGTTGCTTTGGGACCTCAAAATGTGTGTGTTTTAATATAACTAGTACGTTGGGATTTGAGTCCTACAACCGGTATGAATAAGCATCCCTACACTGACGATTAACGAATGGATGACAACATTTTTATTATATATATATATATATATATATATATATATATATATATATATATATATATATATATATATATATATATATATATATGTGTATATATATATATATATATGTTGCAAGTGTATTGTATATATAAAATAACACTTGTGTTATTAAATACTACACATTTCAGTTTCTCAATTTTTACCTGAGTTTCACCGTGCTGGGTACACAGTTGTTATAGTAGAAATCGTCTCATAATTGTGTTGGTGTATATTCAGCACAATGTAAGTTATTTATTAGAAAATATGGCTTCCATTGTAGACTTACGAAGGAAGGTAGTTAAAGCCAGAGTTCTTTACTGAGTAAACAAAGAGATATAAATGTTTCGTAAAATATACTCGTTCAATATTAATGGCTGTGTTACTAGAACTGACGCATAACAGGTACGATTAAATCAGGCTTATTGACGCAGATAAACTTTACGTAACCGAAATAATTACATCTGCTTTATTGATGCAGCAATGCATGCAAATATATCTCCAGAATCACAAAACTATATACACCTTCCCGCAATATAAGTGTGAGAGCTATTTAATACGAATTTTTCCAACAAAAGTCTAGTAAGTAAACCATATAAATATCTATTACACTATGAATATTATATATATATATATATATGTAATATATATATATATATATATATATATAGACATAAATATTTAGTAAGATGAATATTACATTTTTCTGTTTTTAAACACATGTGTTGATAAGCATGTTATACTGAACTGCTTTTTAAAGGCATCTTGATGGCTGCATTTTTATTTACAGAGGTTATGCCTTCTCGCATATAAATCGTCTTGCATTTTATTTAGTTCTCTAGTGTCAATACGAACACTAGATATGTAAGTATACTTATTATTTTTATTATGAAACAAGTATGTATTCACACATTTTACACTGTTTAATTATTTTTAAAAAAAGACCAATGTAAACTATGTTGTCGAAGTGGGTGCGACCCAACCGCTTACGGGTATGTCTAGTACTATACATATTAAGAATGTGTTCAACTTTAGTACTTTTATGATACATAGATGTAAATAAGCCCGGCATATTTCTTCTTAATTTCACTGCTATTGTGTTGAAGTATAAAGAAAACTACCGGGAGTTTCACTAAAAGGGAGGGAGTACTGATATCTGAATAAACTCGCAGATAATAGAAAAACATGAAATATGCGTAACTATGCTATCCAAAAAGATTTATTCCTTTGATGATTTTAAAAATATATATCCATATGCATTTCCTTTTATCTTTGAAGGAGAACATTTTTTTAAAAACTTATTTTCCAAAATTATTACTGAAGGTGTTATGCTTCTTTGATTCTTCTAGTGATACGCAAATCTACATATTCCCAGGAAAGATATGAAAAAAATACAATGATATTGTATATTACATTTTTACGAATTTTAAAAGAGAACATATTCAATGTCGTCGTCTACTTGTTTTTCATCTCTATATCGAGATATCTATATAACTAAACCTGTGTAGATGAACATTAACCTAAGGTGTTACTTATACATTGTACTCACAAAAAATCAATGCTAAATATTCCTTGCTTTTGGAATTGAGTTATGTTTTCAAACAAAATCGAAAACTACTGAGTAATCTTTTAATACGTGCTGAAATTATGTTTGAATGGCAGAATTAAGTTATTTGTGACTTTAAGTTAAAAAAAAACTCGTGGGGTAAAGATACGTTCATCACGAGGAAAACAGTGTGGAAATTGAAATAAAAAACATGTAAAACACGATATTACTGACCAAGTGGTTCAGTGTTTGGTAAATAAATCTACTTTACAATGTGTTGTTGAACAGTATAGGAAGTAGATACATGGTTAGCTTAGGTAGATATGTATAAACTTATATACCCGTCGTCGTCGGTAACGCAAATTCGTGTTTGTTCCCGGATGCAATCATACGAACGTTAGTTTGTTTATAAAGTATTCATTTACACAGAAAGCCTATTATATTAACACAGAGCGTAAGTTATAACTTAACTGGGTAAGCTGCTTCTTTCAACACGGCCAATTGCAGACGACGGCGAATGCATTTTTACTCCTATGATAATGTTTCCTCATCACCGTGTATGTTTCTTGTTTACGCTACTATTTTTCTCTTTGATATCTTATACATTGTTAGCCTTAATAACCTAGTACCATATAACTGCATTTTCATTCCTCAGGTTCTTCTGACTTTTTATCATATATACTGGTTTTACACATTCCAGATGGCGGAACCAATACATATTACATTTCAGCTAAAATAAAAAGACCTTTACTCGTAGTAAACACGACAGTTCTTCGAATAGTCATTGCAGGCGATGTAGAGATGTTTTTAAAATGGCGACTCTATTTGATAATACCTGAGTACTACTATTAAGTAACGTTTCATATCTATGCGCGAATATTACTTTGTTTAACCTTACTCCGTGCTACAAGGTCCTACCTCATCATTCCAGAAACGGAAATTGTATAGGCAGGCGTCTGATGTGCTGTATTACTTAATTTCTTGACTTTACGTACGCACATACTGAGGTTACTCTAAATACATTTACGTTTTTAATTTGTTTTAGGCGTTTTGCGAATTGTTCGAGTTTTTATTACACCATCATAAAAACATGGCGAAAAACAACACTCTGATAAGGTTTACAGTAGAAGGCCACGTTGCATATAAATGTAACTACTAATTATCAGCACGTTCTAGCTCTGAACGTGCTGATAATTAGTAGTTAAATTGCAGATTCATCAGACCAAACCGCACGCTGTTCATAAAGTTCTACAATACGCATGACTAAACATAAAACATACGAGAAATCGTTAAAAAACTTAATTTAAAATATATTTAAGTTCCATCTATCTATCACAATGTTTCCAGTATTTAAAAAAGTGTTAACACGTAATAGCAAACACAAAAGAATATGATATAATTTCTGGTGCTAGGGAGGTAGTTGAGGGTTTTTTTCTACAATAACACTGTAAAGTTCCTTTACAGAACAATCCCTAAAGTGCCGATAGGATATGAACAAAACTCTATTTTTTAAAAAAGTATTTTCCAATCATGCAACCATTTTTTTTTACTGATCTTTTCTTTTATTTTCGTGTCTGTGTTTGTTTCTGCAGTGGTATGGGTTGAGTAAATTATGTTAAATCATCTATATAATTAAGGTGACATTAATCAAGATTATATTAATGAAAGTGTAATACCGTTTCTGTACCCTCTTAGCAATCAAGAAAATGTCTACTCAAACTAATAAACGATTGGTTTTCGTCATTCGCTTAAAATCGGTACTTTTTTGTTTTAATACTTTATTTTCATCATAATTATTATCAGTAATAGTAATATTATTAGTAGTATCATTTATTTTGTTGTTATTTTATCGTTGTTCTTGTTGTCTTTCGTCGTCGTCATCACTATTATATTGTGTTTATAATATGAGAAGTAGTGTTGCATTACGAAAATCCCTATGTTGAAAAAAGAGTACATCAATTAGTATAAACTTTGACAGTGGTCGAGATTACTATATACCATTGCAAATTTGATCGATGGTGACTTTGGGGAAATGAATCTGTTTCCACCAGTGATTGATCAGATAGGTGAAGTATCGGATCAGAAAAAAAAAACATTGGAGTCAGGAAAGGTCCAACACAAATGCGTATCTGTCGAGAACACGATGACATCCCTTGTTTTGTCGCTGACAACCCACTCAAACACCGGCATGCATTAAGTAAGTAACGCGAAAAGCGCGGACGGGAAACATAACTGATAAAATAATTTTAAATATGTTTTAGCAACGCATTTTAATTTAACAAATTTACAGTAAGTGAAGAAACAGTATGCATATTGCCACCGGAAGTTATTATTATTATTATAATTATGTGTACTTTCTAGTAGTCCTCACACCCATCATCGTCAGTTATTGCTCACCGACAACAGTCAGTAGTATTTCCTGGAGTCTGAGTGACAAAAATCCTCCCCAAATTTCTAGTATTCTTCACCTATTTTCGATAACCACCGCAACTAATCTTGCGCTATCACAAAGTCGCTTACTATTGCTTTCTCGCTGGTAAGGACCATTGGTCGTAAATGGGAGTTGGGTCGCAATACGCAATCCCAAGGTCCCAGCATTCCCCGACCCTCTACAAATATATTGTATGGTGTCAGTAAAGGCCAGCAGCATTTTTGTATATTTTTTTTTTGGGGGGGGGAGGTGGTGAAGGACGGTGTATAGCTTATAGTGTGTCTTGTAATTTCTGTTCCTTGGTTCATTTTTGTGTGGTGTTAACTGAGGCCAGTATAATTTATTGGGGGGATTATGAGATAGTGTTTCTTGATGTTCTGTTCATTGATTCGTGTTGTGGTGTTCTTCGTGTGGTTTTGTTTTCTCCCTCTTGTACATTCCTTGTGACGCTTACCCTTTGTAGCTTATGCGAGTTGGTTTCAGCATTTAAAGATGTTCCTTAAGATTGCAGCTGTTTTGATCATTGTCGTTCCTTGTATAGTTTCGGTGGTTCCTTCGAGTCCAATTTATCCTAGTCTTTTGTTCAGGTATTTGGGATTGTTCCTAGTGATCCTACGATTATTGGTATCATACTAACTTTCTTCATGTTCCATATTACTTTCATCTTTTTGTATGGCTAGTTCTATGTTTTTGTTTCGTTCTTGTGTTCTTGATCGTCACTCTTTAATTTGCTGGAACGACGAAGTGTACGATTTTGCAATATTTGTCCCTCTTGTCTATTATAATAACATCAGGTCCCATTGCTTTATGAGAGTATCTGTTTGTAAATCCATATCCCAGAGGAGTTTGTGCGTTTCGTTGTCAAGTACTGTTACTTGTTTATGTTTGTACTATTTGTCTGCGTATTCGAAATTAAATTATTTGCGCAGTTTCCTGTGTACTACTTTCCCACAAAAGTCATGCATATTTTTGTATTCTTTCTGGGCAAGTTTGCGACATTGCCTTATCATATGATTTACTGTCTCGTATCTTTGCCCACACAGTCTGTATTTACTGTTTTCTAGCGTAGTATCTATTTCAGCTTTTATGTAGTTTGTTATAGTCGCATTGTTCTGCGAAATCATTAGTAAAGATTCCGTTTCTCTGTTCACGTCTCTTTTTCTTCGCCATGTCTAGCTATTTACGTTTGTGTCTTCGCTTGTGAGTCTTAAGAAGCGTCCATGTCGTTGTTTTTCTTTCTACTTTCATTTGCTTGTCTGTTTGTGTCCAGTTGGGACGTTATCTCTTGCTGCTGTGATCTGGTTTATGTATTTCTCCAGCTTTTTTTTAGTGTCGTCCACACAGTTTGCTATACTCAGTCGTCATCTTCCACCTTCGTTTCTCTTCACATACACTATGTCTGTATCATATTTAGGATGTAGTGTGTTGTGCATGATCATTGATTTTATGGTCCTCTGGTCAAGGTTCTTATTTAGTCCAGCTTATGGATGGTTCAGCGTATATTATTAGTTATAGTCGCCAGGTATTTACTCCTTTGATTAGACTTCTGCTATATACTTTTGTTTCTAAGAGCTGTCTTGTTCTTTCTCAGATATCTTTTTCAATCTTCTCTTTCATTTGTGTTGATTTGATTGTGTCTGCTTCCCAAACTCTTAAATATTTATAGCTGCCTTGTTCGCCTAGCGCCTTCGTCTGCTCTTAATTGGGTAGGGTCATGCCCTCACTCGTCACTAGCTTTCCAGTTTTAATCTCTAACAATGAACACTTTTCTATTCCGAATTCCATTTGAATGTCCTTGATGATGGTTTCTGGTCGTATTTATCAGCTTGCCCAGTTCTTTTTTTGCTTTTTGTTAATAGCTTCCGGTAGTCTAAGTACATAAGATGCGGTATCCTTTGTTCTCTTCCTGTGAACTTGTATTTTGTAAAACATTTACTTAGCATGTAGTTGAGTGACATGATGGCTATGCAAAATAATAGTGGTGATAGGGAGTCTTTTTAGAAAATAATTCTCTGTATTTTTGTCTCCGTCAAGTGTGGTACTCCAGCTGTCAGATCTAATCTCCATGTTCTCATGAATATATTGATGAGATTAATAATCATGTCGGGTATCTTGTACATTTTAAGCATCCACAAATCTATGCTCGAGGGATTCTGTCGTACGTTTGCTTGTAGTCAATCCATGCCATAGATATGTTCTTTTTCTTGTTTTAAAATAGTTATGGATCTGTTGATCTATGTATAACAAATCATCCGCCCGTCTTTTCCCGTCAGGGCACCCTATTTTATTCGGAAAGTAGCTCACAACTGTTCAGGGAATGGAAAAATGTGCTTTCTCAGTTGTGCCGTTACGATTTTCCACATTGCTTGTAAACAGGTTATTAGGCTGTAATTGCTTGGGGGCATTCCCTACTTGGCGTCTTTTTGTATAAGCGTTCCCCTTCATTTGGCCATCCACTCTGGTACGTCTGTTTAAAGGATCCATATTCTCAGTGGCTGTGTTAGCCTTAGATGTGGGGTCATACATTTTTGAACCACTACGAACGTATTCCATCGTGACCTGGTTCTTTTCAGTTTGTAATCTTTAGTGTTGTCTGAATAGGTTTTCATTAAATTCTGTTTATGTTCCTTCTTCAATTGCAGTTTCTTTTTCATGTCTTTCAGCACACTAGTAATTGTGTTGTGATCTTCAGCCTGTTCCTATATATTGCTCCAGAAATGTTGTGTTTTTGTCGGGCCCGGTTTTTCTGTTGTTCTTTCTCCGATTACGTTCTGGTAAAACTGGGTTTCCTTGTTTTCAAAAGTTCCTGTTCTGTTTGCACTATTCTGATGTGTATCAATCTTCCTTTATGTGCTGCTATTTATTATTTTAGTGATTCCTGTTTCTTATTTAGCGATTCGAATTTCTGCTCTTCCATCATTTACTGTTCTCCTTCATCCTGTTTACGGTTTTAGCTTCATTTTGAAGTTTAGTTATCTGGGTTTTCAGTCTAAACTCCCATCCAGATTTTGTCTGTCCATTCTTTTGGTCAGCGTTCTTTTCTCTTTTAAGTTTCATACTTATTGATTTAGCCCCCGCATATATCAAGTTGTTTAGATATGTGATAGTGTATTTTTAGATGTACGTTTTACTGTTTCAACTTTTAACTTCTTCCAATTTTCATTACATGAGAGTTTCTTTTCTCTGACATTAATCGTTTGCTGATTTCCACTTCTCTTGCTTCTTCCAAAGATAGTTATATGGGTTCGTCGTCCTTGCAATCTTTACTTTTTGTGTTTATGTATTCCCCGTCTTCTTCATGGAGGTTTTTGTCAAGTAGTGTGTCTTTATTTGTCAAGCAATATTTCTTGTTTTTGGTTTCTGTTTATTCCATCTCTGAGAACCACCCTCTATTACATATCTGTCTTAACTGATCTACTATCCTTTGTGCCGTTGTATGGTAGTCAGTACAAATACCCCATAGATCTTTCATTCGTTTCTACTATCCTCATTCTGTTTGGGTAGCGGCTTTTGTAGTAGCATTCTGTTAACAGTCTGTTGTCTTGTGTGGTCTATTTTGTCTATGGCTCTGTGGATTTTTCTTTTCATTCTTATTTTCTGATGTTTCTTCCGTGTCATACATGGGATTTGAGAATTTACTTACATGTGTTTTTCGTAGTCTTGTTCTTTAAATTAAAAAAGCCAACATTCGAAGAATGCGGACCGGGTCCCCTCATGGTAGCCAGCGAGGGAGCATCTGCCCATCATGGCCCTCAGATATTTCTTCTGAGTCTTACGGCGTTAATTTGTATTTATATAAATTAATCATGGTTTAGTGTGAGTGGCAAAACCAGAACAGGCTTTATTTACTTGTAATCCATTCACAAGTATAGTGTTACTTTCATTTTTATAAAGTCCAAGGTCCACTATCAGACATACATGAAGACCCATTTACGATAAAAGGATGAATACAATTTAAAAATAAAATTAAATAAAAAATTAAAGAATTATGAAAAGAAACAAAAGAAAGAATCAAAAATAATTATGCATATATTCATATAAATATATATATATATATATAGATACACAGATATATACATATATATATATATATATATATATACATATATATACATATATACATATATATCTAGATGCATATATGCATATATGCATATATACACCTATATAAATATATATATATACATATGTATATATACATATATACCCATATATATAGAGATATGCACATATATATATATAAATATATATATTTATGTATATATATATATACATAAGCATATATATATATAATATATATTTATGTATATATATACATATATATATATATGT